>OW028579.1:2738869-3231369 GCA_932294295.1 Alitta virens | reverse complement strand
ATGAGATGCTAAGAAATTAGTTATGTCAGTGTGCAAACCTTACCCGAGTGTAGGCTCTGAGGACATTTGAAGAAGCAGAGAAGTGTTGGAAGGCATCTTTGTCTCCTGAGAAAAACATAATCTTGCAATATATCATCAAGATGACTGTGCACTGCTCTCTTTTGGACTCACCTTTTGGACTCACATTCAAGTGAGCGAGAGAACCTCATTAGTATGAGAGCGGATTTTAGAGAGGTCTTTATCCTACAATATCCTCGGAGTGACCAACTAACTTTGCCTTGGGCAAACAACAGACGGAGCATAGAAGGGCCAAACAACTTAATATATTGGATGTCCCCTTGCCAAGTGGAATGTACTCATTCTATACCAAAGGAATGCATGGGCAGACAGATGGCTGTGGGAGTTTATTTGCACTAAAAACACCACAAGACTCAATACGCCGAACAAACCTTTTTTCTGCAGAACACACATACACAACTTTCAAGAAGATGAGGTCTGCTGCAAAAGTACATAATAAAATACCTCGAAGTTTGTTTCAGTGTCTTGTCTGTTTTTGCCTTAGTCAGCAATATAGGGGGTAGCCATGTGGTACGAGAGATCTTATTTTGGCAATCCTAGATTTGATTCCTTATCCGAGCATCGTCTGCGGCCTGAATCTACGGGGGAAGGTCAATTACATTGGATGGTGGATGTCATAGTCTACATGGCCAATTGTGCCACGTGCGTTTTTCATGCGTTTGGATAAACGCATGGTTTTTGCCTCATTATAGTTAGTTAAAAACCATGTGTTTGTCCTTCTCATGGAAAACGCACGTGGCACATTTGGCCATGTAGTGGTTAAGGAGTTTTGCTGCTAGTTATGAGGTAGTGGGTTCCAACCCCCACCATGCATGGCATAGAAGAGTTGGGCAGATCATCTTCAACCACTGCCAAACCCCATCCAGGTGTAATGGGTACTCGGCAATATGCAACCAGACTGTAAGTGCTGGTATGAGCTCTTAAGCCCTGTGGCTAACCCTGTTGTTCAAGGCTGAATACTCTCAAGGAGTTAAGAAAACTCTCAAGACTCCATACACTCTTTTGACAGAACAGCCATGTTGTCATTTTTGCCTCATTGACCTCTCTTTGTACTCAGATATAGTATTGTGATGTCATCAATCGACAATGGCCATGGTGAGGTCACGGAGTGCAAGAACAATGGAGAAGTAATGATGTCATAATGTTTGACGTAATCAATATGAGGTCAACGAGGCAAAATTGTCAACATGGCTGCCGTGCGAAAAGGGTGTATTGGCCTGCCAAGGGTGTAATTGTAAAGTCAACTGAGACTTTGTAGTCGTCAATGTGTGACTCTAAATTCTGATTTACATTTACTTTTACATTCACTACCAAATGTTTGAAAAAGGTAAAGAAATTATCCTGTAACTGAGGTAAATATAACTAAAGAAATATGATATCAATGGTTGACAATAATCAAATACACTTGAAATTTTCAAACTGATAATGTAGACTACATTGAACTGTCAATCAATCACTATAGTTTAGATAGATAGATAGATTTACATTTACTTTTACATTCACTACCAAATGTTTGAAAAAGGTAAAAAAAATTATCCTGTAACTGAGGTAAATGTAACTAAAGAAATATGATATCAATGGTTGACAATAATCAAATACACTTGAAATTTTCAAACTGATAATGTAGACTATTACACTGTACTGTCAATCAATCACTATAGTTTTAAATAGTTTTTCTCCACATTTATTAACGACAGCAACTGGCTGTACACCTGCCACACTATCCAATAATACCAACAGGTGCCAATTGGCCCCTTGGGCATATCAGCATGTCTTACTTTCTCCCCAACATTCTTTTCACCTTACCCTACATTTATGCTCGTGTTTGTAAACAGTATCTGCAACCAATACATCCTGCAGAATACGTCTTGTTAGCTGCCTTTGCCCGCAGTAAAATGTCTGGTAAGAAATGGCATAATCTGCAGAATGTCTGGGTTGATAACTTCATAATCTGAAGCCACACATGTGGTTGATAAAAGTTGTACACGATTTACTCCAACAAATTGCCCCATGAGCAGTTCCTTTGGTTATATCTATCATGTCAGATAGGGTCAGATATTTTTCATTTGAAATTCGTATCTTCTGTTGACAAAAATAACACACGTTGATTACCTCTACACAGAAGCTGCGATTATATTTCTCTTCATCTTTTAAAAGCATTTCTCATGGAATGTTGAATTTTCCCATCAATTATGTAATATTACATTCCGTGCTGTTGTGTATTTGCAGTTCAATACTTATATTTAATCTTATATATAATCTTTAATCACACCCATAAATGGTGGTCTTGATATGAGAAAAAAATAATAATAATAAGCTATTATTATTAATAGTATATTGTTGATTTAAATAGAACAGTTTCTCATTAATACAGAAATCATAACCCACAAATATACAGCGAATTTTAATAATTATATGGAATCATATATAGACTAATATTTCTGTTAACTTCTCAATATACACAATACAGAAATATTTAAAATTTTACATTTTACATAATAGCTTAGATCATCTTTGATTCAGAACTGACTTAATTGTTATCTTACTTGTATACTTCAATTCCTTCCTCCAATTTACCCAAGGTGTTTGTAAATCTTAAAATTTAATTATTTTGTAGTTTTCGTGTTTTTAGTTTTTTGGTAAAATTTATCTTATAATTGATACTTAATGCATTATAAAATGTTATTGCTTATTACTCTATAGAATGGTACATGTTTAAATTGTAAATAATTATCTCTGGCCCATATACATAATTCTTTGTGTCAGGGGAATGCTCTTTTCTATATTGAATTATTGTTTATATGTGCTGATGTTAAATATTATTCCCATTAAAGAACTTGAACTTGAATCTTATATATTACTCACTCAGTTGTAACTATATATATAAGGGTTTTTCCTAAAATCTATATTTAGTTCCATTTATCACCATTTATCTTTCTTTTTTCCCTAAATCTGAATCGTCTTTTACGATCTGGGGCCAAGTGCACTCTGTAAAATCGGGGAGGTTGATTAAGTTAGTTCAGTGCCAGATTTAAGTGCGTCCTCCATTATCGCTCGGACTGGTTCGAATTTATCTTCCGGAAGTGGAGAGTTCCACCAATGACGTCATGCATTGCACACAGATCCGCCAGTAACTTCTTTCAACCATCAATATGTCAGTGTGTGAGTTATCTTATTGCAAGTTTACACACATACATGTGGCATGGAAGATAAATAAATATCGTGGGGAAATTAGTACCACCTTTCTTGGCTCACTACCAGTGGCGTAGCTATGGGGGGCCTGGGGGGCACGTGCCTCCCCCCCACTCAAAGGCTGTGCCCGCCCAGGTGCCCCCCCCCCCCCCAGATCGGCTCACAAAATTTCAGCCTTTAGAAATGATCTATAGAAATGATCTATGTGGGCCCCCCCCCCCAAAAAAAACATTGTGCCCCCCTGAGTGCCCCCCCCCCACTCTGCTAACACTAGCTACGCCACTGCTCACTACAGGAATGTACCTAATGATAACTGGGGGAATTCATATACTTTTTTTGAAAAGGACTCTGTTAAAATATCGTAACTTCGTTAATGTTTAACAATCCAAATTATTAGTTGGAAGTAATTATGGTAATTAAACATAGAATAACAACGGGATCCAAAAATTCAGATTTCGATACAATTCAATTCAAATTTGAATTTCACCAAAAAAGTAGGATGTCAAAAAGGCCACAGCCTATCGTGGTTGACACCCTGTACATGTATGCAGTTATATATATTTACAATATTAAACAACAATGTCAATCATACTTAATGCATGCAATCGAATAAATTAATATTTTAATGGTCAGATGGTCTAGAAGTATTTTGAGTTTTTTACAACCAAAACTGAACTAGACTTCAATTTACAGCCGAAATTAAACCAATCTCACACACTTGCAAGCTAAGCTCCGGATGACGTCATTGACTCCAGGTAAAGGGACTCAGCCAATGGGACTGTGGATTCATGTGACGTCATCTGGAGTTTATCTTCCAAGACTATTATAGATTCGTTTCCAAATCAATGAATTTGGCTGAGTGGTCTAGTGGTAAGACGCTGGCCTGCTCCTCTGAAGGTCCCGGGTTAAATCCCAGGCCCGGGCACCTTTCATGAGCATCATCCCAGCAGCTGGATGTTGTTCGGATGAGACGTTAAGTTGGTGGTCCCTTGTACTTAGTGTCTATGCTGAGGCAAGTAAAAGTTCCCACCCATGGGGTAAATGTGTAACATAGGTGGACTCCTCCTCTCTCTCTCACCTCATCAATCAACCCTCAATAGCGGCAAGTACTTGCCTTAGAGGGCTGCACTTCCCATATATCTATCTATCTATCTATCTGTAAATATACATATATATGCTTTTTATTGACATTTTTTCATATCAGAAAAGAAACATGTGACATATAACTATAGCTCTACTCACTAAGTCTATCTAAAGCTACACCTACAGTAGTATGATATACAGGTTCTCATTATTTATGCATAATATGCGAATAGTATATAGGTAAAAATGCAAGGTCCCAGTTGCCGTAATTATATGTTTTCGGGGCTGAGTCATGCTCCAAGTAAGATATACATAAAAGATAAATCACAGGTCATACCGCGAAGCATTAAACAAATACTGATCACAATATCAATATAAGATTAAAATTTACATAATGATTATATACAAATACTGACAATAATATCACAATAAGATTAAAATTTACATTTTACATATTTACAAAAATCCACACCAAAAGAAAATTTCACGTGTATAAATATTTAGTGTCTGCATAAGAATATGGGAGAGAAAATTTGTAGACATTTTAGGGGATTCTTATCTATTATCAAGTGTTGTTTTTTTGTTCTTTCAACTTTTGTTTATTTTTTGTTCTTTCTACAATAAAACCTTTGCATGATAAGACTTATATCTTGAAACAGAATCAATAAGGACACTGTGCTACTTCAAAGGTTTGTTCTGAAAGGTCCATGCTTCTTACAGACTGATGTGGGTGGTTCATATGGCAACTGGTTCTTGTCAGTGGGTGGGTGGGGTGGATTAGGGCTGTATTTCTGCACCTGATGGGCTAATTAGGACAGGCAGAGACCATGGCAATGAGACGAAGGATGAAACAGCCATCCAACTTTGGCTCGACCGGGAATCGAACCAGGGACCCAGCGGTTGGTGGTTCTTGTCAGATGCCTTCAGAAAGCACTGCTTGAAACATTAAAAATAGAAACTTCATTTCAGTGTTAAGAGTTGCACTGTAATGTGTAAGTTTTTGCAAGGTGAAAGAATGACATATTGAAAAATTATGATAGCTGCTGATATATAAGATGTTATTAAATATTTGAAATAACATATTTACATAAGCATGATGCAACCAATTTATTCACAGTGTGATTATGGATTATATAACAGTTCATTGAGTGGAGTATTCCTTATGCAATATGTGGAAATATGAATAAACCTATGACATATATATATATATATATATGATTTTATTGGCAATTAGATGTCAGACAAGACATATATGTCATAAATACAAAAAATAAATAATTAAAATAAATACAACAAAGACTATAAAGATATAGTATTAGTTTAGATCATCCTCTCTTTACAAAATACAATCAAAAACTTATATATATTTTACATATCTAATACATATAAGAGTGTTTATCAAGATAGTTTTTTTTTTACTGTTTTTTTTATTTGTAACAGGACCATTTTGTAAAAGAGCTCTCGCTCAAAATGTTTTTTCTTTACCCTGTATAAATATGTTTTATGAATAAATACAGTTCTTATATAATGTGTAAGATATAACTATTTACAGAATCATTTAACACTCACAAAATAACATCTGTCAGCCTGGAAATGTTACTCTCAGAATCAATATAATCATATTATTTAAATAATATTATAAAGCATAAAACTATAGGCTTAAGATAAAATGGCCGACTATGTAGAAAGGTGTATATTTCTATTAATTATGCGCAAAGTTTGTGATATAGGCGACAGGTTTAGGTTTTTTTTATTGTTATCACAAAAAAATGCCATTTCCTCAGCAATTAAGGACGGTGCAAATATGGTGAATATTACATTTATCATGAGATAGCATGTCTATATTCATCATGCTATACATGCATGGCATTAGTCACATTCTATTAACCTCAATCGCTACATGCTAAATATGTGCTAATAACATGATGTTCCAATGAAGTAAATCACTCAAACATTTACATAAAATTTGAGTTTCAGTTTTGAGTTTATTTTTTCACATCGGTCAAGAATATACAATTTACTAATCAATCTGCATGTGCCAGGAAGCAAATGCTTGTCGTGAGCACATACGAGCAAACAAATAAAATAATAATACTAATAATAATAATGATAGTAATAGAATAATGACGAAAAAAAAAAAAAAATTATAATTTAGGAAATTAGGGAATTAAGGAGAAAAAAAGGGATGGAAAGAAAATTGTAAATAAAAATACATTGGATACTAATTGTATGCATATATAAGTCTGTGCAAACTAAATAAACATGGTGATGATGAAGATGGGAGAACGAATTGGAAGTCTATGTGATTGGGGGGGGGAAGTAATTATATACTGATGATTATAAAAATACTTTGTTTAGTGTGTCCATTACTACTGAATGTTATGTGACATAGACTCTATAAGCTGCAAGAACATTTCACAAAAAGCCCAATGCTACAAACACATCACCTTGCGTGACTGCATATCAAAGGCTGCTGGTCCCATTCAACCAAACTCTTTAATGAGAAAAGAGCAGAGATGAGCATGGTATTTCCAGCTGTGATGTCATTGGTGATCATCCGAAAAGCCAGTTATCTTTCAGGATTGTGTCGACTGCTTGAAATGGATAGAATGGAGTAGAGATCTGCAGGACATGTCAGATTTGACGGTGCAGAGGCTTCTAAAATGCACCACATCCGAGTTAATGTAAACTGGCAGTCTAGTAAAATATGGCGCCTACGCGTTTTCACTACCACTCGGTCCCGGGTTCGCTTCCTGGTCGTGCCGAAGTTGGATGGCCGTTTCATCCATCATCCCTGCCGTCATAATTAGCCCAACAGGTGCAGAAATACAGGATGTAAGGCCCGAAAACCACAACCACCCACCCACTTCTAAACCAATAAATTTAAAAAATGCAGGAATCTAAAGTATTCCATACCTAAGCTAAACATTTGGCTGCCTTCCTCTAACCATACGCGAGTCATATACCAGTACAGTTGGGATAATTATGGGATGACGTGTATTACCTATAGTACTGTGAAACATTGTTATTAGGCCAGTCCTACATGGCAATATCTACATGGCCAAATGTGCCACGTGCATTTTCCATGAGTTTTCCATGCGTTTGGATAAACGCATTGAAAACGCCTCATTATAATTAGCTATAAACCACGCATTTTCCATGCGTTTATCCTTCTCATGGAAAACACACGTAGCACATTAGGCCATGTAGCAGATGTTTTTCAGTATTTGCATAAAAGACACTCAATTGTCTATAACAAACAGGTTAGGTAAAGTGCAGAAAGTGCTGCAATGTGTTATGACACATACTGTGTTGTACTGTTCTGTTTTATGTTATTTTTATTTCTATTTTTCATTTTTTCTCTATTTTTGTTACTTTATAAATAATAAATTCTAAACGTTAAATATAATAGGGGGTACATCCACCCTTGGGTAATGGTATTTTGTAAATACTCGGATGTATCCCCTTCCAACACATTATATGTTATTTTTATACATGCTTTTTGTCACATATACTTGTAAATTAATGTACTCGAGTGTTGGTGAATAATAAAATGTCTAAATGTCTGTTATAAACTACTGAAACAAATAGCCCTGAAACAGTGAAGTATCACACAATTCACTGCTTCATCATGACTGCCTCCATCTTCAAAGCCAGAGACTCCTTCTGCCACTAATTACACTCGCAGCAGCAGCAGCCACACCCCTCTAATGAGATGCTAATCAGTGCTTATAAGAATGTGTACTGGAAAACCTACTAATAAGTGTTTTCCACCTGCTACAACTCTGGGTCATTGTGTTATTACAAATAAAAAATGCTGATTTAATTTTCACTGTTTTGCAGTGTTAAGTGGTACCTGGGACTGTGGTCTGCCTGTTTAAAACTGTAATAGCAGTTAAATGCGACGAGAAATTAAATGGAATTGCAGAATAAATATTGGACAATATTAGCAAAACTATTAATTGAAATATGGACTTACTACTACTGCTACTACTACTACTAGTACTACTACTACTACTTCTACTACAACTACAACTACTACTACTACTACTACTGCTACTGCTACTACTACTAATACTACTAATACTACTACTACTTCTACTACTACTACTACTACTACTACTACTACTACCACTATTACTTCTACTACTACTACTACTACTACTACTGCTATTACTTCTACTACTACTAATTTTATTACAACTACTACTACTACTACTACTACTACTGATACTAATACTACTACTACTACTACTAATACTAATACTAATACTACTACTACTACTACTACTACTACTACTACTACTGCTACTACTGCTACTACTACTACTACTACTACTAATCCTACTACTTCTACTAGTACTACTACTACTAGTACTACTACTGATACTAATAGTAATACTACTACTACTTGCTTTATGAACAATAAAATTCACTGCATGCAGTCATCACCGTATACTCTCAGGATGTTTAGTGCAAATATCTGTATCATTGCAGCGAAATTTACTTCCGAATTACTGCTAGAGTGCATTGAGTGCATTCAGTACTTTGACATGATGAAAGATATGATGTACTCATAAAGTATAGTGAAGCTGCACAAACATCCACCTACCCTGACAGAGTTGACATAGTCTTTTTAACATCCTGTAAACAACTAGGCTAGGTCGCTTAGTGCTAGGATCCAGCCTACATCCTGTTTTCTTCCTTTTTGAAACCTGTCACGTTATATGACGTCACTTCCGTTGATCACCATGGCGACATAATGTTACCTTTCATTATAGTTCATCGTCAGGTGAGCATCCAGCCATCAAAGAAGCCCAAATGGATTCAAGGGTATACAGTGTGTATAGTGGTGGTGACAATATGAGACCCTGTGTGACACTTTTCAAAATGGCTATCATTTATTGGTCAACAGACAATTAAGCTGCACATTTTGGTGCAGGAAAAACCACTCCGTTGGCAGGGTAAACAAAATCGCAACTTCTGACAACTTGTTTTACCCTGGAGACACGAGTAGATTTGTCTCCATGGTTTTACTGAGTTAGTTAGTATTAAGTAAAAGGTTTAGCGAAATTTAAGTAATTATAGCAATAATTTCCAGTAATTTGTATTCGAATTTCCGGTAATTTTAACTTATGACAGATGCGATGTACTATAATTAGTTGTTAGTTACACTGTTTAAGTCTTTACCAAATAATATTTCTGATGTATATCATGTATTATCTTGAAAATATTGTAAAACCACTTTATTAGATTAAAAATGTGCATGCAATGTGAGAAAAACGTTCACACAAAAATCACTCCTGCACCAAGTATGGACTAATAGTTTAGTGCATAGATAAATAAGTATATATATTTTTTTTAATCATACACAAAAGAGGTATAAATTGAATTAAAAACAAAATGGAAAAAAACAAAAAATGTATATTACATTAGGTGAGGTGCCATTAAATAAATTTTTAATCACTTTTTTTATCATAATATAATTGAATAAGTATAATTTGGAAATATTCACACAAGACAATGAACATAAACCTCATAAATTTGTTTCTAATAAATAACTTTCATTTGTTTTCTCTATTGTATCACAGCAGCATTTGAATATATATAGGGACAGACACATTGTCATGTAAATACACTTTGAATTATGCAGTCTATCCCAACATGCAGATATAATATATTAATGGATATTGCGTTTTATTTGCAATTGCTTTTAGACATCCATTTTACCTGTGTTTTCATGTATGTAGGTGTATGTGGATTGAACCAGACTTACCACACATATTCCATAATGACCAATTATGTCTGGATGATGAACAGCACCAAATATAATAACTCTATTATAACCATATTGGAATGTATAATAGGCAGGGATGAAAACAATTTAGAAAACACCCCACGAACGTTTATTTTTTTCAATACCAAATTTCCGCATTGTTATTCATTGCACATTTTATTTTTCATAACTTGAATGAGCCTCAGTTTCATTTCAGCATCCATCAATTTGAAACTGAGGATGGAATGCATGCGGCTAATAAATATTAAAAGCCTGCTGAAGATATAAGTTGAGCCTAGACTACAAAATAGATTGGTAATAAAAGCTACGGTGCAACTACATGAATTCTTCATAAAAAAAATTTGAAATTTAGAAGAGACTTATCTCAGTGGAATTTAAGTTGAGATAGCTTAAAAGAACCTTAAATTTCCATAGGGTGAGGCAAACTAATTAAGTGTGAATGTGTTAAGGTTTGTTATCAACTTTAAGTACATTGTAATGCCATTAACTCTTGGGGTAGATAAAGCATGGCTGATGTTATGTAATGAGTTGCACTGCACAGTTTGGTGAAGTATTTGAATTTCTGCTATTTGATATCTACTATTAGGAAACGAGGTTTTATGCTTTTGTGTATTAATTTTGATTCCATACTGCTCTATACTCATGGTACACTACATTGTTAAGTGGTACAAATGTCAAATTAAAGTGTTCCCCCATATGGCAGTTATCATAACCTGTAATGAAGCCATTTTTAAAAGTAATATTTTCTACATTTTCCTTGAAGCAAGTTATTAATAAATATTAACAATAACATACTGACTATTATAGAATTAAAACTTAAATGCCTTGGCTTACTGGGGCTCTACAAAAACTAACTTAGTATTAATAAAACCTGGATCGCAGTTAAAGCCAAGCTTGGTTCAACATAGGTTAGCAAATCTCATGTGCAATTCAGCTTTCAGCAGACAGATTGGCACCAAGCCGAATGCTGCAAACAATATGTTAAAAGGTCAGCCTGAACATGGTTTGATTGTTTGCCACACCTATCAATCTCAGCTCTGTTTCTGGTGTTTTATTGACAGGGATTTAGAGTAGTCCTCCGGGCCATTGATCAACTGCAGTAAACTATATGTCTGTTGGCCATCAGTCATTCCTGTTGCCAAGTTGATTGTCATTTAGCACCAACCTCTAGAGAGGTCGATAATATTTTTTTGACAAAACACTTGGACATTTTGCAAGGTCTTTAAATGGACATTATGAAGGCTGAAGCACCTTAAGAAGTTGTATTCCCAGTCTGGAAACTGGTGAGTCCAAGATATTATTGTCAACCTACAAAATGCTTTGGGAGTGACGTCAACTGACTTTACTGACTGATAAAAGTTGTGGAATAACAGAAACTTCATAAATAAGAAAATAACTTGCAGTCAGATTTATACTTTTATGTTTCTTTGGGATTCCAGTCTGGAGAAATTAAGTATAAAGAAGTGAATTAATCATATTTGCCATTTTAATTATTTCTAATTTAAAAAACACCTTGAAAAGAATTTGGAATTTGAAAGCCACGTGCAAACTGCAAATATACCATGGGAACTGGTTATATAAGACAAATATTACACTATTTTGACATTAACAATCTAAGATAAATGTTTTTAGCTATACTAGTGGTGGTGGATTAGGGCTTTACGTCTTGTATTTCTGCACCTGATGGGCTAATTAGGACAGGTAGGGACCATGGCAATGAGACGAAGGATGAAACAGCCATCCAACATAGGCTCGACCGGGAATTGAACCCGGGACCCAGTGGTTGGAAGCCCAGCGCGCTACCATTGAGCTAAGGCCCCCACCCCTTGCTATACTAGTAAAATGTACTTCATTTGTCAAGACTGCCTAATACTTGACTGCCAAAGATGTATATTTATCCACTCAAATCAAAATTTTGAACACTCGATATCAAGTATTCAGTTATGAAACTCGAATTTGTTTGCCTGCAGTCCTGTAACTTAATAGCCCGGGAACATTTTCTTTTTAACAGCTGCTAGAAAAAGCTGTTTCACTTGCATTTTTCCCAGCTGTGGCCCCAGCGGAATACAGAACAGATAAATAAAAGCTGTTTTCAGATTTGAGGTATTTGAATGCAGACTTTGATCATTTCAAACAGTTTTCTGAACACTGGTGTTGCTCTGAATTTGGATAATATAAAAAAAAGTTTCATTTGCAAAAAACACCTGAGTGATTTTTTGGACTTTTATTTATTTTTGGCCCTTTTTTAAAACTGGATAATGATGAACATGATGAAACAGATTGTTTGCATACTGACTGCTGTCTGTAGACTTGCCCACTGGAAAATCTATCAGAGAGATTAAAAATGGAGTTATAGCAGTTGGGCCATTGGCCCGCGATTAGCTCACCGGGACAGATAGTGCAATCACTTCAGAATTGGCCCATTTGAATTCATGGGCACCTCGCGAGGCATTATGGGAGCATATCACATGCATCACGTGATGTGACTGCCCAGGTGCATCATGGGACGTCCTAAATCTCGCCAATTTTCGCCATATTACGTAATAACGCCCAGGTCCCGAAAGTGCCATGAATCTGTGTGAATTGCAGGTGGATTGGATAGTGCTATGAGGCAATAAGCTTGAAGTAGAGGGGCCATCCTATCACTCTTGTCACTTCGCAAAAGCTTGTGCGGATATCATCTGTATGAGTCTACTGAAGAGTTTACTCTCAATACCGTGATTCAATTTCTATACCAGATGCATATTAGTGACACGTAAAGCCCATTGCACGTGAGAGTTTTTCCATGCCGTGATCACATATGATTTGGTCATAACCCCTTCTCATGACCAAATTTTCCTGTGTGCAGCAGACTATGATCGCGTCACATATGACTTGTGACGAGATCATGGGTATCTAGCACTGCTAGATAATCCATGATGAAATCAGAGAATTTCCATGATGCAAACCCCGTGTGCAGCAGTTTATGCTGTGATCACAGGGGCCTGGCCTGCTAATAACCAATCGGATGCGAGGGGTTTTGACTTGACCTAGAATACAGCAACCCTAGTTTGCAACAACTCCATAATGGCTAGTGAGGAGTTGTGACTATGTCATGGGGTCCATCTCCGTGTGCAGCACATTATGCTGGCATCACAAGAAGGGGTTGTGATGCCATCATATGTGATTCCCATGTGCAATGGGCTTTAGTTTGGTATTTCGGTCTGGAAGGTAACTATGCGGTGTCATAAGAGCAACTGAACTGCATGGTTAATTTAATTCCTTACACCATATGTCCAGCAGTTTTAGGTCTTGATATTTGCAATCATGATAACTACCCACTATATTGAGACCAGGGTGATTTTTTAAAATACCACTCACTGGGTTCAGAGTAGGTGATTACAATGTACACGTTCCAAAAATACCACACATCGATTGCCAAATCATACCCTAACTCTTAATTATGGGGCCCTCGTTTGTTAGTTCATCTCGTTGTCTATCTGTCAGGCTCATATTGTTAACATACGTGTCTGTTAGTCTTTGTCAGGTTTCTGGATGCCATATATTGCTATTTCTCAGGTTTCTGGATATATAGCTATTTCTTAGTCTTTGTCAGGTTTCTGGATGCCATATATTGCTATTTCTCAGGTTTCTGGATATATAGCTATTTCTTAGTCTTTCTCAGGTTTCTGGATGCCATATATAGCTATTTTGTAGTCTTTGTCATGTTTCTGGACACCATATATAGCTATTTCTTAGTCTTTGTCAGGTTTCTGGACACCATATATAGCTATTTCTTAGTCTTTGTCAGGTTTCTGGACACCATATATAGCCATTTCTTAGTCGTTGTCAGGTTTCTGGATGCCATATATAGCTATTTCTTTGTCTTTGTCATGTTTTTAGACACCATATTAAGCTATTGCTTGGTCTTTGTCAGGTTTCTGGATGCCATATATAAGAGCTATTTCTTAGTCTTTTTCAGGTTTCTGGACACCATATATAGCTATTTCTACTCACGTAATTTACCCATTTGTCTCGTCTGTGGTGTTTTGGGTCTATAATTTACTGACCCTTTTATTATTGCTATATCTCATTTACCAAACCACAAAATTCAATACATATTGGAGTCAGACCAACAAATCCACTTGGCATACTCCCACCAGCATTATTAAAGACTGAGATATATCAGCTGATTATTCCAAGGATATTGCTTACATATATCACTTAGGTGACCCCTAGTACTTTGGGAACTAGCTCACACGAGCAGAATCTCTTGGTGAGAGTGACTGATTAAATGTCCCTTATTGAATGACGAGTTCACCTAACAGCGCTTACAATGCTAGGACCTGGGAATGTGAAGGACAAATTTACATTTGTTTTGTCAATGCAAACAAAAGCTAATGCTGCCCAGATTTATTTGCACCCAATAACCTTTATTTTGACATTACATTCTATAGAAATCAGATATTATTCTTTTTCCAAACTGTGAATATCATATTTTGGTTTAGTTTGAATTAAATTGTATTTATAGCCAACTGAAATGAATATTGCTATACTGAAAAAGAGTTTTGGTGATGTCTGCAGGTTAAAAGGTGCACTTATAAATATACTGCAGTGCTTACTACCAATTCAAGATGAATTGGTAACAGCCTCAATCCATTACCACAAATTAAAATAATTAATAAAATTGATGCCAGGTACATTTACTGCAGCATTTCGAATGAGGCTATTCAATGATACACTAACTGCTTATGTTACATGACATGTACTCTCCATATCAAATGGCTAAATCAAAGGGCGGCACTATTGTATTATATTGTATTGCATCTATGCTACTCGTGTACTTGTCTAACCAGCTGCCAGCGGCAGATGTTATGATGAGATGATAAGGCTTCGAGTCCACACCATATTACACATTTACCCCATGACACCGAGTACAAGGAACCTCAAATTTAACGGCTCATGCAGCCATCATCCAACTGCATCTCCCTTGTGATCCTTACCCCAGTGGTTGCATGAAGTCCAGTAGCCTAACTAGCCACCAGTTCTGTCGCCCAGTGGCAAACACTATTAGGCACTTGACATCACAGACAAGGGACATACAAGTTCTGATGGACAAGCGAAAAGTCACCAAGTTGTCTGGGCCCGGGAGACCCCGGTAGACCCCGCGTTAGGACCTCGGGCGGGAAGTCAAGGGCCCCCATCAGAAGCGGGACCCCTGTCAGCTGATCGATTGGCTGGCGGTTTTCGGTGTCTGCGTCCAATCACATCGGGCCATATATGTCATTTAGTAGCCAAAAGTGCCTCACTCTTTAAATCTATTTATACATACATATTACAACTTGTCTAGGGGTGGAAGGGGGTGGAATAGAAAAAAACCTATAAAAATGTGCAAACTTGAAGCAGACATTTATTGGGGGAGTGTTCAATATCACACGACCGAAGCTGGTAAATGGTGGCAAAAGAGAGTATTCTGTGGATTCCATAGCACAAAATCTCATACAGCTACTCAGAAAAGCATATTAAAAAAACTCCAATATCTTCTCATGCAGAGATTTAAGCCCCGTTCCCACATAGCCGAGTTTGTCGTAGTCAACTCGTAGTATTACGTAACGGCCAAAATTCGAGGAGTTGGCGACGAATTCTGGCGGAAAAAGTGACTCGTCGGGTTACTCGCCGAGTTACTCGCCGAGTTACTAACCGAGTTACTCGCCGAGTTACTCGCCGAGTTACTCGCCGAGTTACTCGCCGAGTTACTCGGCGAGTTACTCGGCGGGTTTGGCGGGTGACTCGGCGGGTGACTCGCCGAGTTGTAGGAGTGTCTCACCGGGTTAAGCAAGGTAGCTACGACAGCGGCGAGTCACCCGTTGAATGATAGGCCGACGCCAGCCTACCTGCATTCTCAGATGCATATCTCGCTTAATATTTGGTCTATTTTCAATCCGACTAATATTAAGGGAGCAGTAGCTTTTTAAAGAAGCGCTCAGCTTTCTGCATTAATACAGTCCGGGCCCGGACGCTTCAGGGAGCACCAGTATAAGTAAATTAAAGATAGCAAATAAAATCACAGATCAAATCACAAATACTAATTACAATATCAATAGATTTAAATTTTACAAAAATATACACAAATTTATACTGATCATAATATCACAATAAGATTCAAATTAATACAAAAAGATAAGAAAGTTATACAAATATAATCATTGCCTGGTAATTACAATAAAATATATTGCTTTTAATTAATGAAAGCAATTACATATTTTTGTAATTGTGAATGACAATCAAGACAATGTCATATTACTGTGTCATCTTTAAACAAACCATGAAATGACAGGTCAAAGAACCCCAATTTAGGCAATTAGGCAATTGACACATGTATTGAGCATTTGCTGTATTCTCTACACCCATTCTTTGTATCATTCAAAATGCTAATAGCAATTACTGTGTCATCTTTGAACAAACCATGAAATGATAGGTCAAATAACCCCAATTTAGGCAATTAGGCAATTGACACATGTATTGAATTTGCTGTATTCTCTACACCCATTCTTTGTATCATTCAAAATGCTAATAGCAATTGACATAACAGTCATGGCAGTTGGCAGAATGAGTAGAAATGAATTGCAATAAAGCTCATCCAAACAATGTATATAAAATGGTCAAAAATATTGACCACACCATTCATGTCAGGGCCATACACAGAGCACCTTGCCGCCGCCAGACTACCTGCCTTCTCAGACAAATATCTCGCTTAATATTTGGTCTATTTTCAATCTGAAAATCTGTGTGGAATAAGTATGAACTCGACTATAATTCAATATTTATTTGACGAAAATCGGACTAATATTAGGGGAGCAGCAGCCTTTTAAAGTAGCGCTCAGCCTTACCTGCATTGATACAGTCCGGGCGCGGACGTCTGCGAGAGCACCACTGTTTGCCAAAGCCAACCTAGCTGCCTTCTCAGACGAATATCTCGCTTAATATTTGGTCTATTTTCAATCCGAAAACACCTATAGAGTCACTATGAATTATACTACAAAACCATTTTATTTGACGAAAATCGGACTGATATTAGAGGAGCAGCGGCCTTTTAAATTATATACGACCCCCTACGCTGATGATGCATGTACTAAAGGTAGAACTCGGCGAGTTACTCGGCGAGTTACTCCTACAACTCCGTGAGTTACTCCTACAACATGTCGAGTTACTCCTCGCACTCCTGAACATCCCACCGAGTGTAATACGAGTGAAATTAGCGCCGAGTAACTTGCCGAGTACCAGGAGTAACTCGGCGAGTTAGAGGAGTTACTCGCCGAGTGACTCCTGGTACTCGGCGAGTCATGACCAAGATTTTGAAACTCCCGGAAAATCCGCCGAGTGTGCCGTGCAGCGCGGCATACTCGGCTAGCGGCTCCAAAAACTCACGAGTTCGCTACGAGTCACAGGAGTTTCTCGCCGAACATCTCTCGAGTGCGAGGAGTAATCGCAGAGTTTAGTACGAATTGGGCCCGAGAGGCGTGTTACGTAATACTACGAGTTGACTACGAGAAACTCGGCTATGTGGGAACGGGGCTTTACCTTATATATACATGGCCAAATGTGCCACGTGCATTTTCCATGAGAAGGATAAACGCATGGAAAATGCATAGTTTTTAGCTAATTAAAATGAGGCAAAAACCATGCGTTTTCCATGCATTTATCCAAACGCATTGAAAACACGCGTGGCACAATTGGCCATGTAGTTTACAGGAGTCTATAGGTTCACATAAAGTCGCAGTGATTACTAAAGTAACAGCACTATAGTGCAACTTTACTTCGAATGGAACATTAATGAAGGTGTATGAAAGGTGGCAATGTATGACAGACGTCATAGTTATATATGAATTGCATAGTGAGCACATTTTACAAAGAGTTCACTGACAGAACATTTCTTAATGAAATTTAGCAATGAGCTCATGATAGGTAATACAATTAACACGATTTCATTATGAAAATGTATTATCTACTCCAATGCAATTTTAGGACGTCCATACAACATCATGCAGAACATCTGCATCTATATTCTGAGATTAAGTAGACTACATTAAACAGGTAAAATACATGTATCCATGCATACTTGTTTGTCTGCGAAATAACATAGCTTTCTATGAAGCAAGAAATATTGATAATAAAAAAAAAAACATAATTTGTGACATCAAAGTACCATAATATTATTATGGTTAATATGAGTCGCATTGATGCGAGATAATTACTCTAAATAGGAGAGGATATTCCTGCATATACTACCCTGTCAGATTTGATGTACCCGCGTTATTAGTAGGCAATTAGGTAATAGCTAATATGCCATGGGTGCCAGAGTTTGTTTATCACAACCTAATTTGTGGCAGAATTAACAAGCTATCCTGTGAGTGCACTTCTGCTGTTTATCAGTGTCCTGATAAGGTAAGTCTCTGCTGCAATGTTATATTGATTACGAGAAAGATGCTTGATTGGAACTTCAGCAATGGATAGCAGCACTGGCTTAATTGCATTCTTCCATGAGATACGATAAGCAATTAATAAAGCGACGTGTGGTCATCGGCTTGATTGCTTCGCTTCTGGCGCAATTATGGTGTACATGTACCGCGTAGTATCAAACATAATTGAGTTTGTGCTGAGTACCATTCATTTATAGAGAATGTTCATCTATACAACAATCTGAAGCTAGAGCTAGCCAAACCTAGCTATAACTACATGGGCAATTGTGCCACGTGCGTTTTCCATGCATTTGGATAAACGCATGGTTTTTGCTTCATTATAATTAGCTAAAAAACATGCGTTTATCCTTCTCATGGAAAACGCACGTGGCACATTTGGCCATTATGTTCACAACGACTTAAGCGTTTACGGTAATTGTGATGTACTTATTCTCTGCAGATGAGTTGGGTAAGGAACAAGTGCTTAAGGATCTGTGCCCACTTGGTAGCAGTTAGTTAAGGAGAACACCTCTGGGTTAGGAAGTATTACTTAGTGATTGCCACATAATTTGAGTTTACCTGCAATTTGTCTGATGTGTTTTCAGCTGATTACACTAATTTGGTTTTTCTCTCTGTGTAACTGTAACTTATGTGTGGTGATATGCAATCAACTGCTTATGCTTTGATGAGCAGCAGACAAAAATAACCTAAAGTTTAACTGAAACAAAAAGCTGCAATATCAAAACAGAGGTCAACAGTTACACAACAAATTTCCAGGCCTTAATTTATTGTAAACGCTAAACGTAATATATTGCGAAATATATGTGCAAAAACTGTATTTGGCTTAAATGTTGATGGTATTATTGTGAAATTAATTATAAGTTATACTATTTGATTGTGTGGCATGCTTAAAGAACTGGTACATGGCCAAATGTGCCACGTGCGTTTTTTCCATGAGAAGGATAAACGCATGGAAAATGCATGGTTTTTGCCTAATTAAAATGGGGCAAAAACCATGCGTTTTCCATGCGTTTAGATAAACGCACATGGCACAATTGGCCATGCATCATATAAAGGGATCACTCCAGCAAAGCTGCAGCAACTGCAGATATCTGATCACAAAATGCCTGACTACCCATGAGGTAGCATTGCTTGCTACTTCATTATTTTCTATGTCTACACCGATTTAATCACATTTTCCAGCTGAGACAGTTGTCTTTTTCCCAAGAAAACTAATGACTTATGAGAAAAGTCACGGAGTAGATCGGATTACTCATTTTTGTTGATTTTATTTTGAAAAACAAAATTGAAAATTGAGTTATAAATTTACCAATGTTTAGCTGCAATCCAACATCTAGAGTTTTCTCTGTTGAGGCGCTCGATTTGACATGTCTTAGTGACATATCTTCAAAGAAAACCCACAACAGAAAACATAAACCTTCAGAAATTAGCTTAAATTTAGTAGAGATGCGTATTTCTTGGGATCTTGACACCGTACTCGGATTAGGTTCCTGTAGTTAACCATGCGGCTTTGCCTTAGCGAACAAATGTTTACTTTGAAAAGAAAATATTAATCAAGTTAATCAATTTTCTATATATGCCTAGATTAGTGTCTGCAAACTTAACTTTATTTCTGAAGATTCTTAAGTTTTAACTTTAGTAATCATGTTGTGTTGGGTAAATCTATCAGTTAGTTGTGTTAAATGCATCTTGTTTACTATTGTTCCACACTTTTTTCACCAATTCACAACCTGCCATCAAATTGGCACACTCAAAAATTTAGCCTCCTTCTCTTACTATTATTTCCCATGAAAAAGGCCTTTAAATTGATTTATTAAATTATATTGGGTAGAGGTCCAGTAAATTCCTCATAGTCAGGATATAACAGGCGGATGTGGGCACACTGGACAGTTGGATCCTGAGGCTTTGATTTGACTAACACTCCTCAACCCAGGGTTCTCCTTAACTGACTGCACTGAAGTGGGCACAAGTCCTTACAGTGGATTGCAACGAAGTGTAGCCAGCCACTTGATGAAGTCTCCTGGTGATGTCACAATTTACCATGCTTGAGTGGTTCCCAATCAGGCCCACAAATAGAGTTGGAATTAATTTCTTTGGTCTGGATTACAGCTAGTCAGTTGCGTTTTAATTACTAAATGCTTGGGTGAGCATATAGGCTGGCTTATGGCATTGGATGTCTAACAGCGAAATTGCATATCAATTTGTTTTGTTTGCATTGATTACACTCAATTCTTAAACAAAGATTACTCAGTTAGGTCACTTAATTGGCTTAAAGATGACAGCCGACTGCTTGGGAGATATTGACTAATCAGGAGGCACCATCATGTGTGTAGATGGTGAAATATGCAAATCTGGCATTAGAGATGAGAATTGAACATTTCCCAGCATACAGGCAAGGAATTCCTTGTATATAAGGGGTAAATACCCATAAATAATGGAAGTTATCACTTAGAATAAGAAGGAAAATTATTTGTGTGTATAATATAGCCATTTTTGATGTGTAATATGATATTATTGACTGAAACTAGCCCCCATCATTGAAGGCTGTTACGCAGGGGGAGTAAAAGCTGTTCTTGACAAAGTCAGTAGCCTTGGTCTTACAGTATACTGACTTGCTAAGGGCTGTCATGATGGCAAACGCCTGTGGTGACAACTTGAGTTGGGCAGAACTGAAAATAACTTCTGCCAAAGTTCTAAAGTGCATTAAGTTCTAAAGTGACGTAGATCATTGGTTTGTTTTGTTCGAAAAAAGTAAAACCAAGCTATTGAATTTGCTCAGCCAGCCCTGAGTTTTGACCAACATGGGTTATCCTAAAATGTTGATTACTGTGTTTGGTAAACAGTCAAGGGTGGCTGGTGATATTCAATGGTCTCTCACAGCTTAAACCTACTAACATAACAACCCTTCTCCCAATTCTTCACTTCCTTGTTTAATTTATTTATGGAACCAATGCAGCCATTATGGTTTAACCTTTTTTTTGCTGTAATAATCTCATGTGTGTGGACATGTATGAGCATTTTTGAAAAGCACATGATCCACAACTTTGTTTGATGTCAAGATTTTGGATTGCATTCGAAAATTACTACAGGCATTTGATTTGACAATAGGTAAAGGGGTTTATCATACCTAAAATAACTTATCATTACCATGATCAGATAATCATTTGCTGAGGTCTCTCTGGAACCCAGGTGGGCACTCGCTAGCGTTACCCTCCGGTTTCTTAGAGTGCTCTCCTGATCTGCCCATACATAATATGTACATTTGTGAATTATTATTTTTTTCTTATAATAGATCAATATGTTTGTTGAATAATATTAATTGTTTATGAAATATGTATTGTGCAGGAAATAAAGTGTCTTGAGTCTTGAGTCGAGTCTTGAGTAATCTGCATTACATCACCCTGTATTATTCTATCAAGAATACCATAAACTTACATTATCATGAGAAAGCACAGACCTTTTCTTGTTTCTCTACAGCAGTTTTAATAACATAACAAGGTTCATGAAGCCTCCAGTCACCTGTGTACCAGAAAGCAATTTTGCTAAACCCACATAGTCTTTTTTTTAGCCGAATAATTAGTTTCCCACACAGTCCAGAATAGCCATCTCTCTGAGGAAAAGATAATAGGACTACCCAGATAATAAGGGATGGCTGTTTCATCCTTCGTCTCATTGCCATGGTCTCTGCCTAAGGGATGGCTGTTTCATCCTTCGTCTCATTGCCATGGTCTCTGCCTTTCCTAATTAGCCCAATGGGTGCAGAAATACAGGACGTAAAGCCCTAATCACCCACCCACCACCCAGATAATAAGACTACAGTCGAAGGTATATCGTCCAATTATTCATTAGAAATTCATAAAAAAATTGATACAGTCACTGTGGTGGTAGGAAAGTTTTTGCACACCATATACTTTGTTTCCTCCTAATTGTATTAAATATGTAAAAACTGCAGAGACCTTCGAAATTCATAGTTATGTTTCACGTACAGTTAGTTTAATTTAAAACGGCCTGTCAAATTAAACCTAGACAAAGCTATACAACTTCTGCTATACGAAGCTACCTGCCACTAAACAGCACTGTCTCGCTATAGCTGGCTACTCAAAGCCGAATCGAAAAGTACATGCAGTATCATATCAGATAAATTTCATATATTTACCAAGGTTTATATATTTTTTATTTGTGGAGAGTGCATGCCTACTATTGGCTAGAATAGACAGAAGCAGCTGGCTTTAGTTAGTTATAGCTACAGCCAGGAATAAGAGGCTACCGCTGTCTAGAGTCGACGGTATTTTATGAAAGAAACTGTATGCTTATTTTATTGTTCATGGCATTTAGAATGGCCTCAAATCAGATGTGAGGCTTCGGTATAACACTGATGTTATGTTTCTCTTAGGTACTCACAGGTTTCTCCTGGCTGCAGGCTAAAAAGCCTCTCTTGCCAGCTCTGGGGTGTTGGCTGCATGCGTGCCCAGTAGTTTGCCTGAATTGATGTTGGTAATTCTGAATCGATGTCATCTTTAGCGGGTAAATATTTCCACAATCTGTCGATGCATCTTTCGAAACTTGGGACTGAAGGTGCTGAAACGATGTCTAGTGGTAGGGAATTCCACCGATCTGTGATTCTATTTATGAAGCTGTATTTTCTGATGTCGATTCTTGAGTAATGTAGGGCGGGGCCTAGCTCAGAGGTAACGCTCTGGGCTTTCAACTGCTGGGTCCCGGGTTCGATTCCCGGTCGAGCGTAAGTTGGATGGCTGTTTCATCCTTCATCTCATTGCCATGGTGCCTGCCTGCCCTAATTAGCCCAACTGGTGCAGAAATACAGGACGTAAAGCCATAATCACCCACCCACCTTCTTGAGTAATGTTTTTGTAGCTAAAGAGAGTGTCCCCTTGTTGATCCAGTATTTATGTTGATGAAGTTTGTCATCAACAAAAGCTGAATCATCATTCATTTAAATGATTACATTATAAAGAAACTTATGTTTGACCTACTTGTTATAAAGCATCTGATGAAACTGAATGTCTTTCACACATGTTCATGGAAGTCTAAATGTGATAATGCCATGCGCACCTGAGCAATGATGAGCACGAGGTTCATGGAAGTCTATAATGATCAGGCCAATCCAAAGTTTGCTGTTTGCCCAAATTAAACGCTGTTGCCAGGCTGGGTCTTCAGTCTGATTTGCCAGATGGAAATGTTGAACAATTGAGTGACACAAAAAATGTATGACTTTTAAAACATGACTGTTGGATTGCACTACGACATTTTTTTATATAGTACTTTAAGACAACTAGATGATCTTCTCTTTCTCGTTCAGTTGTTCACAGCTGCAGCTCAGATTAAACTGCATTAATATTTTGTGGCATTGATATACCTTGCAGATGTCTCATAGCGCACAAAGAAAAACCCCAATAAATCACTGTTTGGCAATTGCAGCAACATTGACAAAAATGTACAGATGTTACTTTGTCGTACATTACAAAAGTAGAATAATCATTATGACGAAAGTATGTCACATAAAAAGACTATTGACTCTAGATGCACGATTATTGAGTAATACATCAGGCATAGTGCATTGGTTTATCTTAACTACAGTAAGGTGTCGTCAATCCAACATATAAAAGTGGGTCTTTTACCTGTCTCAGTATGGGCACTGGAAGCAATGGCTTTATCTATGTTTTTATTCAATATTCTGCTGTATTTAGGTATTTTTACATATTTTTTTATCGATGCAAGACACAAATTAACCTCACAGGTTGTAACCTCCACTCCACTCCCCTCCACTCTACTCTACTCCAATCTATTCTACTCCACTCTACTCTACTTCCCTCTAATCCCCTCTACTCCACTCCACTCCAATCCACTCTACTCCACTCTACTCCAATCTATTCTACTCCACTCTACTCCCCTCTTATCCCCTCTACTCCACTCCACTCCACTTCACTCTACTCCACTCCACTCTACTCTACTCTACTCCACTCTACTCTACTCTGCTCCCTCTACTCCACTCTACTCCCCCCTACTCCACTCTACTCCCCTCTACTCCCCTCTACTTCACTACTCCACTACTCCCTCTACTCCACTCCCCTCTGCTCCACTCCACTCCACTCTACTCCCCTCTGCTCCACTCTACTCCACTCTACTCCCCTCTACTCCACTCTCCCCTCTACTCCACTCTACTCCACTCTACTCCCCTCAACTCCACTCTACTCCCCTCTACTCCACTTTCAAATGAAAGAGGAGTTAGGTCCTCATAGATAGTTTCATTTCAATATATTTAAATTGATAATAAATTTAGTGTTACAGGTAACTTTGTCTCAATCAATTCTCAGTTGCTCAATTTCAAAAGCATGCAGTACTAGCCTGTTTGTTACGCAGTAAGAATGATGCATTTGCAGAAGCCAAGAGTTTCACCTAAATCAGTGGGTGTGTGTCTGTGTGTAGTTAAAAGGACAAATTACTTTAAGTTTAAAAACGCTTAAAAACCATTTGAGTAATATTCCCATAATAAGAGCTTTCCACAGTTGATGAAAAAACCAAGTAACCTACGAGTGGAACACTTAACTTCACTATTTTGTGGACTAATACATGTCTGGCAGCATGAAGCAATGGAATTTTCAAATAAGATTTTTACCCTATTTCTAATTTAGGACTCTAAATCAAAATTAAAAAAGAATGTTCGGAAATAATTCAGTGATTGCCTTGTTGAGTGTAGAGTCATGATATTTTTAAAACATATGTATCTCAAGGTATGAAAGCATGATTTCTAATATAAGATGATCAAAAGCATATCAACGATTCAACATGTAATCTCAATTTTAAGAGTAATGCTCTACTCGTGAGAAATCAGTCGATCCCTTTGAATGCTCCTCAGCTTACGAGTGTGTGTGTTGGTGTGATAAGGGCTTTACGTCCTGCATTTCTGCACCAGTTGGGCTAATTAGGACAGGCAGAGACCATGGCAATGAGAGGAAGGATGAAACAGCCATCCAACTTAGGCTCGACCGGGAATTGAACCCGGGACCCAGTGGTTGAAAGCCTAGAGCGCTACCTTTGAGCTAGGCCCCCGCCCCTTCCTCAGCTTACGAATGAGTGGAATTATGTCAGATGAACCCAAAGCTAAACAGTGAAAAAGATTAATGGATTTCACCTGGAAAGGTGCACGTTTTTGCTCACAGGTTTACTTTCTTCCTGATGTATTTTACTTGGAAAGGTTCAAGTGTTTCCGTGTGAATAATGCTTCAGTTTGAGTAGAGTGTATTACTAAGCCAATGCAGCCTTCTGATGTACGTTCTTACCTGGATAGTACTCACCTTCATATCATATCTTCCCCAGAGTCACATCTTGATTTCAGGCATATACTTGACCAAATGTGCCACGTGCGTTTTCCATGAGAAGGATAAACGCATGGAAAAGTGTTGCATGGTTTTTAGCTAATTATAATAAGGCAAAGACCATTGCAGTTACAGATGGTTAAGACAAAATAACCAATTGTACAATTCACAAAGTAATAACATGAAGAACAAATAATTTTCAGTCATATGAAAAATGCAGCACTCTGTGCTTAGAAAGCAGCCAGCACGGCCCACCAGCACATCACAGTTACATCTTGATTCCACACCGTGCCAGGCAAACATAGCGAACTCTATGGGTATCCCAATAGCCTTTGTGACCTTACACCCGGTCTTCTGGCCTCCCTAGTTTTAATATCAAGAGACAAAAGCTGTTTGCGGACCATGCAAGATCCCATTAGCCTCCAGTGGTCATTTGCTAAAGGCCTGCCATGTTCCTTGGTGTATAAGTCCAGCCATTGGAGGGGCACCTATGGGTGACCTTATCCTGCAATGGGCCACCTACAAGAACCAGAACCCATGAATGGCAGAATAGCATGTCAGATGGGCCTAAAGGGACCAAAGAGAATCTTTAGGATGGAATGATGTGTCATTTAGGTCTTTAGCCTGAATAGAATCATACTTGAAAAGTGCTAAAATGTCTTGGCTTTATCTTAATGCTAAAACCAACACTCAAAGCCTGTGGTTTGTGTGTGACAATTAGTAGACAATGCATCAAATGTTAAAGCATATCACCATGCAGTCAAGTGTCAGTCACTGTATTCATTTGCCAGGTACATGGTAAAAAAAGACTGATTCTGATTAAGATTGACAGTAATAATTATACAACTAGCCACTGAAACTAGAGTTGGCAGACAGCCATCCCTGCAGCTTTTGTAGACAGAAAAACTTACACTGCACATACAACTGATCATTGAGAGCTTGCAAGCCAATATTGACTACATTAATAAATGCAAATGATGAATAATTTGACATAAGTAAATTATGCAAATATGCATACTTAGATAACAATTTAATCACATATGTACATATGCAATGTCTCTGAGAGGAGAGTGCCCCATCCGGGAAATCAAACCTGTGACCACACGCATGGGAAGCGAGAGGGTTGGCCATTAAACCGAAGAGCCACTTTCTGGCTAACACCAGTATACATACATGTAGCACCATTGCGGCAATACATATGAACACTACCAGCACTATGTCAAGCAATCCATACAGAGCCATGGAGACTGTTTACCAGCTCAGGATAAGATCACAGCAATTTGAAGTTGATTCAGAGAGGAATATATCATACCTACTCGTTATTCAGTTGTAACTAAGAGATAAACTTGGATAGATAGTTATCTAACTTTGATATAGATTGGTATAGGTAGAGTTATTGGGTTAAGGGATAGGACTATGATACAGCTAGTTGCATGGTGAATTAGTGGTTGAGGGTCAGGACATCGTCATATAATGTCGCTGTTGATATGGTCAGAACTTTCTGCTTACCAAAGACTCGCTCCATAGAGTGTTTGTAACACCCTGATAATATGATACATCACCGGATGTTTGCCCGAGGTCTTATGATGATGGTCCAATGTGGTTCCAATGTTGGCCCATTTTCCGATGTTGGCAAGATGTTGGCCCAATGTTTTTCCGATGATGGCCCGATAATGGCCTGAATTTGACCAGATGTTGGCTCAATGTTGGCCCGTTTTCCGATGTTGGTCCAATGTTGTTCCGATGTAGGCCCGATGTTCGTCTGATGGTGGTCTGATGTTTTTCCGATGTTGGCCTGTTTTCCGATTTTGACATGATGGCCCGATGTTGACCAGATGTTGGCTCAATGTTGGCCCATTTTCCGATGTTGGTCCGATGTTGGTCTGATGTGGGTCCGATGTTGCCCGAGTGACATGCTATCTGGGCATGCCACAATCAGAAACGCTACTTTCCTCATGGGAACAGTGAAGTGGCATCATGAATCATAATTGGCACCATAAATGATCTTTGCGTGTGTGCTCAGTTTTGCAGACACTGATTCAATAGTGTCAATGATAACTGTTACTGCCGTTGCAACAATGTCAAACTGATCCGGCATGCTACCTGGGCGCTGGGTTATTTGGCTTATCTTAGATGTAGGGTAGTTTTTTTCATAAATTAATGTTTCTGGAAATAGTTGAACACACGTGGGAAGTTGAGAAAGGCATTGTAGAATTTTTATCTCGAGCAGCCTGGTATATACTATTGAATCAGTGTCTGCAAAACTGAGCACATACAATAAGATAATTTATATATGTGATGCCACTTATGATTTATGATGCTACTTCACTATTCCTATAAGGCAAATATAGGGTTTCTGACTGGAATGTATGAAAATTTGGACGATTCTAGGAATTTAACGTGGAATGTGTGCATGTCCAATTGTGAGGCTGAATGTGTGAATGGTGTTGTAAATGTAACGTTTATTCAATGAATGAATGAATGAATAAATTGAGGCAGATTAAATCGATTTGAGGATACGCTAACCATAAAACTCACCAAACTCTACATTACACGCGACTGCTGAGCGCATGTCAAGACTTAGTATTTCATATGCTCAATTAAGATCACTCTTTTCTGGAAAGATTGACTACAGATTTCCAGTGCCAAAGGTATAGACTGTTTATGAGACTCGTTCTAGTGCCCTACCCCTACTTTACCCTGACATCTGTGAAAATAACAGGACCCGGAGGACCCGCATGTCCAGTGGGCATGTAACGAGGCATACTAAAGACTTGAAGTTTTCTTACGAGCCCATATCTTTTTCAGTTCTGTGTTTAAAATGAAATAAACACCTCAGTGAGGGTGATGATCAATCTTCACTCCCTCAGGAGGTCTTTTCAGTGAGTTGATGGCCATAAAGTGACTTCAAGTGGGAAACGACTGGAGACTTGTCTTGCTCCCAGCAGTTCATGTCTGTGCCAATTAGACTTGCCTGACTCACGTTTGTAACTTGAGGTAATTTGGACGAAGGTCACTGAGAACTATAATGTTACATATTATGTCCCAATTATCCCTTGAGCACATTAATTAGTGCTAGAAGCCTTTATGCTGTGCTGAAAAGAAGCCAAACTCTTCCTGAAAAATTATCTTCATGAAACATCAGCTTTGCAGTGACCCCTTGAAAGTCCTGGGCCACCTCGTGGCAAGGATGGTAACACTGTGGAGGAAGACCTCAAACCCCAGTAGCCCACACAGGGCTCTGCGCAATGCACACTACAGCTACAGAGTATGCATTTTTCACATTCTAAGTGTTTCTTATAACACTAAATATTCTGTTGATGCAGCTTCTCCGATACAAGGGAAAGGGATGGGGGCCTAGCTCAGTGGTAGCGCTCTGGGCTTCCAACCACCGGGTCCCGGGTTCAATTCCCAGTCGAGCCTATGTTGGATGGCTGTTTCATCCTTCGTCTCATTGCCATGGTCCCTACCTGTCCTAATTAGCCAATCAGGTGCAGAAATTCAGGACGTAAAGCCCTAATCCACCATCACCACCAATACAAGGGGAATGGTATGTTTACACAAGGGTTTAGTGACTCACCCTGCTGTGAGCTTAATCCCATGTTAATTTACACATGCCACTGGGTCAACACATTAACCCCAGATGGCCGCAGCTGTACTCTCAAAGGTTTTCAAAAGTAGTGAAAGGGACGGAGTGGTGAAAGGGAGGGAGGGACTTGTGAAAGGGAGGGAGTGGTGAAAGGGAGGGAGTGGTGTTAGGGAGGGAGTGGTGAAAGGGAGGGAGTGATTCAGGGGGAGTCAAAAGTAGTGAAAGGAAAAAGTAGTGGGTGATTCTTCCTCACTGAAAAGGCAGTTATACTTTATTTTGGTTTGTACTGTATGTCTTACTATCCCATACCTATCACAGACGTGAATGATCTTACTGGTAACCTAACAACTCATTCACTCACTTCCTCCACATTGACAGCTAATAGAAATGGCTAACTGTTAGTTTCTATATGCACTAGATATAATCCAGCAGTTAGAGATATTATCGTCACAAGTTTCAGTAAATGTTCAGCAATGAAATAATGCAAGGTATTATAAAAATCTACTTATTCCATGTTTGTAACCTAAACTGTACTAGATTTACTAAAGTTTTCACAGACGAAGTTAACTGATTAAACTTCCTGACACATTTACCAAAAGAACAAATGTTTGCATAATTCACTTTAAAAACAATCGAAGTATAGATCTTTACTGTGGGCGGATCTAAGAGCTTCAGTACCACATCAAATGCATAACTACATTCCCCGAGCCAAGTAACAGCCATTTCTCTCCTGTGCAATAAATATCAAGTTGCATGGCACAAAGTGGATGTCTCATTGGTTATTCCGGGCGAAATAACAAGATCACAAGGCAAAGCAATCAGGACTGGTTGGGAGATGAACACTCAATTCATGGAAGCTGTAACAGGAACATGCAACTGCCTCCAGATCTGTATTAGAAGCGTATTAGTTCGAATTGGAAGTGGTGGGCTGGTACCGAATGGACTAATGAAAATATTTTGGATAAATTTCAAAATATTGTTGTGTCCAAATGATTCGTTCATTTTGCTATATTGTTAGATCGATATTTCAAACTTTGCAATCAGTTTTAGTGAATACATGGCCAAATGTGCCACGTGTGTTTTCCGTGAGAAGGATAAACGCATGGAAAACGCAGGTGGCAAAATTGGCCATGTAGAATTGAACCAAGTGATCTATTACTGTTATTGCAACAGTCCGCTGCCTTATGCCAAGCCAATATGGGTCTCAAGTCAATGATAAGAGTCTACGCCTCGCCAAATTATATAAAGGGTAAGATAAGGGCTTTAAGACCATTGTTTAGAATAAATTAAAGCCTTTGATGAAGATGTTGGTGTTTTAATTGCCAGGTATATTAGTTTACTGTTGATAATACAGTTGTTTTGCCCTTAGTACATAGAGTGGGTGGGTGGATTAGGGCTTTACGTCTTGTTGTTCTGCACCTGATGGGCCAATTAGGACAGGCAGGAACCCTGGCAACGAGATACTACTGAGCTAGGCCCCACCCCCTCCTCAACACATAGAAGAATTTAATAAAACATTGGTTGACCACAAAACACAATGCGTTTACTGAAATAAGTTTTTATTTCTGAACATGCTACAGGTTTTGAATTATACATTTATTTAATGAAATGATTCATAGCCAGTTTATTTGAAGTAAGAGTTCCAGTGTAGATGAAAACTGACAAATGTAGGCTGAAGGATGAAACAGTTTTACAGACAGACAGAAATCAATATTAGATATCATTTGATCGATTAGCAATAACTATGTTTTGCAAGACTGATTGCACAGTTTTCTAAATTAGGTATTTTTTACCGCGTTGTTCACTAGATTTTCCTATCTTTAGAATTTTGACGCATTGCTGCGATCTTTCTTTCATGATAATGATCGATCATGGGCTGTGAAAATCCACAATAACTAATTATTCAAAAAGAGTATATGACTCTGGAGGCAATGTTCAAAATAGCCACCATTGTTGCCTCTTTGCAAATGCCTAGTATGTTTACTCTGGTTGCCTATAAACAAAAACAAAATGAAAAGCTCTTAGACCACAGAGTGACACCCATTCACCTTTTGGAAAATATGGGCCATGCAGGTCATTTGTCTGACCAGGTTGTGCGCGTAGTCATACAATATTGATGGCTGTATTGATTGACTACGTTCGTGATTTTTTGTATAGTGTCGACAGCGACATAAACTTGTCGTAAAATTAGGAATTTGCTATTTACATTCCGAAGTAGTTTAATTGTTTATAGCAAGTGACATACGCAGTTTTACTCCCCCTCCCCATGTCAAATCTCTTCTGGAGGTGTTAGGAGATGTTAGGAGGTGTTAGGAGATGTTAGGAGATATTGGGAGGTGTTAGGAGATATTAGGAGGTGTTAGGAGGTGTCAGGAGTTGTTAGGATTTGTTAGGAGTTGTTAGGTGTTGTTAGGAGTTGTTAGGTCTTAAGAGATGTTAGGAGGTGTTAGGAGATGATAGGAGGTGTTAGGAGTTGTTAGGTGTTAGGGGGTGTTAGGAGTTGTTAGGAGGTGTTAGGAGGCTCACTGTATAACAAAACGTTGTTTATATCCCTCTGGCTGGTAATAGGTACACATGGTACAGTGGCATTACTTTATTGTTCTTGCAGAAATCTCTGTAAATAAGCATAACGGAAAATGTGTAATTGGCATCGTGATTGATGGCAATTTGTGTAAACTCCCTCCCACTCTGGGTAGTACCATTATTGTTGTTTTGTATTGTTGTGTATGGACCATATATATGTGTATGCAAGAAAATTATAAACATGCAAAATATGTGCAGTACATATAGTACTGTAGCGGGGTAAGTTACAGTTTAGTCCATATTATATACAGTCCATTATAATAGCATAAAAAGTCAGTAGAGTGAAGTTCAATTCATTTTTTAGTTATAAATTACAGTGTAAGCCTGGTTTGTCAACCACTTCTGAATCAGTCTGATGGAAAATTAACCTGATCTCTGGCGAGATTTTTTACTGGCCTGAGATCGATTCCTGGCTTAGCAGTGTTAGCGCAGACCAACTACCTATTATTATTATTATTATATACTAAGCAAGGCTGTTTGTAGTAAACCTAAGTTCATGCTTTACCAATTGATTGCTAAAAATTACTTGTAATTACTGAAATATTACCAAATATTACAAAATTGGTAATTGTTTAAAATTGCTCAATTATTCAGATTTGAAAATGCTTCATACTAACTTGGATGTTTGTGATAATTATCAAATATTTCTATTACGTAAAAAAAGTAATTGATTTTTATGGGAAATCTTTTTTTATGTGCTGTGTGTGCCTGAGCAAGAAAAACGTCCATATAGAAAATCATTTAAAATTGAAGATGAAAGAAAATGTTTCTCTGTAGAATTTTGGAATATTACATAGTTATAAAACTACAGGAACTTGTTTTCCATTTTGGATTACATAGATATCACACTATTGGCTGTCCTTTAAAATATGTCCTTCATTTCCACGTGCTATCCCACCCCCACATCCGCCCCCTTAATACGCCCTGTTTGTCCAGAAGAAAGCCCATTTAAGTCCTACTCAAAAGTCAGCTGCCCAGCTTTTGTTATGACCCTCGAGACCTGGCCCTGTCTTCCATACAAGCCTAAATGACCCAGCCATTGACCAGCCTCAGGTCATTGACCCCAGGGACGACCGGCTCAGCATCCGATTCACAAAAACTTCGCCTCAGGCTTGTCCAATTGTCACAATACTATGTCATGTCATGGCAGTACTATGATATTGCTAAACTATAGGCCTACTGTGTTATTTTACAGTATTTCCTTTTTATGGTAATTACATTTTGGTGGCATTTTCGGAGTGCTGTGTTTACGAAGATACCAGTGTGTTATTACTACTACATATATATAGCATTTGTTATGCACTACGGGTACTTTTATTACTATTAATAATATTACACTACTATAACTACTATTACTACTATTACTAATATAACTACTATTACTACTATTACTACTATTACTGCTATTACTACTATTTCTAATATTACTAATATAACTACTATTACTACTATTACTACTATTACTAATATAACTACTATTACTACTATTACTAATATAACTACAGTAACTATTACTATAAAAAACATAACTATCAAAAGTTAATGCCTAATTTTTCTGTAATAGTACATCATTGTCAGAAGTACATACCCAGATAGCATTCCAAATCGTTTCAACGTCGGCGCGATGTTGGCGATATCTTCAATGTTAATATGATGTTGTAACGACAGTGGCTTACACGGAAACGATGCTGGGCCGATTTGGAATGCTATCTGGCTATCGTGTACTGTTATATTACAGAAGCATTTTTGGTGCATGTATTTTATAGTTTACAACAGCTCCAAATTGTTTAACAACAGCTCTACATTTTATATTGCAGGAGTATATAACCATTTAGCAGTATGTTACTCTTCAAACGTTTTTTACTTTGTCTGTCAAATGCCAGTCATGCTCTTGGTAACGTTTTTCTGGTCTTATCAACAGCAATTCAGGATATGACGATTAATTGCTTTGGTACTGAAAAAACCCTTACGTGTCAATCATACCTTTGGAAAGAGTTGTAGAATTCCAAACATTTCTTGTCAACTACTTACTGACGCTATCTTTGCTACTAGCTTTCTGTGATTGCTGCTGCAGCTGCTGCTGCTGCTGCTGTTGTTGCTGTTGATGCTGTTGATGTTGTTGATGTTGCTGCTGTTGCTGCTGCTGCTGTTGTTGCTGTTGACTCACCAAATCCTGAACTTGCAGAGTACAGCAACCCCGGTGATTTCATTCCTGAGGTCAACCCAGGTTAGGTCAGGTCAAGACAAGCCTGCCTTAATCGGATCTTTTTCTTCACCAGATTCAATATCTTGGGTTTTTCTCTCTACATCAGCTTCACAATCACAACAAGGACCAATTTATCTCTGTGAATGTCTTAGTAAGCTCAAATTTCAAATTATTAAGGGGTTCTCACACCCACTAGAATAACAGTATTGCGATTACTCTACAAAATGTAGAGTTGTCTTTTTTTTTTTTTTTTTTTCAAGTATATTTTAAAAGGGTAGCCAGATCAGCCGAAGCTGTTTTACACCCGGGCCCTTTACATCAGTAAAAAACAATAAAATATTAAAATGCATTGATATTGATAACAATTAAAAACCAGTAACAATAAATACACTAATAATAGAATACACAAACAATAAAATACACAAACAATAAAATACACAATAACCAAGTTATAGCACCAACACTGTATCGTTCACTCATGAGCTGCATTCTTGATATTTTCAGCTGTATTTTAAAGTTATTTAATGTATGGTATTCTTTTAAATTACTTGGCAGGTTATCCCAGGTTCTGGCTCCTCTATAGAAAAACATTTACTTGTGAAATTCACTTTCAGGAATTGGCAAGTATAAATTATCATGAGTTATTCCTCATTCTTCAATCACCGTTTACCTATATTTACAATTTAAAATGGTTAACTTAATTACCTATTCTATACTTGGCTACATTATATCCTGAAAAGATATAAATATTATACTGATTTTATTATCATTTTTTCCATAATGGTACTGAATATATTGGTAGCTTTTAATCGAGAATTACCCATTTGTTACTAAAAACAATTAGCATTTTCATCAACCCTCAAAACCTGAAACAGACCTCACATTTCCATTACATTTCAAGTATTTTCATGGGCAACGGAACAATTACAGAGGACGGAAGCAATGAAATGTAGATCGTCTGTCTTCGCTAGGTCTTCTGGGAAACGGGAAGCGCAATAAGATTTCATTCGAGAGATGTGTGGACATATCTGGTGTGTTTTGCGGCATATCCGTGCTTGTAACATATGGAAAGATGAAATGAAAAACAAGGGAAACGTTTCTGTTCGTGACTAAGAGATGTAAAATAAGACGAAAGAATACTTAAAAAAAAAAAGGAATATTTTTGAGAAATCTTGGTGCTATGAGGGCAATGAACAAACAGACAGGTCTTAAAATAGCGAGGGATCACTCACCAAAATGAACCATTTCAGGCATAATTCTTCTGAAATAGAGTGAATGGAAAAAATTATGATGAATGTTACAGTAAGTTTTATAAGTATGGTCGACTCTAGACAGCTATAGCCTCCTATCCCTGGCTGTGGTATAACTGGCTAAAACCAGCTGCTTCTGTCTATTTCTAGCCAATAGTCGGCTTACACTTACCACCACTGAAAAAAAAAAAAATTAAACATTGGTTAAAAAAAATTAAACCATGGTTAAAAAAAAAAAAATTAAACCTTGGTTTAAGAAAATTTAAACCTTTGTTAATGTAAGAAATGAAATAATAGTCACTATCTAATATATCATGAATATGTATTTGCAATCTCTTCAACAAGAAATGACAAATTATGAGTAACTCAAATAGTGCAGCATGTACTTTTAGATCCGGTTTTGAGTAGCCAGCTATAGCCAGAAAGTTCCGTTTAGTGGAAGGTAGCATCGTATAACAGAAGTTGTTAGGCTTTGTCTAGGTTCGATTTATCAGGCCGTTTTTAATTAAACTAACTGTAGGTCCTATGATGTGCATTTGTCTGTTGAACATTATTATAGGCGCTGTTTTAATCTACGTAGCCAGAGTTATTGTCACATTAGCTGGACATGTGGTCCCGGGTTCGAATCCTGCCCGGGGTACTCTAATCTAAGACTTCATGTGTGTGTGTGATTATGGCTTTACGTCCTGTATTTCTGCACCAGTTGGGCTAATTAGGACAGGCAGAGACCATGGCAATGAGACGAAGGAGGAAACAGCCATTCAATTTAGGCTCGACCGGGAATCGAACCCGGGACCTAGCGGTTGGAGGCCCAGAATCTAAGACTTCATAACATTCATCTCAAATTAATTGCAATTGCAATAGACATTAAATTATAGATGGCTTATATACCCAGATAGCATTCCAAATCGGCCCAGCATCATTTCCATATAGGCCACGGTCGTTACAACATCGTATTATCATCGCCGACATCATGCCGTCGTTGAAACAATTCTGAATGCTCTCTGGGATACTTGGTGTTTAGGTCGAGAAAAGTAAAACACTTTACCTACAGGGTTAATGTTAGTCATGGTGGAGAACCCAAGCCTTATCATCTCATCATAACATCAGCCTCAGTAGCTTTTCATATATAAGAGCTGGCTGAGAGATCATCTTAACCGTGGAGTGGCATTAAAGTGGGGTGCTACTGTACAATGAATTTTTTTATATCCATTTTGCCAACAGCCATATTTCTTATGACAGGGACAAAACAAGACTGCTACAACATGTCCAATCTCAACCACTAGGTCCAGGGTTCGATTCCCGGTCGAGCTTAAGTTGGATGGCTGTTTCATCCTTCGTCTCATTGCCATGGTCTCTGCCTGTCCCCATCAGCCCATCAGGTGCAGAAATACAGGATGTAAAGCCCTAATCACACACACACACAACATGTCCAATCATCTTGAAAACTTTCAACATCAACAGACTTTGAGGGCAGAGCAACGACGAAAGTGCCGCGGGATAGGTTGAATATCAAATTGAGCGTGTGATCGCAATGAGCCCTGTACGTGTGTATATGTCAGTAATCTTATCATGGGACCAATATTTCACCAGTATGGTAATATCTGAGACACTCTTGGGTCCAATGCATCTTGAGAGGTTGTTGTCCTATGATACTTCGTAAGGACAGTCTGCTGGGGATGCTATCTTTGATAATCATGCTGTGAGGAGTCTAGTGAATAATACAGCCTAATATCAAGAGGAAGTAGCTTGATGGGGATGCCAGGAGCATGTGACACTGACCGCTAGATGGACAGTGGTGGACATGAAGGTGGACACGAGGTTATGGGCTTAGAGGTCATTCGATGGCCCCCGGGGTCCACGGAGAGTAGCCACATGTGGTCAAGCTTCGACTAATCCCAGTTTGGTCATTCTGCTGGCCATTATGTCGCTAACACATTCTGGGCTGCTGGGGACGCAATGCTGTTTATGGCAGGACTTTATGTCTGTCCAACACAGTCTGTGTCTGTTCGTTTTGCGTCTCGGGGTATCCCAGATGGCATTCCAAACTGTATCAACGTCGGCATGATGTCGGAGATGTTGAAACGATGTTGTACCAATGGTGGCCTATATGGAAACGAAGCTGGCCCGATTTGGAATGCTATCAGGTCATTTAGGCTTTCTGATGTTTCACTTCAGCGACAGACATAGCAATTATTGAGTGTGCACAATTCACTGTACATATCGAGGATATATTTTTTTACATACTGCTTGAAACCATTAAACCTATGAATCTGTATCTTATCAGTAATTACGGTTTAATTGCAGGGGCTTAAGAGCTCACACCATTACTATCACTGTGGATACCCATTGCACCTGGTTGAAGCGGCTTTGCCCGACTCCTCGATGCCGTGTGTGTGTGTGTGTGTGTGTGATTAGGGCTTTACGTCCTGTATTTCTGCACCAGTTGGGCTAATTAGGACAGGCAGAGACCATGGCAATGAGAAGAAGGATGAAACAGGCATCCAACTTAGGCTCGACCGGGAATCGAACCCGCGGTTGGAAGCCCAGAGCGCTACCTCTGAGCTAGGCCTCCGCCCTCCTCGATGCCATGGCTGGGTTTCGAAACCACAACTTGGTCATCAAAACTGTTCAAAAAAGACTTCACCTAAATGCACCTAACTATTTAGGCTATTACGTTGTTATGCTCCTCTTAAGTATTACTCTTATGAATCGCCATCTTGGTCAGGAACACATTTAAGAACCTAATAGTGGGAACCTTAATTGCTGAGCACTAAATGCTGCACATTCATATTCAGCATTGCCGCAGGGTTCAAATTCATTGTCTGTCACAAACAATTTTATTCCAATATATTTCAGGACAATAAGGATTTCTGAATGTGATGAATGAGAGACAATATGAATATACGATTATGCTGTGGATGGAATGTGTGAATTTCTTCTTGTGAAGCTGAATAGATGAATATAATAATATTGCGTATGGGGTGATGAATGCATAAATGAATATAATTGAAGTGTGATTTTTCTCGGTAGAGCCGACAGTTACCAAGACTACAAGCACAAGTATTTAAAATTGTGGTGTGGGAATATTCATGATAATGAATAAATTTACAACCAACATTTTTTTATTTCAATATTACGAAATATCATGCCCTGGTAAATGTTTCCAACTTTGATATATATCTTGGAATATGACAATGACACAGTTTTTATTGGCTCCTTAAATAACATTTAATAGTAATTACATATTATAAAAATTAATAATTTTTTCTTAGAGTGGAGCATGGAGTCTTCTCTAACTTTAAAATTCTTCAAAATAAACGATGTTTTAATTATTAAAACAAATATATCCTATATAAGTGTTTCATAAGAGTATCTAAATATAGATTGAAAGGATTTCTCAATATATATATTATTAATCTACAGGACACCACAAGCTCCCATTTTTCCCTCTCATATCAAACTATAATATGATACCACATTAACTGCATGATGTATGTAAGACCATTTCAACTGAGACATTTAAGGAGGCAGAATATAATGGTTTCCATTTACAAACACCCACGACGAAAGAAACATTAGTGCTCTGTAGAACTCTTACTCAAATTGGCATTTTAAAAGCATCCTGAAAAAAAGGACGAATCTTTTAAGCGATAACTTGAGATGAGTATGGTATTTTTAAAAGCTATGGAATAGTTTATTATTACGTGTGGCCATATATATAATTGATACATTTTTGAATTATTATCATCACGTTTAGCATTCTGAGCAATGTCAGCCTTCCAAGGTTGGTGACATAATGAAATTGACAATGTCAATGAACTTTGTATTTTGCAATAGTATTTTTTTTACCGTACCTAGCTTAAAGGCTTCATTGCTAGGGGCACTGCCCAATTAATGCCATATTAAGTTGGCTGCCACGTATGACGTGAAATTTGAGGCCAGCTGTTTTCAACTATGGTTGCAGAGTTTCGACTACTTCAATATATTTCAATATATTTGTTATTCGCACACCTAAATTTAAGTGGCATAGGAGTATAAACAGTATTTAAAAAAATTACAAATAAAATAAGTTTAATTAAAAACAGTTTATAAAATAAAATTGAAACAACAAATTAAAATATTATAAAAGCACTGGCTTCAGAGACATAATTCAACAAGTCAGACCCTTTGAAGAAAGGTTAATAATTTCTTATTTTCTCACTCATGAAGCAACTGCAAAAAATTAATTAAAAACTTAATTAAAAACAGTTTGTATAAGAAAATTGAAATAACAAAATATAATATTAAAAGCACTGGTTTAAAAGACATAATTCAACAAGTCAGACCATTTGAAGAAATTGTAATGTCTTGTCTTCGCACTCATGAAGCAACTGCAAAAAAAATGACAGCCTGGAATCATTAATGCCCCTAATTTAAATCCTATCACTTGAATTAAGGTGTATTGACACCTTGTTAAGGGATTTAACATCCCCAGTATTTAAGGCACTATCCAGTTATTCCGTCCCAGGTTCCAATCCCTGCCCAGACTGCAGCGGACGACGATGGGTCAGGGACAATCTCAGCCGGATGCATTCACATGAGATGTTTAGCGTTTGGTGTCTTGTGCTTTGTGCCTATGCTGGGGTAAGTTAAATACCCCAGCCATGGAGTTCATGTAAATTTGTAACATAGTATGGAATAGATTTATCATCTCACCAGAACTACCTACTGTAGCAGCGAAGGTTTTAATTGTGATGTTCAACTATATTGTCATGTTTGCTTCTCTCTCACTAGATATTATGCAATAGGTTGCTGCTGCTGCGGCTGCTGCTGCAGCTGCAGACTACTCAGTTGATGCTACCACGATTAAGTTAGGCAGATGATTCGAAGTGACTCAGATGAATTCATCTCCTGTCCTTGTGATGCAAGACTTAGAGCTCTGTAATTTCTTGGGGTGGGAGGATAAGGTCTACAGTGGTGAGCAATGCTATGATTTGAAAGATGTGATAAATCATAGCGATTGTGAAAACGCAGAACTACATCAATATTAAACAAGCCTCGAGTGCGTATTGAATATGCGTTGAAACTACTGAAGACAATCTGAAGCAATACTAGCATCACTACTTTTATAATAATAACAATCTATACTAATTGTTTAAAGCAATATCCAGTTATAAGGCTAGCGGTTTTCAAAATATTTCAATATATTTTTTTTACATATAAGTGGAATAGGAGTTTTTTCTCTATCTTGTAAATTTCTTAGAAATAATAATGATATAAATATTTTTATTCCCATTATTGATAACTCCACCAATTAACTAAAATGTTATATATATGGCAGGTTTTGGAATCAGTTACCAAGTGATCAGTAATGCTATGATTTGAAAGATGTGATAAATTAGTTACCGCGTGTGCTACAAAGTATCTGATCCATCTTTGTTTAAAGTCCATTTTAGACATGGTGCTTCTTTTATTCAAATATTATTTAAAATTTTTTAATTTAGCTTAATTGTATTTTATTGTATATTATTTGTTTTAATTTATGACATTTCTATGCAAAATACTCAGAGGATATATTTGCAAAACTGTTTTTGCTGAAATTGTGTACCGGTTTAAATATATATTAATTGATAAATAATTAAAACTATTGCTTCACAACAATGTAATCAAACTGAATAATTTGCCATTGTTGGCTGTTTGCATACACCGGTCAGCCAAAAAAAGATTTATTGAATTGAATTGAACTGATTACTAAAATGGGTGAAAACCATCGTCATTGCTTTGAGGGGGGGGGGGGGGTTAAGACCAAAGGTAATTGTGTGTTTGATAAGTTTTTCAGCAAATGTGGCTTCTCATCCTCTCACAAACATAAATGGATTTCTGGTTTTCATCAGTCAGTCAGTCAGTCAGTCAGTCAGTCAGTCAGTCAGTCAGTCAGTCAGTCAGTCAGTCAGTCAGTCAGTCAGTCAGTCAGTCAGTCAGTCGGTCAGTCAGTCAATCAAAACCCTAACTTTATGAATTCTCGTGATCCATCACTTTTGCAATTTATCCACTGGTTACAGTAGACCTCCTTGTGATATCATTATCACTGTTGATTGATCCGATTTTATTGAGTGATAAATCCCCCTTCAGCGATACAGTGACCCAATGCTTTGGATGGTTAGGGTGATGCCCAGCATCCAAGCTCAGCGTGATGGATTCCCAATGTAGCAGGGGGCGTGGGAAAACTTACGAAGATCGTTTATGATCCAATAGAACGCTGAAACAATGCACCATAGGAGTCTTCTAAAAAAAGCCTTAACTTAGACCATGTGATATCCTGAGGTTGAAACAATCTCATGCAATTACACCTGCCATGATTTACTCTCCAACAGCTTTGCACTCAATGGTGCATTTAGGTTACTTGTGGCAGACCAGGTGTTTTGTTAACCCTGAAGTGAGGCACCCTGCAGTGCTGGAAGTATTACAAAGGTGTTCGATACATAGTTTAACGTTGGCAGTATTCAACCTTGAATTACAGCTGATTTCATAGGCTTGGGTACTTAACTCCAGATGATGTCATGCGAATCCAGGACTCCCATTGGTTAATGCAATCCCTCAGCCAATGAGTGTGTGTGTGTGTGTGATTAGGGCTTTACGTCCTGTATTTCTGCACCAGTTGGGCTAATTAGGACAGGCAGAGACAATGGCAATGAGATGAAGGATGAAACAGCCATCCAACTTAGGCTCGACCGGGAATTGAACCCGGGGCCCAGCGGTTAGAAGCCCAGAACCCTACCCCTGAGCTAGGCCCCTGCCTATATTGTTGGGGGGGGGGGGGAATGGCCACAATTTGGTTATAGTTCATTTCAAGAGAACTTGCAAGTGTTAACTATATCGAAGCACAGACCAAACTAATGGGTCGATAATAGACAGACACAATACAACACAAAGCATGCGAGACAACTCAATCAGCCATGTCAAGATAGACAGGTTGGCTCAGAAGATATCAACAGTAAATCTGACAGAAAGACAAAATTCTGGTGTTATTTCAGGAATTAATCACAGAAAACGAAAGGCATGGTTGACGCAGACATAAACCATATTTATTGACGATGAAATAATAATGAATGGTGAAATATCGTGAATAAAACACGGTGTAAATTGATTGAGGAAATCCATAAAAATAAATATCACATTCTAGCAGAATTCATGATAACCAAAATGCTATTACAGAACCTTCTAAATCTTGAAATGAGAATTAATGGGATTCTCTCAAAGAGTTTATTTGATTTTGCCATTTCTCTGCAGTTATTTTCAGGCCCAAGAAGCTTGGTCATGAATTAAAAAATCTTGATCTGGAGTGATCCAGGCATCACTTTAAATGGAGTTTCTAGAAGTTAGAGAAACTTCTGTCATTCAATCTGAATCATTTTTTCCAGTTAAAATCAGAAAAGAGAGCATTGCCAAGATGTGAAATCTGTATAATATGCAGAGTAACATTGCCTGCGGACCACAATTCAATCAAATCCGCAATATGACACCATACAATTTTGAGTAGTGTTAAAAAACAAATTAAACCCTAATTACTGTTTTCACCCACTGAGTGCACCCACCACCAACAGCAAAAATAAAAAATAAAGAGCAATATATTCAATATTATATACAATTACTGCACAGTGGTGAGTGCAATATCAGTTTTTATGGCACCAAGACAACCGATATTGCACTCGGCCTTGCCTCGTGCAATATCAGTAGTCTCTTTACATAATCATCGTTATCCTATTTCCTCCATTCCATGTCACTCATCTCATCTCTCATTTCATTGGTGGCCCCTCATAGGCTCATAAGCACTATTTCTGCTAGCTTGAAGGGTTTCTATCATACTTTATTAATTGCATCTTCTCATTTCATTAATATATAAGACTCATACTTTTGATAAATCATGAAAATAAATCGATCAAAATCAATCTGTCCCATAAATGGTGATATTGCACTCGCCACTGTGCAATAGTTGTATAATGTTGGTTTACCTGAACTTCATCAGAGCTGGAGATAGTTTCCGTGACAGCATCATTGCCATGCAATGGTCCATGCATGCTATCTGGGAACATGGTGTGGATTCCCAGGTTTGATGCGTCATCATGAGTTAAGAGAGCTTCAGTACACCAGCGATGAGAAAATGCCATGACCATACAATGCAACCCATTGTCAAAAAATATGTATAATTTACTGTCATATGTGACCAGATTACAAGGTAATCAATGTCGTAAACTTCTGCATGACATTATACAATCATATCAGAAAAAAAAATTCTAAAAAATATTGATGAAAAAAAGAAGAAAAATATAAATGAAAAATATATATATATATATTAATGAAAAAATATATATATGTACATATACCTTAATTCATCATGAGTTTTGCAGCAGAGTAAATATCCTGAATTTTTGCAAGACTAAGCGATTGAGTTACTTCCTGGCTTTCTTAGCAGACACAGTACATATACTTTAAACTTTCTACTTTGTTTTAATTCCAAATCTTTTCCTTTGCCTCATTTCTTGTTCGCTTTGAAATTCTTTTAACCCTTAGAAAGTTCATCATTTCCTAGCCCGGGCATGCAAAACCTTCTTGAGAAATTACTCGAAACTGACGATCAAAGGATTGCAAACTGATTGATTTTTCAGTCTAGGCAGTACACCAATACCAGAGACCTCATTTTCCACATCAAAGCTGAAAGAAACGTTTTAGCCAATACCTGGGGCCCATTCACACACAGTCAGGTGAAGTCCGTACAACGTGGGTGCAGGCCTACGGTCTGCGTGGCCTAACTTTGTGAAATGCAAAACTACAAGTGAAAAGAGACGTTCAAAAATAGACTGTCCTTTATATATGACAGTCTGGTGCCAGTCAAAAGTGCAACTAAGCACATGTAGTTGACTACCCTCCCCCCCCCCCCGTCTTTCTCATTAGATCAATTAATCCTCATGAGTCATTGAGTTACTGTCCTGGTGGTGGTGGTGGATTAGGGTTTTACGTCCTGTATTTCTGCACCTGATGGGCTAATTAGGACAGGTAGGGACCATGGCAATGAGACAAAAGATGAAACAGCCAACATAGGCTCGACCGGGAATTGAACCCCGGACCCAGTGGTTGGAAGCCCAGCGCGCTACCACTGAGCTAGGCCCACACCCCAAAGAGTCATTGCAATACGATGCCTGAGAGGGCTGCACTTTCCAAATCATAATGTCACTCTTTGACTGCTTTTTATGATATCAATTTACTTAGGCATTATCTATTTATTTATCAAACATATTTACACAGAGTGCATACATGTATACAATCAAGTAGAACTGTTTCATGTAAGCCCTGCAAAATCATTATGCACAAATAGATAGTACAACTTAAAGCACAAGTTAAAACATGGAATAAGAAGATAAAATAATGATTATAAAATCACATTGCTAAAACATGAGCTTCAAGTGCACATTTAAAAGCCTCGAAATTAATAATATCCTTAATATGATTAGGTAAATAGTTCCAATAGGTAGCACCAAAATTATAAGAAAAAGTTATTTTAAACATATCCAGGCATTAACTTGGCCCATTATGTATTTTGTGGGGATCTCTCTGAAGCATCATGGCCGGAGGGGGCGGGGGTGCTCATTAGCGATACTGTTGGCCGTTGCTAAGTATATTGGATGTTGCTAGGCCTATTATCCTATAGTATGTTGTAGGGTTGTGATAGTTCAGAGGGCATAGGCCAAAGGTGTTCGCTAGCGATAATATACGTATCTTGAAGTATCTCCATGTTTCTGTGTGATTAAACGGTTTTTGCTTTGTGTTTTTCTTTTGGAATCTGTATGTGTGTGTGTGTGTGTGTGATTAGGGCTTTACGTCCTGTATTTCTGCACCTGATGGGCTAATTAGGACAGGCAGAGACCATGGCAATGAGACGAAGGATGAAACGGCCATCCAACTCAGGCTCCACCAGTAATCGAACCCGGGACCCAGCGGTTGGAAGCCCAGAGCGCTACCTCTGTGCTAGGCCCCCGCCCTGTTTGGAATCTGTAAATTATTATTCTCGAGCCTTGACCTCACTATTAAGGCCATTTCACCATTAAGACTAGAATGAGTTTTGAACCGAGATGGTGCTCCGTATAAATGGTACTTCGCTGAGGCAACATAAGACCCCCACCCTGAGCATAAATACATTTACTTGTACATGCATGACAACAACAACAAAATTACATTTTTGTAAAAAAAAAAATTCTATCCATGTTTATAACTTATAATAATAGCATAATTATTTTGTTTAATCTTAATTTAATTTTCTTTTTATTGAAGGTGCCACCATTACAGCTAATGCTTAGGTGGTTTCCTGATGGACCTATATTCATAACAGATTAAAATTCATAGTTAACATCATGTACAGTAATTGTCCTACTGTATACTAATTTTTGTACCATTCCATCAAAATAAAGTATCTATCTATCTATTTAAACGTTCAATTATAAATGGTCTATCTGAGTAACCCTATATCATGATGTAACAATTTCCTTATAAAGATTTTTTTTCCTCTTTTTTTAAAAAGACAAAAGATTGGCTGACAACCATTTCATGGATGAAAGATATCCCCTGACAAATTGTATTGCTCCACTGGAACAAATCAGAATCATCTCGTGAGAAAATCATAACTTTTGCGAGGTCACGTACTTCATGAGATAATGCGCGATCAATCATGGCTGCCAAGTTGCCATGACAGATCCACCTCCTGAACAAATATTTGCTTCTTTTTTCTGATCACTTTCTTCCCCATCATAAGATGACGATGGCTTCTGTTAGAAATCAAGAATGTTTGTCAGCCCACAACCCGTTTAATTAAGCTAACCGTTTGCTCTCACCGTCTTGCATGTTATTATTGTTGTAATAATTACGTAAACTCACTCTTCAGTTTTCTCTTGATTCTAAGAGCATGATGTCACAGTTTTCTCCTGTCTTTGCACTATAAATTACATGTTTCATTTCCTTATGAAACAAAACAATACTCGAACTATCCAAGACAGCACTGTAAAAACATTAAGACATAATTAAGACTTAATCAAAATAGTTTAGCAGTTTCCAGTTTGTTTGACTAATCACAGGCATTTGCCAACATGTCTGATATTGCTCATCACTTCTACTTTAACTAATACCAAGGCCACTGACTCCCTTAATTGGATTCTCATCTGAAGAGGCATCTATGTCATTTGCAGCAGTCAATGTCAATTATTTTTCTAGTTTACCAGTTAGACTTAATAATTACTTTTACTTGCATTGATTACACTGAATTCTTAAACAAAGATTGCTGTTAGGTCACTTAATTGGCTTAAAGCTGGCAGCGCACAGAGCTTGGGAGATATTGGCCAATCAGGAAGCAACATAATGTGTGTAGATGGTGAAATATTCAAATTAGCTACCATTAGAGATAAGAATTGAACATTCCCAGCGTACAGGCAAGGAATTCCTTGAAAATAAGTTGTAAATACCCATAAATAATGGAAGTTATCACTTAGAATAAGCAGGAAAATTATTTTTGTATATAATATTGCCAGTTTTAAGCCCAATCCGTGAAGGCAGTTGCACAGGGGGAGAAAAGCTGTTCTTGACAAAGTCAGTAGCCTTGGTCTAACTTGCTAAATGTTGTCATGATGGCAAATGCCAGTGGACTGATCAATTAATGTTTGCTGTTTCTGCAACAGTGCTTCAGGTTTTCCAAAACAAGCGCAAAAGAAAGAATCTTTGGGCTTTTAGTGGTTGAATACAAAGTTAACTGTGACATCACACTTCATTTCCTACTAGATTTGCTTGGTGTGGGCATGATGTCACACCTTCTGCTGAGCATCACAGTTTACAGAATTGACCAATCAGTGGCTGCAAAACCCTCATGATGTCACAGATGAAAAAGAAAAATTCAAAAAACTATTCTACATAATTATTACAACGATAATAATAAGATTAACTGATAATTATTGGCCATAATTCACATTACTATTGTTGGTTATTGTGAACAACTTGTTATCCATTAAATGTCATAATTAGGTTTGCAATTTTAAACAAAAGTGTTCACAAGATTTTCAATATGCAAAGGGTCATAAAGATAAGATGAAGTAATTGTAACGTAAATACAAAACTCAAGACAGTTTATATAACTGATATGTGTCAGATATAGATAGATAGATAGATAGATAGATAGATAGATAGATAGATATGGGAAGTTCAGCCCTCTAAGGCAAGTTCTTGCCGCTATCGAGGGTTGATTGATGAGGTGACAGAGAGAGGAGGAGTCCACCCATGTACACATTTACCCCATGGGTGGGATCTTTTACTTGCCTCAGCATAGACACTGAGCACAAGGGACAGCCAATTTAATGTCTCATCCGAATGACATCCAACTGGGACGTTGCTCATGAAGGGTGCCCAGGCCTGGGATTGAGCCCGGGTCATTCAAAGGAGCAGGCGAGCGTCTTACCACTAGACCACCCAGCTGCTGATATACAGTACATAATAATACAGACAACCCACAATAAAACATGATTAAAACAGACCAGGAGGAAGACCCAACCTGGGCAGCTAGCGAGCCACCCCTCCTGTGTTTCAGAATGAGCAGTGCAATAACAACTGTCCATACAAAATTATAAACAACTTGTTTTGTAAATATAATTCCTAAAACCATTTACTTAATTATGAAAAATAATACTGAATTTAAGACATAAATATTCGGGTTATTTTAGATGTTGAGAGATTGCAGATTGATGATGAAAAATATACTTCAGGAATTATTGGTGTTTAAGCACATTGAAACTGGGTAAAATGTTATTTAAGATTTAAGTTTTTCTATCATTTATACCAAAATGCTATCCAAATTTGCTTGGCAGAATTTGCTTGTCCCGCACACGATCCACATTACATAATATGTTACGTAATGTAGGGGTCTGATCGCGGGTAATAAAAGCTCTTCGCTCAGTTTCCAGTAATACATACAGTGCTTGGGATATTATATGATTTCTTGACTAGGAATGTATCGCCTCCAGCAGAATCTTAAGTTTTTGCCTGACTCAAAAGCTTCTGGGACCAAACCTCGAACACAAATATACCCCAAGAAAGAAGGGATTACATAATGCGTGGGGTAAAACTGCTTTAATGTTATCATAGGGTCAGTTTCTATCCTCCAGGGTATCCTTCAGTAATTCAATATCACTTTTTTTCGGGCCCCAGAAAGCAGAAAATTCGAAGCGGTTTGGCGGAAGTTGCTTAAAAAGTTAAGTTTAATGGCTGAAACACTTTGTGGTTTGCCCTCAGATCAGGATAGCAGGAAGTGGAAATAGATTGAAAGGTGTGGCATGGGATGAGAAAGACATGAGAAGGGCAGAGAGTGTAATGGCCGACTTGGTTAAAGGTTATTTTTTATTCCATTCCAAAGCATTTCACTATGCCTGGTTTAGTTTGAGACCCAGCCCTGGCACTCTGCATGAGATACATCTCAGCTGGATGTTGATCGCGTGGGGGCGGGGGCCTAGCTCAGAGGTATCGGTCTGGGCTTCCAACCACTGGGTGACGGGTTTAATTCCCGGTCGAGCCTAAGTTGGATGGCTGTTTCATCCTTCGTCTCATTGCCATGGTCTCTGCCTGTCCTTATTAGCCCATCAGGTGCAGAAATACAGGACAAGCCCTAATCACACACACACACACATTTTGATTGCGTGAGATGTTAAATTGGAGGTGCCTTGTGTTTGGAAAGTAACATTGACCATGAGTAAATGTGTAAGATGGGGTGGACGCTAAACCTATCATCTCATTATTATATCTACCACTGGCAGTTGGTCTTATCAGTCAACCCAGCATATGAGAAAATAAATAAAATGTCAGATAAAATGGAAATAAGTTGTTTTAAGGATACAATCGGTTCCAAGTATGTGAAAATAATATTATATCAATAGTGGATAGTGAGGTGTCCAACATATAATTTTGTGGGACCGGGAAAAATTATATTGACCGAGGCTAATATAATTATTCCAAATCCCGCAAATCTCTTTATTGGACGTCACACCATCCACCATTGTTTATGCTATCTTACCAGCTACTAAAACCTATATAAAATCAAATGTATACATCAAATTATATTAAATTAAATTAAATTATATATAATCTTGGTCATCTGTGAACATCATGCAGGAAGAGCGCCGTCGCTATTACAATGTCTTAGAATTAAGCACATTATGATATAATAACAATTAACAATTAAATTTTGGTCATAATGAACTTAAAATTTTGAAAATCGGATGAGAATTGTCGAAGTTATTAAATAAAATCTACATATGATGTAGGGCCAATCATGAAATGAATCCTTGCTGGAATGAGAACCGGACTAAATGCAATCTTATTAGCAGCGTCATGAACGTCTTCGATTCGAGAATATTTGAAGCCATAACTCCGTCAATTATTGTCCGATTTTCAAAATTCTAATTTTATGATATAGTTAAAATCACGTTCTCTCGTGGTATCGTATTGTTATTTTCCCACAGGTCAACTGTAGCAGTACTGGTGCTTTATCGGCCGCCCGCATTTCTTACGTTTTTTTTTACATGAGCAACGTCGTGAGCAACGTCGTGAACGTCCTCGCTTCGATTTTTCTTTTGACCATAACTCAGCCATTTTTTGTCCGATTTTACAAATGTAAAATTCTCTGGTAGCAGAATATGTTTTGACTAATCAGGCCTTGCTGAACTGTCACAAACCTACAAAATACTATAGGATAATAGTAGTAGTAAAATTTTATTTGAAAGTAGTTTTAAATCACGGTGTCACATTCAATGTACAATACAAAATATATGACCCAAGCCAAAGCTTCTGTACGACATATTAGGAACAATAATATACCGTTTGGAAAGTATAAGTATAGAATTAATCTATAAAACAAATCTATTCTACAATATAGTATATATATAATAATAGTAATAGCACACATATAAAGCACTCCATCGTACAATTCAGCACCTTAGGAAATAAAGATTGCACAAATGATTCTTATATATTTCAATGCACAAATTTTGACAAGATTAGTCTGTCACATCTACATTTATAAAAAATTTATATTCGTATTATTTTGAGAATTCAGCCTAGCAACATCCAATATACATGTACTTAGCAACGGCCAACATACACCAATGCTGGAGGAAAATGAAACATTCTGATTGGCTGACAGCAGCTGATCAGAGAACATGAAATAATCATCAAGACCGGCTTGGACAATATAAACAAATGAGTCAAATTATCAGCAGCGTGCGTCAGAGCAACAATTTCATCTGATTCCGATTAGTTTTGTAATATATCATCCATTCCATTCTAGTCAGGGGCGTCGATTCAGGGGGGGGGGGATGTGGGGGATATATACTAACCACGTTTTGGGAAGGGGGGGGGATGATCAATGCAATCACAAATGAAAATACATTTTTTCACACAATTTTGTTTCGGAACATTTGTGCATTGGTACAGTTTTACACTTGATATCACCGCGATCAAATATCAGTATTAAGTTTATCGTTTGTCATCAATGATCCAACATTAATTTACCTTTTGGCCAGTGTCGACGGGTTAACTGCGTTCACTTGTAGAGCGAGGGAAAGTCACGGTGGGACAAAGTAGGCCTGCATCCCCCCTACTCGTCAAGAGAAATCGACGCCCTAAGGCTTATTCTAGTAGTAATGAGTACACAATACCAAATTAACATACCCAGAAATGTGATGAATGCAGATTCGGTAAGAATATGCCAAGGTTTACAGGTGAACAGTATTTATTTCTGTGATTATAGGCTTATCACCTGTAGGCGTTTACCGGCAACAGAAATAAATGTTTGTTGTTAGGCACTGATAGTCCTGCTATGTTTTTCGGCAAATGCACGTGTTATAATTTGAGTGCAAAACACCTACAGACATATATAGTACATTATATAAGCTTATATAATTGCATACGTAATTCTGCTTGACATTTTACCAAAAATATAGAGGCTTTACAAATGCGTTTGTCCTTTTCTAGGTCTCAAACCCCCCCAGCTAGTTGTTGCAATGCTAAGAATTGTTTATTTTTATTTTTTAAGTCTCACCTAGAATTGAGTACTTTCTGCTCTCATAAGTATATGACGTCTGTCGCTGTTATTTCTGCGCACTTGACCTTTCTTGAAGAAAAACATTAATTGTTATGAAGCACATGAGGTGTTGGACAGTGCATCAGACAGACTGACAGACAGACAGTCTGACAGACAGCTAGCTCAACAGAGCAACCTTTCATGCAATATACTACCATTGAATAAAAATGAAAGTGGCAGGTAGAAAGACTCAGACTCAAGTCTAGTTTCTGTATACATACAAAATAAAAAATATATACACGTGGAGTCACCCCTAAGATAGTTTACTATCGCTACTGGGGTGCCAAGGAAAAACTTCATTTTTTTCATCCAGATCCCTACAGACCCTACACCAAACATGGTGCTTCTCATATTTCTGCACTTTATTTATTATAAATTGATGATAAAATGAAATTGTTTGTTTGGAGCTTGGAGATGGCAATGATAGACACTGTATATATATATTTTTTTTCTTTTATTTATCTTTATTGACATGTGGTTCAGCAAAAAGTTAGCCAATTTTACCTGATATTTGTTATTAATAAACACAAATTTTTAAAAATCATCATACTCATGGAAATTACTATTAATGTCACTAATATTATTATAAAGACTAGTTCCTGTATCACATAGTACATGAAATTCATCTTCTATATGTATATTACACTTAAGTGTATTGTAAAATGTCAAATTGATCAAGTGGAATGGCATAAATAACAGTTTCTCACAGAGCAAATTGTTGGATGTATAACAGTAACCGGCTGACAGTCTGACAGACAGTGACAGCAACAGACAGACAGACAGGCAAGCAGACACACAGCAAGACATGCAGTAGGAAAGAAAGACAATGTATTTTCACGGAATGCTGTAGGTGTCAAGTAAACATTTATTGAAAAAATTTATCTTTTTCTCAGAATTTGATTTAATCCAATGCAATTGGAACTAGAATTGGAATAAGTTTATTTTGCAGGCAAAATGTAACAATATTACCACAGCCTCGTGACATGCTGATTGTCACATGAAAATTAGTACCTTAATTAATTTCATCATATTCCAATGCTTTACACTTTGTATTAGCGGATTAGCATGCATATCCACCGAGTTAACCTCGTTTAAATAGTCAAGCCAAAAACTCATTTTCTTCATAATCCTATTTCGTGTGTCATATAAATATTTTTACACCTGTGAATTGCATATCCCTCAACTCATTATTTTTACTCATTGTTTTATTTAGGCCATGTTTACTCACAGCTGTGCGTCTTGGTCGACAAAGACTAGCCAAAAAACTAGAGAAAAAAAAACAAAGAAAAAATACTGTAGCTTGACAGTGAGTCTGGCAACTCTAGTGTGATAAACAAAACTAAAGGATCATAACAAGAGAATATGTGGTAAACAGCCTACATAGACAATACAAACACCCACACAAAAGTAGGAGCATTGATTTAGGAGCACTTCAGCCCTAGATCAAGCTTCGGATGAGAGGGAGTATATGCAGTGTATGCAGAGAAGTGTGGGGCTGGCACCTTCATTAAACCTGATAGCAACATTCGCTAGTGTCTGGCCTTTTGGCTATGCAATGGCCAGTCTCAAGAACTAGCTATTTATTTATTTATTCCAATATATTTTACATGGGTTGCATCATCAGCACAGCTGTTTTGCAGATGGCCCATAAAAACAATATTTTATATAGTACAATATAGTATAAAAAAACATTTAAAACAAAAGGCGTATAAAAACAAATATATAAAAGTAAGATTCATAAAATAATTAACCTAAAATGCTATTAAGACCACTTCAATAGTACATTAAATGCAATGTACTTGACTATTATACTGTGCAAGTCATTCGTGATGGTCACTATACCATTGTAAACTATTTAATAATGAGTATGAAATAAATACAGAATAATATAAGTTACGAAAGTGCTTCAAATCAACAGCATCTAGGATGATCACATGAACATATTTTGGGCAAATATTGAAGGTTTCCTATTCCCGATATTAGAAAAAATTTAAGGAGGAACTTTATCCTTTTTAAATCCAAGACATGTACAGCACACCTCATTTTGAATACCACTTCTTGGATAAGACATAACAGTTTTGTCCCTATACATTGGTACATGGCCAATTGTGCCACGTGCGTTTTCCATGCGTTTATCAAAACGCATGGAGAAAGCATGGTTTTTGCCTCATTATAATTAGCTAAAAACCATGCGTTTTCCATGCGTTTATCCTTCTCATGGAAAACGCACGTGGCACATTTGGCCATGTATATGAACAACCTATCTTTAAAAAGTTAACAAGATTATTGCTTACCTCAATAGCGAAGTTCGCCTGTGGGAATCCTTACAAATTTCACATTTTTCACTTCAACCAAAATTCTGGTGGACTTCAGCTGCTATAGCATGTTCTCTTTGGTATAAGATAGCAATATCCTTTGCTAATTAATTGCTTTGCCCTAATCATACTAGAAAATGATTATAATCTCATTTACCCCAATGGTGTCTGGTAGGGCAGGTCAATCGTTTGATTGGGGTTATGCAAGGATCAGTCTTATGCCACATATCACTGCAGTCCCACCAGGGCTGTTAACATTACTGAGTCGTTGTAGTGATATATGGTAATGCTTATAGGATGACAGAAGAATGAGATCAAGATAAACAAATAAACACCAACAAATATACTGTGATTAAGACAGGAAAATAACATGTTTATGAACAAAAGGAGATTCTGGACTATATAAGCAAATATTTAAGAAATGCCACATCAATTAATAAAAGAAATAATGAAAACGAAATAAATCAATGTACTGTAAAGGAGGGTATTATCGACAGGGCAGGTATTATCGACACTCACATTAGAATGTTAACAATTTTGTTAACAAACCAATGTAAGACTTAGTGTCGATAATACCGTTATGTCGATAATACGGTATATACAATATTTTAAAGTCTCATGAATGATTTCGAAGTTCATAGAAATTTTTTTAGGATTTAGAATTTGATTTATTTTACAGAGGTGTTCATAGACTTGGAAACTAAACTCACGAGGATGTCATGCATGTGAATCCAGGACTCCCATTGGCTGAGTGACAGCTCCACCAATGGGAGTCCTAGCTTCACCTGACGTCTCACAGGTGAGTTGCACTGGGCACCATGAGTTGTTTCTAGACTGAGACTGGAAAACTCATTTCTGTAAATGTTTCTGAGAATCTGTACTTGGCGAGACAGTTTACTCAACCAGAAATGTAAGATTCTAACTCATTATGAATTACCAGGCCCATAGCCAGCCACTAAAGTTGGGTGGGTGTTTTTCATGAAATTGTGGACCTTCGATGTAAATGTTTTTAAATATCATTCACGGAAAATGTACAGTATAGCGGACCCAAATTTATGACCTTATTTACCAAGCCTTTTTGTCATTCTTATGACGTCATATCCCTGAATTCAATGAATGACGTCACAAAAAAACGACCGCTCTTTTCAATTTCAAGACAAGACATGGTTTATTTTTTTCTTTTATCGGGGGCTGCCGCCCCCAAACCCCTGCTGTGCTACGTAACTATTATTTCTCTTCCATGATAAAAGAAAATTTGAAAAAAAAAGTGATATTTTTTAATATTTCATGGAAGCCAAATATGGGCATAAATGTGGGTCCGCTATACTCAATGATGCTGCACTATACCCTCATTCCCTGATGTGAACCAATGTGTGGACATGGATCAAGTTGATACATGTATTATAGAGATAAATCAAATATCTGAATTGTAGGTGCAGTGGCTGGCATTGATCAATCAATAGATATTAAAAGTGAAAAAGAATATTAAGATGTTTACATGGTTTCGAGATGAACTGTTGGAGATGGTTCAAATAAAAATTAAGTTTAACTGTAGCAAATATAGTAGGCTGGGATATTACAAAGAGTGCTGTAATATTTAAATCCGAAAATACTATGGTTGAAGATTTTAGATTTGATTATCTGGCATGTTATTATAAATGAAGGGAAATCTGTCTCACAGCAGTGAGCCTTAAGTCAGTTGCTTGTCTGGCGTCATGGTAATGGATGGCAATCGCGCCAGGATTATGAACATCAACAAAATATTTTGGAATTAAACCATTCGTCAGGTTTAAGCAAACTTTGTAGTCATGCGTTTTTGTTCATTACAGACCTTTGAATATGTAATAAAGATAATATACAATGTGCTTAAAGTTGCACTGTTTGTCAAATTTGCAATTTTCTAAGACACTATCAAACAGTTGAAAATTACCTTTATTAATCAAGGCACACTAAATTTGTGTTAATTAATGATTTTAAAAGACATAAATTACCTAAAAATAAATTATACATTGAGAGAAAATCCAGACCAAAAGATTCGAAACACAATGGAAATGACATCATCAACATTGTTTAGTATTGTGATGTCATCACTGGGTTTGTTTACATATTGAGTTTTTGATGACATGAAAAACTAATATTTATATTATTTATTGTAAATTAAAACTACATTGTTGTGCTAAAGTGAGTATGTAATTGTGCAAAAAAATATCATGAGACGAAGGCAGTATTGATTTATATCATTATTTTAATGTGCAAATTTGACAGAGAGTGCACCTTTATCCTTGGTATTAACCTTGGTAAAATGCAGAAGCAAAATCGTTTCCTTGACTTGAAAAGGCAATATTGAATGTTTGAGATCAGATGGAATAATAAGCCAAGAGAAACGAACAACTTGATATTTAATTTATGTCTCAGGACATATTAACCGGTAAGGCCATTCATGTCTATGCTAAGTATGGGATAGCCAGACAGGCATAACTGTGGATTGTTCATCGCGCAGAGCCCCGTGTTATTGCCACAATTGCCATGAACAGCATTTTATTTGGGTAATATATTTTCAAATGATGTGCTTTTAAACATTTACAATTTGTTGATGGATAGATAGATAGATAGAGAGATAGATAGATGTTGCAAGTGCAGCCCTCCAAGGCAAGTTCTTGCTGCTATCGAGCGTTGATTGATGAGGTAAGACCTAGGAGGAGTCCATCCATTTTACATATTCACCCCATGGGTGGGATCTTTTACTCGCCTCAGCAAAGACACTAAGTAAACAAGACCGCCAATTTAATGTCTCGTCCAAATGACACCCAGCTGGGACGATGCTCATGAAGGAAGCCAGAGCCCGGGATTGAACCCCACACTTTCAGATGAGCAGGTGAGCATCTTACCACAAGACCACCCAGTTTAGTAGATGGTAACTGTAGATGTTTTGAGCAACTTAACATCATTGCCCATGAAGGATGTGTATGTGTATATGATTTGGGCTTTACATCCTGTATTTCTGCACCAGTTGGGCTAATTAGGACAGGCAGGGACCATGGCAATGAGATGAAGGACTAACCCTAACCATCCAACTTAGGCTCAACCGGGAATCGAACCCGGGACCCAGCGGTTGGAAGCCCAGAGCGCTACCTCTGAGCTATGCCCCCGCCCATGAAGGAAAGACAACTAAGAGTGATCTTATAGTTTAAAGTTGTTTCTTGCTCAAAACACGTGGGCAGTAGGGAGACTGGGCTGTTTGAAAAATATGCCTAAAAACTCCAGTTATTTTTATTTTTTTATAATATCATATGTAATGACTTGGTTCCACAGGAAAAAGTGTTGTATAGCATTTATTTTAGTGGGTATTTCCTTGGACCCAATACATCCAATATGTGCCAGGAGAAAAAGCCAAACAAAAATCCCACCTTGCTGGTTAATGTCCTTTAGAGCTTGACATATCTGGGCATTTTACGCACCATCGCCCAAATGCCCAAGCCATATTGCCCCAATGCCCAAATGGCAAGTAAGGGGTGAGATATCACACAGGCCCTGGTCTTGTGCGGTGTTAATATAGACAGTGGATGTGATGTAGGATGCATAATATGTGCTTGGGGGACTACACACATTGGGTAAAGGTTTCTTTATCAAACTTTCAAACAATAAACAGATAGAGAATTTCTTCTTTCTCAGGTTGTCCTGTCTCCAACTTTTAATGAACAGTGATGAGCCATGTTGGTTTGAATGCCATGGGAAGGTACATCACCTTTATGTCGATGTCCAAGTCTCAATGCTGCTGGGTCTGAATCTTAATCAGCTTAAACGACCAGCTGCCAGAGGCAGACGTAATCTTGAGATGATAAGACTTGGAGTCCACACCATGTTACAAATTTACCCCCATGGATGGGGTCTTTCACTTGCCTCAGCATAGACACCGAGTCCAATTTAACATATCATGCGATCGGCATCCAGCTAGGATGTAGCTCATGAAGAGTGCCCGGGCCGGGGATTGAACCCTGGACCTTCAGCAGAGCCAGCCAATATGACCCAGGACCCTTCGTGTATGACACTGTGTTGTGGAAGTGAAATGTTGGCGGTGGATTAGGGCTTTTGGTCCTGTATTTCTGCACCCGATGGGCTAATTAGGACAGGTAGGGACCATGGCAATGAGACAAATGATGAAACAGCCATCCAACATAGGCTCTACCGGGAACTGAACCCAGGACCCAGTGGTGAGAAGCCCAGCGAGCTACCAATAAGCTTAACCCCCACCCCTGCGGAGGTGAAATACTTTCTCATTTGAAATGATTCGACTCACTTTACAGTTGGAGAAAAACACCGTAATTCTACATCTACAGTGTTCCCACAGCAATTTTACAACATAATTCATTCAGCAAACATAGAAATGGACGCAGTTCACCTCATCACGACATACAACATAAGCCTACTCAAAATTGAGGCCATTTCGTTTTTACACTCAATTTTACGACACTGTCATGGTACAGTGTAACTCATCTCACATTTCATGTTCAAGGCCATGGCTCCATTATGAATATTCAAGTTTTGACCCAAAATTGGGCTCATTCAATTTGCTCAACAACAAATTGTACACCACATTTTATTTTATTGTCAGTTTCTGACTAGATGCACATATATACATAAATAGAAACTACCAATGCAAAAATTGGACTACAGTGTAAATCCAAAATAAATGTAAACTTGTGTTTTTTTTTTTTTGGGGGGGGGGAGGGGGGTTTGTCTTACGTTTACATATATGTCATGGAGAAGCAGAAAATTGACATAAATGTTACCAAATTCCAACTTTCTAAATCATAAAAAAGCCTCTTATCTCTGTTGACTAGAAGCACATATATGCATAAATATAAACTACCTGAATGCAAAAATTGGACTATAGTGTAAATCAAAAAAAAAAAGTAAACTTGTGTGTTTTTTTTTGGGGGGGGAGGGGGGGGGGTTTGTCTTACGTTTACGTATATGTCATGGAGAAGCAGAAAATTGACATAAATGTTGCCAAATTCCAACTTTCTAACCCATAAAAAAGCCTCTTATCGCTGTTGACTAGAAGCACATATATGCATAAATAGAAACTACCAATGCAAAAATTGGACTATAGTGTAAATTCAAAATAAATGTAAACTTGTGTGTGTTTTTTTTTGGAGGGGGGGAGGGGGGTTTGTCTTACGTTTACATATATGTCATGGAGAAGCAGAAAATTGACATAAATGTTGCCAAATTCCAACTTTCTAACCCATAAAAAAGCCTCTTATCGCTGTTGACTAGAAGCACATATATGCATAAATAGAAACTACCAATGCAAAAATTGGACTATAGTGTAAATTCAAAATAAATGTAAACTTGTGTGTGTTTTTTTTTGGAGGGGGGGAGGGGGGTTTGTCTTACGTTTACGTATATGTCATGGAGAAGCAGAAAATTGACATAAATGTTGCCAAATTCCAACTTTCTAACCCATAAAAAAGCCTCTTATCGCTGTTGACTAGAAGCACATATATGCATAAATAGAAACTACCAATGCAAAAATTGGACTATAGTGTAAATTCAAAATAAATGTAAACTTGTGTGTGTTTTTTTTTGGAGGGGGGGAGGGGGGTTTGTCTTACGTTTACATATATGTCATGGAGAAGCAGAAAATTGACATAAATGTCACCAAATTCCAACTTTCTAACCCATAAAAAAAACACTTAATTCTGTACAAATCAACTTACAGTTTCCTTTATTTGTTGTGATAATTGTATGCTATTTTATTCATCATCATAGCCTTTTTTTATGGACACAAAGAAACAGCAGAAAATACAATAGAGAATATAGCAAACTTCAAGTTATTTATTTCACAGAAGTGATTTTATCAGCTCAGCTAGAAAATTGGGATTTGACTTGTGACCAACTTATCTCTCCATTTTGTGCTGATCCAGCCTTTTGTGGCAAAAAAAAAAAAAATGACCGAAAAACGGGTTGACTTTTATTCCGAATCCTACTTTAGTCCAGTGGTTTCTTGTGGTAAAAGCATGGTAGATAAGCAAACACCATAATCAAGCCATTGCATGTCTTTCATACAGTACTCGTTTTTAGCTGTCAATATTCACACACACTCGGAAGAAAGCGATCACAAGAGGCAATTAAATTGGCTCTACCACCACTAGGCAACCGTTTTAACCTCTTTTCACCTTAAGCCAATAAAAAGGCTGAAAATCTGATTGAAGCCGGAAGACCCACAAGGTGGGTAATTGCCTTTTTTAGCAAAGGAAGACTTTGTAAGTTCTTGCTGCTTTCAGAGTGTGCAATATAAAAAAACCTTCAGACTCTAAAATAACAGCAAAACAACATAGAAAACCATCTCACTATAACAAGGTTTTAAAGCGTGTTAATCATTATGTAAGTACACTGACAAAAAACGTGAAAAATTAGGTTTGTTTATGACGTAGGTGAAATATCAAATAAAGCTTTATTGTCTTATTTAGGATATTGCGGAACCAATATTGCCTTTTAAAAGTTTCTGGAATAGCTGCCTTCATTGTGCCACACACAGGTATAGATCCTTTTCCTGGAAACTCAGCACCGCACCTTAAAAAGCATATTATGGAGATCACTGTCTACTTTAAGGAGAAATGTGTTAGTATTATTGTACGTCACCAGTACATTAACCCAGATAGCATTCCATCAGGCCAGCCTTCTTGTCTCATGATATTTTTCACCATTACATACCCACTTTTGCACAATTTAGTTTTAATTTACAATAAATAATATAAATATTAGTTTTTCATGTCATCAAAAACTCAGTATGTAAACAAACCCAGTGATGACGTTACAATACTGAACAATGGTGATGATGTCATATCCATTGTGTTTCCATTGTTTTGGTCTGGATTATCTCTCAATGTATAATTTATTTTTAAGTAATTTATGTCTTATAAAATCATTAATTCACACAAATTTAGTGTGCCTTGATTAATAAAGGTAATTTTAAACCTTTTGATAGCGTCTTAGAAAATTGAAAGTTCGACAGACAGTGCAACTTTAAGGTGCACCTCCCCCAATGGGTAATAAGGGTGTAATTTTAAAGTCAGTTGAGACTGCTTAAAGACAGAGAACGGAACAGACAAATAAAGGGAGACCGTGAGATGAAAATAGAATAAAAAATACAGACAAGACGAGAGAAAAAGATGAAGATTGGAAGATAGATAGACAGACATACACGTAAGCAATAGACTCAAGACTCAAGACGAATTTATTTGCCTTCATACAGGTGACAATAATATAATAAAGTTAAACAATCAATATAATCTAATACAGTGTATGAGAGGCCAGGAGGAACATTCTAAGACACTTTAATAGTATCGCTATCGAGTGCTCTCCTGGTTTTCCGAGAGATCCAAGTGAATCATTATTAGTGAATGACAACGGCATATTTATTTTACTTTACATAAATGAAGATGTCTAGAAGGATGTCCCTAAGATTGTTTAATAGACGCATACGGATAGAAAGAAAGAAAAATAAGACTCACAAAGAATGACAGGTAGGACATGAAGAAATATACTGAATGAAAAAAAAAAAGAAATATTCACACTTCTTTAAAGTTTTAATTGCAAATTAGGAATATTTCCATTATTGCAAATCAATTATCTAAATTACTAACTTTGTCCACTTGTTCCGTCTCGCGGGTATTCTTTTCAAATGAAATCATTTTAAGTCGCAACATTTAAGGCTTAAAGCTGGATTGTCACTCAATATGACAGTGACCAAAATCGGTTGCATTCATTTCATTGTTTTCTAAAAAAACTGATTGAATGCCATGAGGGCCTTGCTAGGTTCACTATATCTATATAAAATTGATAAATGCCATCAAAAATTGCCGATTTGTTTACATTGCAAGTGCTTTTATGGCCAATGAAATGAAAACGAGGCATAAACGAACGTCATTGGCGTCGTCGGCATTTTATTATTCTGTGCCTTCAATTTTCCTCCGATTTTCAAAATTCCAAGTTTATTACGTAAAAAAATGTGTAGGTGTTTCGCACTTCACATGAATTGAAACAATTCTGACATCAATTTTTCATAAAAATGACTGTGAAATCGCGAATCGGCTACTCACTCCATCACGTTGCAATGAATAATTAGCTAAAATGTAAACAAAGTCGATCTAATAAATTCCGGCAATAATTTATAATTTAGTACAATTTAGACATTTTGGGTTATCGAATTCATCAGTAAGAAGCATTTTCTTTCATTTGGATAGCTTTTTTGTTGGTATAAAAACCGACTGACAATGCAGCTTTAAGTCTTGAGGATTAGCTAAAATAGGCATAATTCTCGTTTCGCTTAGCTCATAGCATGACTGATTGCATATGAATAACCAGTTTGTTGTGTTGTTTGTGCTAACAATTAATTGGTAGGCAGTTTGATCATGCAATTGGTAACTGTCAAATATAATAAATTAGTTATTATAACCAGAAATACCTCAACCAACTGGATTGGTGGAATTTGCAACCAATCTGTGCTAAGACTGTAATTTGCAAGTGGTTATGATGAGTTACATAGATGTCAAAATTGTCCAAAAATAAAAATAATAAAAAACGATCAAGAAAATAAAATAGACAAGTCTGCCGTATGTTTCTTTACATAATATCCTTCCCACCGTAATATAATGCACCCAACTAGGTGGCACATTATACGATCTTTTTACTAAAACTGCGATTTATTTTGCCAGGCTCTGTCTGGTGCATCATGCAATGCATTACATCACAGCGCTAGCAATTTGTTTTTGTGATAAACTGTCTCATTTTACAATGGCCAAGTACAACGGGTTCACCTATTTGACCTGAGAGATATGTGTGTTGCTCACAAAATGTAATACAAGTGAACTTGATTATCACATGAAGTTTTTAATATATGTCCTAGAATTATGTCCTAGAATTCCCTATTCAAAGTGGAACTGCTTTAACAACAGAATAGAGTAGACTAGAATAGAATAGAATAGAATAGAATAGAATAGAATAGAATAGAATAGAATAGAATATAATAGAAAATAATATAATAGAATTATTTGTCGCAAAGACTAATGCCAAAAGGGCATTGTTGACCCTGGTGAAATGTTATCAATTATGCAGGTATTTGGTATTTGGATAAAGTAGGTCCCATTTGCAGTCCACTTTCCCATAAACAGCTTATCATATTTTTCATTTACCAAGGTATTTTATCGAATTATTAGGAAACACTTCAGAACTACTAAATCTTGGACAAAATAACAATCGTGTGTACTTTAGACATTAGACATTTTTTATGCACCAACACTCAAGTACATTAATTTACAAGTATATGTGACCAAAAATCATGTATAAAATAACATATAATGTGTTGGAAGGGGATACATCCGAGTATTTACAAAATACTATATTTAGCACCACAAGCATCAACGTTAGAAAACAGAACAAAATATGCGCAGACAATGTACCCTCTCTCAACCAAATCTCTCTTGTAAATGGTGAATGCTTGCTGCAGGTCCTTTAGGAATTTTGTGAAAAAGGACTATATATCATCTAAAGCAGGGACCAGATAAAGCTCTATTGAATTGGATTGCCTCCGTTCACTATGTCGACTCCCAGAGCAGAGCATTCTAATCCTAAGTGGCTAAGCAATCTTCAGGTCAACCAGGTCTTGGCCCATCCCAGACACAACACCACGATGCTATACATACCAAGTACCTCTGCCATAGTCTATAGTGGGGCTTCAAATTAGAGTGACTGATATATCCTGTTGTCTGTAGGGCCAGATTTATCTTAGGGCATAAATAATTTGATTTGAGATATTTGGCTTGCATTTCATGGTGTACATTTTTGTATCTGAGCAGTGGAAGCCTGGTTTAAGGCCACCTCATAGTTACAACTACAGCTGTATATAGTTAACACAGCTGCCATATATTGCGACAATTTATTCATCGTGACAAAAATATTTCAACATAAATGATTTTTATTGGTCAGCGGTAAGAATTTTCAATGACATTAAACAAAAATTACTGATGTGCCAACTCACTGACCTTGTCTTGTCTTAATAAATCTTAATAAATTCTTATCTTATCTTATCGTAATATAACTTAATAAATGTTTTCTTATCTTACCTTACCTTACCTTACCTTATCTTATCTTATCTTATCTTATCTTATCTTATCTCTATGTTACATATTATCTTATGTTTATCGTATCTTATCTTATTTTATCTTATCTTTTCCCTATGAGCTCTTGTCTTATCTTATCTTATCTTATCCCTGTATTACATATTATCTTATGTTTATTGTATCTTATCTTATCTTATCTTATCGTAATTTAACTTAATAAATGTTTTTCTTATCTTACCTTATCTTATCCAACCATATCTTATTTTATCTAACCTTATCTTTTCTGATCTTATCTTATCTTATATCTTATCTTACCATATCTTATCTTTTCTTATCTGATCTCATCTTATTTTTGTTATTTTGTCTTATCTTATCTTTATCTTATCTTATCTTATCTTATCTTATCTTACCTTATTTTTATCTTATCTTATCTTATCTTATGTAACAACAAAACCCCTCCCCCCAATCGAACACCTCACTAAATTAATCATTATGACTAAGAATCGATCTCAAGGGAGATCACATAATTATGAACACATCCATTCATGCTAAGCACATCTCAGTCTATCAAACCTGCTCAGAATTCAATTACAATATCATTTCGAGATTTCAGGATGACACATTCGCTAAGTTGAAAATTCTGGATTCATTCATGATTCGCGTCATGCGAGCCATGCTCATTAAGAAAAGCAATTAAATCCTGGGAAATGCAAGGTTGACACCAATGCAGTTGAAATCATTCTAGTAGAGAATGACATCTCGAGGACTCCTACAAAAATTTATGATTTCTTAGTGTAATGTCCAATGATGATGTTATTTGAAAAGTAATTGTCATTTGACCGGACCGGCAATGGTATCATCACTACATGTTAAAATATATGTATCTATTATTTCGACGTTTATAATAAGTGTTACCAGAAATAATTATTAAGGAGCTCCTGCAATTTTCCAATTCCTTTGAAAGGCAGGTTTGATCACACAACTTAGGCAGAGATGCCTAGTTCTTGAGTGGTGATTGAGTGAGTTTTCGCTCTTTCTAACCAGCTTACATTAAAATGTTAAAGATTTATTCCGGTTCTCTTCGAGTGAGACAAATTGAAATATGAAGTAAATGCTCAAGAGGAGTGAGATAGCAACCAAAAGACTGAGATTCACTCTGAATGGGTGAGACTTGGCATGTCTCTCAATAAATGTTATAAAATATGTATAGATCTGTAATTTCGATGTTTATATTAAGTGATACCAGAAATAATTATTAAGGAGCTCCTGCAATTTTCCAATTCCTTTGTAAGGCAGGTTTGATCCCACAACTCAGATTCATCTGACAAGAAAATCATTATTATTATGCCAATGGGGAGAAAAAGTAACAGAGCCTACAGGGGGCAAAAATGACATCACTACATAATTGTTACATCCGTGACGTCATACAATAGACGACGTCATCCGACAATACTTATCCGCTACAGTGTCAGTGACCTCTCGCGGTACTTTTTCTCCCAATTTATTGATGACACAATGTATCTGACAAAACCATGACTGTCAGTCATATTTCTACCATGCATACACCTGTGTACAGTCTAGCTGAGTAGTCCTCTTCCATGTCCTGAATATATATAGACCTTTGATCTTGTCCCAGGAGCCAAATTAATGGACATTAAGATGCAAGGAAGTCATCAAGTCTTGCAATTCATAATGAATACAAGACTTGTAAACATGCGAAATTGCACTGAGCTGCAGGGCTGTGTGGAAGATAATGCTTCTGCCATTGTCATCATGAGCTTTCAAGGTCTACTAATAAATATTTCTTTAAGCATACAGCTGACCTCATAGATTTGGAAGTTTAACGCACTCAGCTCTAAATGACGTCATGTGAATCCAGGACTTTCATTGGTTGAGAGACTGCCTTGCCTGAAACTAAATAAAAAAGTATCAAACATTAATTTAGTGAGAATCTTATTCCTCAGACAGAGGTGAGTAAATAGTTAAATCTGTGTGGCATTAACCAGTGGGAGTCCTGGATTCACACTGTGTCATCTGGAGTTTAGTTTCCAAGTCTATGAAATCAGCTGTATAGAGGTTGTATTGTTTGCAAGTTTTCGTTAATGTGCATGGCCAATTGTGCCACATGCGTTTGGATAAACGCATGGAAAACGCATGGTTTTTGGCTCATTATAATTAGCGTTTTCCATGCGTTTATCCTTCTCGTAGAAAATGCATGTGGCACATTTGACCATGTGGCAATTCTTCATTTGCCTTTCTGATTAAGGATATCTGTTGATCACATACGGAAGGTCTGTCTTGTTAGAGAATCAGCCCAATCGGCTGAACTACACCAGCTTGTTTGTTTTTTTTTGTGTGTTTTTTTATTTTACCTTCAGAGTAGCTCATTTGTGTCTCTTTTTGTTTCTCTGCCGAATAATGAGCAAAAGCCCACGCTCAATGACTGCTTCATGTTTTATTTGTGGCCATTAAGGCTACACAGAAACCACAGCTTCAAAAAGGCATTTGCCAGGGAGCAATAATAAAGCCAATAAGAGACCACTAACTTTGACTCTGCTCAAATATTTTAGACCACTAAAAGCTGGTTTTTAGACCACGGGACAACCAGCAAACATTAGGGTTACAAAAAAAAGTCAAACTGTAATTGAAGTAACCATTAAAGATGGCATGAGATTCTCTAGAATCATTCAGAAGTTAACGTTTTCAGTGGCTATCTATGGTTATGGGTTGAGTACAGTCAGCATATTTGTATCAGGTCACAAACATCTCAATAATAATTTTGATGTAATGTTAGGCAAAATTATAATCATTAATATAGATATTCTGTTATTACTTATGTAATATTACATACCTGAGCAGCAGTAGCTGTTCCTAATGCAAATATCATTGTAGCTTCCTCGAAGATATTCTATTAAAGATGACTTAACTGAACAATAATTAAATAATAAATATCCATGCTGCTGGAAGATTTGCTATAACATCACTTTAATCCATGAAAGTTTTCAACAAGAACCTTCAAACAACATGTTGTTGCCATAGAAACAGAACATCTAAAAACGTCCCAATATCACATGTTATATAGACGGGGCCACCATCAAGCTTGTTTACATCTGTCAAGAAATATTTGGGCAAATATACATCTGGAAAAAATGCCCCCAGAAATGACATCTGCAGCTGTAGTGAGTAATGAATACCAGGTTAATGTAAGATAATTTAAGACAAAGATTAGTAGATGGAAGTCAATTAGTTTCTTACTTTCTTTAATGTATGTTTGGAAGTTTCTAAAAAGGCTTTTCAAGACTGAATTAGCAACAAAAACATTCATCACCCTGTGTCACAATCGGGCTAGTTTGCACTGTAAAGATGTCTTCACAGACAAGAGATTACTCATTTTGCTTCAACACACTGTATAATTAGTAAGAAGAATAATACTATGTACCTATGACACATTTAGAAAAAGCAACAAATTGCCTGGTGCATTACATAGAATTAGGAAAGATAATGGTGGAAAAAATGAGTCTCTGTAGATACAGACCAAATATAATTCAATTATATATATTTGGTCTGCATCTACAGAGACTAATTTTTTAATCTAAAATTGAAAGGTGTACAAGTCAGCTTCCTCCAGGTTAGTTTATTTTTAATGCTCTTAATTACCAACTGAATTGTTTGTAGTATTTCCAAAGATTTCACTTCAATCGGCAACTTATATTGGACATTTTCAAGTGTTAAAAGAGACTGAATGGATTTAGTTTTCCATCCTCTTGCTTTACTTGCATTTTTCCAAGATTAAAACAATCTTCCGGTACAATTCTATGGAATCTCAATTTAAACCTTTCAGGTTCAGGTTCAGGTTCAAGAAATATTTATTCGAGTATAAAACAACAGATATACAAACTGACAAACTTGCACACAGACGCGCAGTGCGTATTTTGTGTACACGATCGAAAAATTACTATTTACAGATATAAAGGATGCAAATAGCCTGGTATTCATAAATAATTATACATGCTTAAAGTACATTCATAATTAGTCATCAACACACATATCATTTGATTTAAATCAATATATCATTGTTTAAGAGATGTCTTTTTACATGTTTTTTAAAGGTAATAGTAGTAAAGTTTAAGTTCACATGACTTACAATATAATTCCAAATCTTGACACCTTTGTATCCAAAAGATTTTTGACATATAGCCAATCTGAATAATGGCAAATTGTATTTAAACATTCGACGAGTATTATTAGCATTATCACTAAGTGTAAACATATTTCTTAACAACAACGGCGACTGACCTTTACAAATCTTAAACATTAATAAACACATATGATAATGATAAATATTATGAATATTGAAAATCTTCAAATCCTGGAAGAGTGATGCTGTATGAGAGCGATAAGGTACTTTACAAATCATTCTTACTATTTTCTTTTGCATTTTATGAAGAGAATTTAGATTTAAGTATGGATAAATAAATGAATAATACAATGTTACTTTGTACCTTTGTACTTTATTGAAGAAAGTAATCAATCCTAGAATAATTTTTGATAAGGTCTTATGATTCAAAGGACAATATTTCGACAAGGAATTCTAAACACAAAATTTGTACGTACTATTTTAGCCTAATTTGAACTTTAAAATCAGCACACGCTACTCGCCTGACTAAAAAAAACGTGTTTACCAAGTCTAAAAGTGGAATAACATCTAGGATCACACAACACTGCAAACATTGATTCTGTATTAATGTAATCAATGCAAATAATGTTTACTCCATGGAACTCTCTTTGATTTCCATTCGGGAGATCATGAGTTGGGCACAAAGTCAATTAATCGTTGTGTTTCAAATGGGTTGGTTCAATGAATAGGATCAACCGTCTGGATGAACTTTGGTTGATGGATGAATTACGTCATTCACATGAAAAATAACATTATTGACATTTTGCTTTAGTCATGGACTGGTGACAGCAGCTAATTTTGTACTAGTTTGTTTGTTATTTTTGTTACTACAGGGTGCGGCCTAAAAACTTGCACCAGGCATCTCCTCTTTCGGGATAGCTCTAGGTTACTCAAATGCTTATGAAGTCTTTTAAAGTTTTGCCACATTTAGTTAGGGGTATAAGCAATTGGTCATTGTGATATTTTTGATCTTATAATTTCAGACAATATCAGTATCTGAATTATTGAGAGTGTTCATGCTGCAGGGCTTGTTCTGAGTGACACACATCACAGAAGTCAAATTTCTGTCTGCTTGCATGGTGTCTCTAGCTGCAGAAAGTTTACAAATTAGAAATTTCCTAGTTACTACACCTCTGAAGCCACAGAAAATATAATATTTGCACAGAATCCTCCTTAAATGTTTGTTATACATGCATATATATATCATGGTATTAGATGATAAGAAGGTTGGTTCCAGTTTTGATTCAGCAAGGTCATGAAATTAAAATGGAGAAATATAATGGCATTCCAGAGAGACTTTTTGAATCTACAACTAATCTGGAAATAATAACATGATTTTCAGTAGGATTGGCCAGGTAATTAGACAGAAAAGACAGAAAATTGACCAAAATCCAAAATGACACTTTCCGCCTTAAAGGTGAAATGCTCTACCTTTTTATTAAAAATGAATCTATGTGCCCTATTTTTGGTGGCAAAGGTCAAGAAAGGTGTCCGTAACACATCTGTATGATCAGTGACATATTCTAATGCTTGTATTGCAAAAGCCGAGGTGAAAATTACCCGAAGGTGTGGTAAGTGTGCATGTGCTATATTTAGATCCATATTATCTATTATTCTTGAGGAAACAAGAAAACATATTTATAAGATAATTTAGGACAATTATTACTTTTGTGTTTATGATTGCAGCTGCATCCGATCACTGTCAATTGAGGCAATAACAAAATAAGTAGCAGTAGCTGCTGGTGCAAGTTTTTATGCCGCACCCTGTATATTGAAATTGAAGCCTATGACATCTCACAATAAAGGCTTCTAAGTAGCTATTTTTATATCAGTACCTCACAATTTGAATAATCTGCCTACTAGATGGCAGTGCAGATTGGGTCAACTTCATTCCATATTGGCTGTCGTAGGCCATTGTGGGGCCGATGTTGGGCCGATGAGGCGAAATATCTTGTCGTAATGAACTACCTCATTTGCATAAAAACAAAATGGACATCAGTAAGCGCTAAAAAACTTCAAAATTTCATATCTCATATCCTAATTGATATAATTGGGTGCTTGAAAAGGCTAAATAATGGTTTTCCACAAATGGAGAATTAAAAAAAAGTCTTTATTTTGCCCTTAGTGCACTCTTTGACATCTTAGAGTCCTGGGGGGGGGGGGGGGGTGCACGGTAAATCCCGCTGGCTCCCAGACTAGAGACTATGTGAAATCTCAGACCGCTGTCATACTATTCAAATTAGATAATGTTGCATTCAGAACACCTTGCTATAAAGACAAGTTGCATTTGCAGTGGCATTTTGCACCCTTAGTACTTTATTGTCGATTTTACCTTGGATAATCTAGTTTATTCAAGATTCATGATGAGTAGTTCAAAACCTTTCTGAAATATAAATCTACTGATATAGAACCTAAAAAAAAATTAAAATTAAAATATTTGTCTGTATACCTGTACACAAAATAGATCACATTCCTTCTTCTAAAATTTCAGACAACAAAGTACAGAATGCTCTTAGGCAGCAAATAAAATGTTTTTTTAAAGCTAAATTGCTGGCGAAATGCTGCAAATTAATTTGCTACCGGATTCGTCTCGTTGGTAAACTACTGAACAAACCTTATGAGAAAGACCCAGCCTGAAGACAAGTTCCAGCCCGGATTTAATACAAAAGCTCTGAGCAAATGATTACGAAGAATGAGATTCCTTAGAAGGTTCCGACAAACCAGCCTCATTGTTAGTTCCCAGAAGAAAGTGCCAACGGTCGGTAAATTAGCAACGAAATAGAGAGAAAAAAAAAGAGGTGTCTAAACTCAGACACTCGGAACAGTACATCTAGTCTTGTAGAGCCAAATAAATCGACACTGCGAAGGTGTTAAGAGAAGTAGAAATCAATGCAAGAGAGGATAAGGGGATTTGTGTAGAAGAAAAAGACAGAAAGACATGGTGAAATAGCCAAGAAACATTTAGAGTACACCATACCGGATAATGTCGTATATACCAGAATGAAAGAGAGCCCTAATGAAAAGGTCCGGTACATTGCTGAGATGAGCAATGCACAAACTATTACTGGGAAAAACCTGGCTAATTTAGAGCATATACAGTGAAGCCAAAGCTGGCTCTTCAAGACAGATGAGCCATATCAGGGACCTTAGAGACAATTCGGTGGAGCACATCCTAACCAATGCAGAACAAAAAGACTTTATGAATTTTCTTTGTATTTGTTAATGTATATATATATATATGTATGATCTAATGTAAATATTATGGCAAATTCGTGTCTGAATTTATTGCTATGCCGTGAACTTAACATGTGCGTTAATAAATATAAATCTATATATATATATATATATATCGACTCAATGTTAGTCCGTTGATGGCAATGTCGGCTCATTGTTGCCCTAGCATCTGCTTATTTGGCTCATTGTTGCCCTAGCACCTGCTTATTAGGCTCATTGTTGCCCTAGCATCTGCTTATTCGGCTCATTGTTGCCCTAGCACCTGCTTATTCGGCTCATTGTTGCCCTAGCATCTGCTTATTTGGCTCATTGTTGCCCTAGCACCTGCTTATTCGGCTCATTGTTGCCCTAGCATCTGCTTATTCGGCTCATTGTTGCCCTAGCACCTGCTTATTCGGCTCATTGTTGCCCTAGCATCTGCTTATTCGGCTCATTGTTGCCCTAGCATCTGCTTATTTGGCTCATTGTTGCCCTAGCACCTGCTTATTCGGCTCATTGTTGCCCTAGCACCTGCTTATTCGGCTCATTGTTGCCCTAGCATCTGCTTATTCGGCTCATTGTTGCCCTAGCACCTGCTTATTCGGCTCATTGTTGCCCTAGCATCTGCTTATTTGGCTCATTGTTGCCCTAGCATCTGCTTATTCGGCTCATTGTTGCCCTAGCACCTGCTTATTCGGCTCATTGTTGCCCTAGCACCTGATTTTTTCGGCTCATTGTTGCCCTAGCACCTGCTTATTTGGCTCATTGTTGCCCTAGCACCTGCTTATTCGGCTCATTGTTGCCCTAGCATCTGCTTATTCGGCTCATTGTTGCCCTAGCATCTGCTTATTCGGCTCATTGTTGCCCTAGCACCTGCTTATTTGGCTCATTGTTGCCCTAGCACCTGCTTATTCGGCTCATTGTTGCCCTAGCATCTGCTTATTCGGCTCATTGTTGCCCTAGCACCTGCTTATTCGGCTCATTGTTGCCCTAGCATCTGCTTATTCGGCTCATTGTTGCCCTAGCATCTGCTTATTTGGCTCATTGTTGCCCTAGCACCTGCTTATTCGGCTCATTGTTGCCCTAGCACCTGCTTATTCGGCTCATTGTTGCCCTAGCATCTGCTTATTCGGCTCATTGTTGCCCTAGCACCTGCTTATTCGGCTCATTGTTGCCCTAGCATCTGCTTATTCGGCTCATTGTTGCCCTAGCACCTGCTTATTCGGCTCATTGTTGCCCTAGCACCTGATTTTTTCGGCTCATTGTTGCCCTAGCACCTGCTTATTCGGCTCATTGTTGCTCTAGCACCTGCTTATTCGGCTCACTGTTGCCCTAGCACCTGCTTATTTGGCTCATTGTTGCCCTAGCATCTGCTTATTTGGCTCATTGTTGCCCTAGCACCCGCTTATTCGGCTCATTGTTGCCCTAGCACCTGCTTATTCGGCTCACTGTTGCCCTAGCACCTGCTTATTCGGCTCACTGTTGCCCTAGCACCTGCTTATTTGGCTCACTGTTGCCCTAGCACCTGCTTATTTGGCTCATTGTTGCCCTAGCACCCGCTTATTCGGCTCATTGTTGCCCTAGCACCTGCTTATTCGGCTCACTGTTGCCCTAGCACCTGCTTATTTGGCTCATTGTTGCCCTAGCACCCGCTTATTCGGCTCATTGTTGCCCTAGCACCTGCTTATTCGGCTCACTGTTGCCCTAGCACCTGCTTATTCGGCTCACTGTTGCCCTAGCACCTGCTTATTTGGCTCATTGTTGCCCTAGCACCTGCTTATTCGGCTCAATGTTGCCCTAGCACCTGCTTATTCGGCTCATTGTTGCCCTAGCACCTGCTTATTCGGCTCATTGTTGCCCTAGCATCTGCTTATTCGGCTCATTGTTGCCCTAGCACCTGATTTTTTCGGCTCATTGTTGCCCTAGCACCTGCTTATTCGGCTCATTGTTGCTCTAGCACCTGCTTATTCGGCTCACTGTTGCCCTAGCACCTGCTTATTTGGCTCATTGTTGCCCTAGCATCTGCTTATTTGGCTCATTGTTGCCCTAGCACCCGCTTATTCGGCTCATTGTTGCCCTAGCACCTGCTTATTCGGCTCACTGTTGCCCTAGCACCTGCTTATTCGGCTCACTGTTGCCCTAGCACCTGCTTATTTGGCTCACTGTTGCCCTAGCACCTGCTTATTTGGCTCATTGTTGCCCTAGCACCCGCTTATTCGGCTCATTGTTGCCCTAGCACCTGCTTATTCGGCTCACTGTTGCCCTAGCACCTGCTTATTTGGCTCATTGTTGCCCTAGCACCCGCTTATTCGGCTCATTGTTGCCCTAGCACCTGCTTATTCGGCTCACTGTTGCCCTAGCACCTGCTTATTCGGCTCAATGTTGCCCTAGCACCTGCTTATTCGGCTCACTGTTGCCCTAGCACCTGCTTATTCGGCTCAATGTTGCCCTAGCACCTGCTTATTCGGCTCATTGTTGCCCTAGCACCTGCTTATTCGGCTCAATGTTGCCCTAGCACCTGCTTATTCGGCTCATTGTTGCCCTAGCATCTGCTTATTCGGCTCAATGTTGCCCTAGCACCTGCTTATTCGGCTCATTGTTGCCCTAGCACCTGCTTATTCGGCTCATTGTTGCCCTAGCATCTGCTTATTCGGCTCATTGTTGCCCTAGCACCTGCTTATTCGGCTCATTGTTGCCCTAGCATCTGCTTATTCGGCTCATTGTTGCCCTAGCACCTGCTTATTCGGCTCATTGTTGCCCTAGCACCTGCTTATTCGGCTCATTGTTGCCCTAGCATCTGCTTATTCGGCTCATTGTTGCCCTAGCACCTGCTTATTCGGCTCATTGTTGCCCTAGCATCTGCTTATTCGGCTCATTGTTGCCCTAGCACCTGCTTATTCGGCTCATTGTTGCCCTAGCATCTGCTTATTCGGCTCATTGTTGCCCTAGCACCTGCTTATTCGGCTCATTGTTGCCCTAGCATCTGCTTATTTGGCTCATTGTTGCCCTAGCACCTGCTTATTCGGCTCATTGTTGCCCTAGCACCTGCTTATTCGGCTCATTGTTGCCCTAGCATCTGCTTATTTGGCTCATTGTTGCCCTAGCATCTGCTTATTTGGCTCATTGTTGCCCTAGCACCTGCTTATTCGGCTCATTGTTGCCCTAGCACCTGCTTATTCGGCTCATTGTTGCCCTAGCATCTGCTTATTCGGCTCATTGTTGCCCTAGCATCTGCTTATTCGGCTCAATGTTGCCCTAGCACCTGCTTATTCGGCTCATTGTTGCCCTAGCACCTGCTTATTCGCCTCATTGTTGCCCTAGCATCTGCTTATTTGGCTCATTGTTGCCCTAGCACCTGCTTATTCGGCTCATTGTTGCCCTTGCATCTGCTTATTTGGAATTTGTAATATTCATTCTTGCATTAATGAAACTGACAATAATATTCATGCTTGCATTAATGAAACTGATAATAATATTCATTCTTGCATTAATGAAACTGACAATAATATTCATTCTTGCATTAATGAAACTGATAATAATATTCATGCTTGCATTAATGAAACTGAAAATAATATTCATGCTTGCATTAATGAAACTGATAATAAAATTCATTCTTGCATTAATGAAACTGATAATAAAATTCATTCTTGCATTAATGAAACTGATAATAAAATTCATTCTTGCATTAATGAAACTGAAAATAATCAAAACAGAATCCATAATGCTACGATTGACTCATGTAAGTACACAGATAGAGCTGGAAAGGAAACTTCAGTCATTCCCTTCTGAATTTTGAAATGTACAAGAGCAGCCTTAAAAGAAGAGCTGCCTTCATTAACATGCACCAGAGACTAGCAGTGTTTACACAGCTCACAATCTTTTTCCAGTGCACTAAAGCAATTTGCAGGAAATTTTGGAATCAAAATTCAGCAAACATTGCATATATTCAAATACAGTTGGTATTCTCTATAGACTTTTGCAAGTAAGTGCTGCCTGTACAGTCAGTGCTAAAGACTGCACAATTGAACTGCATATTTACAACCCTAAGTTGAAACACTACCTATAATGCAAATTGCTGGTATTCAGGCAATATTTAATTTATCTCTGTTCACAGATAATTACTTACACTATCCATGGGTACAACACCAAGAATGCTGATTATACGTTAAACAGTAAAGTTTTCTATATGTTGCATGATGTTATTTCTTGGGATTAGCTGTGTTATTCTTCAAATTATAAAAAAGATAAGTAAACCTTTTTCAAACTCTGACTAGTAGGGATTCTTTGTGGTGGTGGTGGTGGTGGTGGATTAGGGCTTTACGTCCTGTATTTGGACAGGTAGGGACCATGGCAATGAGATGTAAGGTTCCCCAAGAAAGACAAAGCGTTGGTATTCCAGTTTTAAAGTTTATTTTGCCCTGCCCCGCCGCACAGCCTGCCTATCCTCTGCCTCTTCAGCTACTGACGCGGTCTGGGTGTATTCCCGCCAAGACCCCGTGGTCACGTGGTCCGGGTCACCCAGTGCGCGTCAAAGTCGGTCACTGACCTAGTAAGGTCAGTGACCTGGGGTCATCACATTACCCCCTTCTTACTGGGAATATGCCCCCATATTCAAACTAATACACTTAGTAGGCTGTGCGACGACGATCAGAACCACACAAAATCAACGAGATTCATTAAATCACAAAAATCACAATTATTACATATAATCAATCAACAACCATCGCCCTGCGGCGTGACACTAGGAAGCTGTCACGTCCGCCCCGGAGACTGGCTTTTTCCCCAGCCATCATCCACGTGGTTGACTCCCTGGCACCGCTGCAAACACAACATTCAACACATAACAATACACATAGAGTCCATCAATTTTATCAGAGTCCATCTTTGCCTTGGACACAGGCCAGTATCCATTTCTGGATTCTGCAAGGTCTTTTATCAGCTGCTCGTAATTTCCGAGTGAGGACATTCTTATAATTAGCCGTGACACAATTTTTCCAATTATTCACAGTTTCTAACTGCGGCCATTATAAAAGTCACTGTCCCACTCGTTACCATCATTGTCTCCTGACTCTCCGCAGGGCGTTGGGTCCGCCCCTGCACGATGTGTTGATGTCCAGCGTTCACGTTGTGCCTAGGTGTCATTTCGTGTTGATGTCCAGCGTTCAAGTCCAGTCCGTATCCAGGCTTCGTTAAGTGGGGGGCGTGATCCAGGTCGTCGTCGTGTTCAGTCCTCTGCAAGACCTTGCGTTCAAGGCCTTGCAGATGAGGATCCAGCAGCCCTGGCCTCCTCCATCCACCTGTTCCTGTCAGCCGTCAGCCGCTTCACCTCCTGATACAGGAGGTCCGACTGCCGGGCCTTGGCTTCGCGTTGCTCCGTTTCGGCGCGAAGCCTGGCCCTCAGCTCCTCGTTCTCTCGAGCTGCTGCAGCCGTCTGGGACCTGGCCCTATGGACCTCCAGAACGATGTCCTGGTACTGGGCCCTGGTCACCATGTCCTCGGCTGCTGCTGCTGTTGGCGTCTTGGTGGCTGCTGCTACTGGTGTCCTGGTGGCTGCTGCTGCTGGTGTCCTGGTGGCTGCTGCTGCTGGTGTCCTGGTGGCCGCTGCTGGGTGAGGCCGCTTTGGCCTTGTCTGGCGGCTTCGGGGCGTCACGCTCGAAGCTGCTTCGACGCGGCGCAGCTGCACCACCCTGGTGCTTGGAGATGCTGTCTCCTGTGACGTAGGCACCCTGCTGACCAGGGTCCTCGTCTCTGGCGTCGCCGGCAGGGATCCATCGGAGTTAGGTCCCTGGATTGTTGTCGGCTGTGTGGCTGCTGTTAGCTCCTCCGCCCGTGTACGGGTGTACCCATGGGACCGTTCCAGATGACGCCTGAAGTTGGTCCTCCGGTCCGAGGGCAACGCTGCGGGGCACACAGGGCATTGGAAGCCCACGTATGCTGCTGCATGGGCCACGCTCACGTGGCGAGTGAGAGATTTTCGATCTCTCACGCGTTTCCCGCACGTGGCACACATGTAATTCAAGCCCTCCACACCCTGTGGCGCGGCCGGCAAGACGACTTTCGGCGTGGTCTCTGGGGTCGTGGTCTCTGGGGCCGAGACGTCACTCTCCGTCCCCCCATCGTCCGTCGTCCCCTCGCTCTCCATTTCCTCCAGCCTCCCTCCCTGCGGCCGTTCCTCGGTCCTGGCTGGAGTGGCTTTCACGTCTTCCATGGCAGACTCCGTAAGCGGAGCTGCCTGTTGTTCCCTTGCAGGCGACTTGGTAGCCCTGGTGGGAGAGACCTCGCCCTCTACGCTGGGCCTGGCCACTCGCTCCTTGGCGTACCAAGGTCGCCTCTTCAAATTTTCCAGCACTTCCTCCTGGGTGGTCGCTACACCCAGGTCTCCAATAATCCATCCACTCAGAATGGGCATATCTTCTCTCCGTGGACGGAGACGAAGATACCTCCGCATCCTGGCCGTTTCTGGCAGCTCTGCTGCCCCGTAACGTTCCACTGCTGGATCCTCCAGCTCGTACTCCTTCCTGGACATGTAAGCCCACATGTCCAGGTGCAGGAGACCCAATCGCTGCGGGCTCCAATAATCCGGGGCCAGGGAGATTGGGAGCTCCGCTGTAGGTGACAAGCCGCAAACGGCAGCCACCTCAGCGTCGCTGGCAGAGACCTCCAACTCGGCTCCAATCTCGAGGCCCGCTGCCTCCATGGCAGCTAATACCATGTCCGTCTGGGCCGATGTCAGCTGAGGTCCCTCGTCCTCCACTACGCTGTCCAGGGGCACTGCTGGCATAGCAGTAGCCTCCTCACTGTTTGTATTCGTAGCAGACATCCTTATATTTCCCAAGTTGTGCTGGTTAAGTTCTCGAAACGCTAAAATTCTGTTTGGCTTGATGTGTCTTCTCTGCTGGTTTCAGAAGGTGTGAGACAGGGCGCCCCACGCTCTCCAGCTTTTTTGCCGCACTTTCTGAGTCATGTGACAGGTCATGTGACCAGAATCACAGGTCATGTGACCCTAATCACTTTGTTGACCAGTTGACCCTTCCTCCCCCCCCCCTCATAAAATTTCTTAATTGAGGATTGCACCGAAAATGACAAAATTAATACAAAGGGGTGCCTGTTCGTGTTTCGAACTTGGTGACCTTTTCCCCCAGTGGAAATTTTCCATGAATGCAGGTCACTGGAATCAGTGAATGCAGGTCACTAGAATCAGTGACACAGTTTCACAAGACACAGAAAGTGAGAATTTCGTAGTTGCTAAATGTATAATCCAGCAACTCCTATCAGCCAAACAAAACAAACCATCAGGAACGTTTCACGTTCCATGATGACAAACAGCCAATCCCTTATCACTGAATGACAATACCACAAGAAAATAACCATTTGTCCTTGTAACCATAATCTAGCAAACTATATCCCTTTTGCTGACCTTTCCAGATTACCCAACTTGCTATATATAAAGTTTATCATGGTACTTTAAACATTTCCATAACCACTACAGCCCTTAATTCTTGCTAATTAAGTTATTCTGCTGATATTTCCAGTGTTATGAGGCATTTTAACCATTCTCATTACCTAATTTCGTGTTTTGCCCCTGCTTTTAACCAGCAGTGCCCAAATTCTACCTTTGCAGTATTCCTCCCTCTTTTATTCAAAAAGGGCTGCACCTGTAGTGACCATTTGGGTGGCACGTCTAAAAACCCACTCTGCAGGACACGACCACGTGTTCCGTCCACGAGAATCAGGTACACGAAATGTCCAGTCACTAGAAAGTGACTGCAGCGACGCACCTCTTTAGTATGTCGACATTTACCACTTGTTTGAGAGAATCTTTAATAAAAATAAATAAAAATCATTTGCATGGGGAAGACTACGTAAAATCAAACTATATATTGTCTAAATGAAGCTACAACTGGTATTTATTGTATAAACATGTGATATCACTAGATTCTCAAAAACAAAGTGCCAGAAGTCAAGCAATAAGTGCTATTTCCCTCTGATATGCAGCAACCAGAATCTTAAATTCACTGGTAGCCTACATTGTGGCCTAACCTATCAGGTGGCTTCCTCAGCCTACCTGGTAGAAATGGAGCCGCTTCCGGATCCAATTCCCGAGAAGGAGCTGAGGTCAGCTCCAAATCCGGAAAAGGAGCTGAGGACAGCTCCAAGTCCAGAAAAGGAGCTGTATCCAGATTCGAACGCGAATCTGCCACTCTTCTCGTATCCAGGGGATCGCGTGTTTGCAAGCCGCGCCCCCTGTGTTCTCCTGTCCTCGCAGCTCCGCCCCGCTCTGGCTGCCCAGACCAAGGCTGCGCTGCGTCGCCACTCAATTCTCCGGGCAAGGGCGGATCCCGCCCCTCGTCTAGGGGGGTCGCACTCGCTCCGTCCTCATACAACGATGGGTCCAAATACGGATCGTCTGATGGGATGTCAGGGATCCGAATCATGTCATCTGGAGTCACCTCAGCTAAGTACTTCTTGAGCTGATTAATGTGAACTATGCGTCTCTTCCCAGAGGCTGGGGCCTCTATCTCATAGTTGACTTCTCCCATCTTCCTCGTCACCTTGTAAGGTCCTAGAAACTTCAGGGCCAGTTTCTGTTTAGCCAGGGGCGGATAAAACAATAGGACCCAGTCTCCCATATGGAAGGACTGCTCCATTGCCAACCTATTGTAATGTTTCGCCTGCTTCTGGGCCGCTTTCTTCATCTGGGTTCTGCACTTTTCGAAGGATTCCTCCATGGCTTCACGTATCCACTCTACATATTCCACTGGACAGTGGTGCTTATGTTGGAGTGCGTGGCCATACATCAGATCTACAGGGAGCATTGCTTCTCTGCCCAACATCATTCGATTTGGCGTGATATCCGTGGATCTATGGGGCGTAGCCCGATAGGCACACATCACGTAAGGAAGCATGTCATCCCAGTCATCTCTCCTTTCGTTCACCAACTTCGATAGCATATCACCCAATGACCTATTGAAGCGTTCCACCAACCCATCGCTCTGGGGATGATAAGCCGTGGTCCTGGTCTTATTAATCCCCAATATTTTGCACATTTCTTGGAATAACTTCGATTCGAAATTGGTCCCTTGGTCACTATGCAAGTGATAGGGAGCTCCAAATCGCAAAATCACATTGGTCACCAAGCAATCAGCCACCGTGTAAGCCTCTTGATTAGGAAGAGCAAAGGCTTCTGTCCACTTAGTAAAGTAGTCGGCAACGACTACTATATACTTGTTATTGGACTTGGTGACAGGCAATGGTCCCATTATGTCAATGGCCATCCTTTCCATCGGCATTCCTACTGGCACCTGATGCAGGGGAGCCTTTTTCAGGCCGCCCTGTTTCCGCTTCTGACACACATCGCACCAACCTATCCAACGTATCACATCCTCCTTGTAGCCGGGCCAATAGAATCTCCGTCTCAACTTGGATATGAGGCTGTTGATCCCCATATGGCCACCAAGACGAGACGTATGAAGCTGGCTGAAGATGCTGCGTCTGATGCTGGCTGGGGCTACCATTTGCGTCACCAATTCACCAGTAGGCAGCTTATGGCTTCGATACACGATGCCTCGCTGCAATTTCAAGCAATAAAACTGGGCCCATATATTTCGCACCTGGGCCGAGTGCGTGACAATAGCGTGATAAGGCGGTCGCTGTCCAGCATCTAACCACTTCTTGGCGGTAGCTAGGGCCATATCCTGGCCCTGAGCACACCGTATTTCCTCCAAGGTGAAAGACTCTATCCAATTTGGATCCAGAGATCTCTCACTGCCGTCTCCAGCTGTCTCTCCAGCTGTCTCTCCAGCTGTCTCCGCCATATACACTCGCACCTGGGGTCCCTCAGCCTCTCCTGGGCTGATTCCAGTCGCCTCTCGAGGCTGTCCACACGTAATCGTGCGGAAGCCTCGTACTCGGTTCCACTGCGTGATGGAAGCCACAAGGTCAACATTCTGACCATGACCTTGGTCCGGACATTCCTGGCGCTTACAGGCCCTCACGGGGATACGTGAGCAGCCATCTGCGTTAGCGTGTTTCTTGCCTTCTCTGTATTCGATTACAAAGTTGTATTCGGTCAGAGAAGCTATCCATCTCGCCAACATTCCTTCCGCATCTTTAAAGTTCTGCAACCACACCAAAGCACGATGATCAGTGCGCAAACGCACTAAATCCTGTCCATACAAGTAGGGCCGAAATATTTTCGCCATTCTGACCACAGCTAACAATTCCTTGTACGTAGTGCAATAATGCTTTTGCGATGAAGACAAACATTGCGAGGCGTAGGCAACCACGCGCTCCTCTCCCTCAATTATTTGCGACAATACGCCTCCTATCGCAAGATCAGAGGCATCCGTGTCTAAGATGACAGGGCACCCTTCACGTGGGAGCACCAATATTGGTGCAGTCGTGAGGGCCCTGATTAACCTTTTAAAAGCGTTGCTGCATGTCTCATCCCATTTAAAGACGGCCTGGTGCGCTGTTAAAGCATGTAGTGGTGCTGCTAGTCCAGCAAAGTCACGCACGTACTTTCTATAGTACGATGCGAAGCCTACAAAACAGCGCACCTCCTGTACTGTAGTTGGCTCTGGCCACTCTCGCACCGCCTTTATCTTCTTAGGATCTGGTTTCACACCCTCTCTACAAATCACATGCCCTAGAAAGGAGACCTCACTTTTAAATAACTCGCATTTGCTAGCTTTCAGCCTCAGCCCAGCCTGGCTAATGCGTTTCAGTACAACTATCAGGTTACCTAGACACTTCTGGAATGTGGGCCCCTGTACCACTATATCATCCATGTAACATAGACAAGTGGACAGGTCCAATCCTCCTAGCACTAGCTCCATCAAACGCTCCAGTGTAGCTGGTCCATTTGTAACACCAAAGGGCATCACTGTAAAGTGGAAATGCCCTCTGGGAGCAGTGAATGCGGTTTTCCCTTTGTCTCTGTCATCCATAGCTATTTGCCAATAGCCAGATGACAGGTCCAGGGTACAAAACCATTTTGCCCCTGATAAAGTGTCTAGACAGTCATCAATGCGTGGCAAAGGATAAGCATCCTTTTTAGTGCACGAAATCAATTTCCTATAATCCACACAAAACCTGAAAGTTCCATCTTTCTTTCTAACCAACACAGGGGGACTAGACCAGGGGCTGCTGCTGGGCTCGATCACTCCGAGTCTCAGCATCTTATCCACTTCCTCTGACAGCGCCCTGTTTTGAGCCCACCCTAATCTCCGGGTCGGCACCTTGAAAGGCCGATTGTCACCCGTATCGATCTTGTGCGTGGCTTGACTTGTACGTCCCAGCCCGTATTTACCTCCCTCAAAACAATGCTCATACTCCATCAAGACCTTTCGGAGCTCTGACCTTTGATCTGCGGTCAGATCGTCAGTTTCGTCCAAAAGAGGCTGCAAATGAACGGGCAGTCGTGTTTCAGTGTTCTTCTGCTTGAGTTCAAAATTGACCTCAGCAGCATTCACCGTTTTCGGTGAATCCACCTTTTCGACTTCGCTCAATTGACCTACCACTTGACCCTTTGCAATATGAACACTCTCAGTCGTGGGATTGGCTATCCACACGTGAGCCCCAGAGCATTGAGATGCCAATAATCCTCTAGGTATCATTATGTGTAAATCCTGGCAAACCGTGGGCAACGACTCGAATACGAGGTCGCCCCCGTTAGATACGCCCCAGGACACCAAATTGACTGAGACCTGCGACACGTGGCGAGCTGGTATGTGGACGTCTTCGTGTAAGATTGCTCGGCCTGTTTTTCCAGGGCGACCTTCTCTACACGGGATATCAACGCCTCCCAGTCTCAGCATTCCTACTGAACACATTAGCAATGCACCGTGTCTCTTCAAGAAGTCCATCCCCAGTAAGCCAGGGAGACCTCCGATATCCGCTACCAAAAATTCACAAGGATAAAGCACCCTCTCTAGACAGAGAGTGAGCTCCACCTTACCATAAATATTAATTGGTCCACCGTTTGCCGCCGAGATCTTGCCTTCCACAGGTCTTAAAGTCTCTCGTTTTGCGCCAGGTATCTCATCGTACTCCTGCTTACTCAGCAGAGACACCTGCGCACCGGTATCGATCAGGAGATCCACGTGACGTGTCCCTACACTAATCGTAATATACCATGATGCGCTCGAATTCTGCATGGCCACTTGTCTTGGCCAATGCTGTCCCACTTTCACCCCTTCCCAACATTCCGGAGGCTGAGGGGCCGCTACTTCAGCAGGTGAAGGATCCGTGGATACTTCCTCCACCCTTACTCGTTTTCCGAGTGTTTCCTCTCCTTCTTATCCTTGCCCCCCTTTTTGCCCTGATCGCTCCGCCCCTGGGACCGTTTATCACCGTGCTTACTCGATCGGTGTTCCCTGTCCCTGCTGGGCGCTCGTTTTTTGGAGCGATCATCATCAACATTTCGCTTAGGACAATCCCTGCGGAGATGCCCGGTCTTCTTGCACCGGTAGCACCTCCGTGTTTCAGGTGAATAATCGTGGTCCTGCCGGCGAGCATTACTATAAACCTTCCCCTTGTCTTTGGACATAACTTCGCCTAATATCGAATATACCAAATCCTTCAAATCCTGCCTCGTGATGGCTCCCTCTTTTTCAGAGGACGGGCCGCCACGTATAGACGCTGAAGCAGTAGCAGCCACGGAAGCCTCGGGCTGCAGTATTGGCAAAGCGATAGCGCCAGCCGGCCCGACGTCAGGCTTACTCGTTTTCGTGGCCTCGTACGCTGCTTCATACTGCACTGCCAAGTCTATGGCTTCTTGCAGTGTGGGTGGCTTTAGAGCCGCCAACCAAAATCTCATACTAGTAGACCCAGCCGTCTCCATGAAACGCTCTTTTGCAAAGCGTTCCTGCTCGGCGGGGGCGGAAGCGGGGTTCGCTTTCCTGGAGAGATCTAACAAAAACAACCCATACGTCTCGAGGTCCATTTCTGGGCCTCGTTTTGCATTAAACCATTTATTTCTGTACGCATCGAGGGCACGATTCGAGCAGAACAGAGCCGTCAGCTGGCTCACCATCTCTCTCCAATCGTCCCGATAAGTTAGGGGCCGCATTTTCAACTTAGCTTGACCAGTGACGCTGGTCCAAAGGTGAAAACATTTCTCCTCGTCCGTCCACTTATTGAAAGTGGCGACTCGAGTAAATTCGTCTAAGTGGTCTATGAAGGCCGTACCCTGGCCGTCATATTTTGGAGGAATAGCTTCTTTTCTCCGCCTGTACCCCGAAGAACCCAGACTCCGTTGCGGAGTACTGGTGGCCGCCATGACAGCCCGGGCTGAGCCACGTGGTTCCGCACGCTCAACCACGGAGGGCCGCCCATCAGGCGAGGAAACAGGCGTCGACGCGGATGAATCATTCGACTCATATCCAGCTGGCGAGGGCTCCTTTCGGCGCCCTCGATCGCTGGTTGTCCGCGTATTTTCCTGACTCGTGAATGCGAGTCCAGGGCTTGGAGTCCTATCCGCCGTGGCCTCTCGTCTACGAGGGCGTCCCGGCGTTCGCACTACTTTACTCCTAGTCGAAGCACGTAGAGCTGACTCATCCGCCGTTTGCGAGGGGCCCGGCACCGGAGTCGATGCGGGCTCACTCGTGTCGGCTGATACCAAGCCAGGCCTCTTACGCAACTTTGCAGGCATTATACGTGGGGCTAAAACACACTAAATAAGGTAGAGTATTGTAGCGTGAATTCTACTTAACTGTAGATATGTGTAGCTTGAAGTTTGAAGTCGCAACGTCGCTGCTGCTGACGCTCAATGTAGATGCTGACGGTTCCTGTGCTCCGCTGCAACTGACTAAACCACGCGGTCGCTGGCACCTTTATCCAGCGTGGCCGTGGCGAAGTCATGTTTTTTTCAAAAAGTTCAAAACGTTTTTTATGTCCTTGTCCATGTCTTCTATCCAATTGGGGAACCCTACATCCGTTTCTTCAAGTCCCACATCGGGCGCCAATTTGTAAGGTTCCCCAAGAAAGACAAAGCGTTGGTATTCCAGTTTTAAAGTTTATTTTGCCCTGCCCCGCCGCACAGCCTGCCTATCCTCTGCCTCTTCAGCTACTGACGCGGTCTGGGTGTATTCCCGCCAAGACCCCGTGGTCACGTGGTCCGGGTCACCCAGTGCGCGTCAAAGTCGGTCACTGACCTAGTAAGGTCAGTGACCTGGGGTCATCACAGAGACGAAGGATGAAACAGCCATCCAACATAGGCTCGACCGGGAATTGAACCTGGGACCCAGTAGTTGGAATTAGTAGGGATTCTTAACAGCAACTCTTTTTTGATGATTATGACATTGTGTGCACGAAAACCCTAATTTTATATTATGAAAAGTGATCAGCATATAATTAATTTAATTTTCTTGGGTACATGTGATTTGCAAGGACCACAAAGCCACACATATATTTTGTCCTCAACTAAAAGCAAGCGAGTTGCATGAATTCAATAGCAGACACTTGCAACTAATCATTTTAGAGATTGTTTCAAAACTTTGAGAGGATGATTCTCAATAGAAGAATATGTGTCAATGTCAATGCGCCAAACAAAATTGCTATGTGCTGTTGACGTCATCAGCATTGTGTGTTAAATGTCACATAAGCACGAGTTAAATTTGCAGTAAATGTAAAGAATGAGATATTTCTTATAAAAGCAAATTGTAGAACAGTTCGAAAATTCTGCCATTTCAAGTCACATGATCATGTAGCTAAAGCGGGTCATACATGATATTTAAAGTGATACGATGTCTTGGACCTTCCCAGGCAAATCCAGCCCTAAACTGAAGGAATAGCTGCATCTACCACTAAACTTACTTGTTTTGTACTTGTTTGAAACATTTAGCTCACATTATTGACAGTACACAGCATCAAAACAATGGTAAAATCCTTTAGGCAAGATTTGGGCATCATGGTGGAGTTACTGTGTGATTTGCTGCTGCTGCTGCAGGCTATGGGGTATTATCATAATTCATTCATGTGGCCCATGTGGTCAGAGCTGTCAAACTAACAAAAACAATTAGATGGGCTTGTCCTCCATTCACAGTGTATGATACTCACTCATATGAATTGTGAAAACAGTTTACCTTGTTCAGAATCACTTTTCATAGCTTCAATTAATGTATAAACACAATTTCCAGAGTAAACAAAACCCTCGTGGTTCCTGGTGGTTGGAATTTGGCTCTGCCTGGCTGTAGTCACGTGACCCCAGAGAGAGTCCAGCCAAGTTTCAAATTATTTCGGTGTACACCAAAATCACTACAGCCGATTTTAAGATTGAAATATTCATTACTTACAAATGGATGGGCACAAAGCAAAGTGGTTTCTTTTAATTTACCACTGAATGATAGTGAAGGATGTGTATTGTCACTTTCAGTTTGACCTAGATATGAGACTTCATATCACTTTAATATGACCAAAAAGATGTATAGGCCTATTACACAATCTGAGAGTTTTGCATTGTTGGTTTTCGTCGAAATAGCATCATAAATTTAAACTTTTCTACCCATATACCTATTCTATTTCACCTGTTGATGCACTGGTATGAAGTAAAATTCATCAGCCTCCCACTCATACCAGGTGGCAGCAGTGTATACCCGGGCGATAATAAGGCTAGAGTGACGAGCTGTGCATCTGAAGTGACCGATTATCGCCACCATGATCGCTGTCATCGTAGCTCAGTGCTTCCTGTAATTATAGGGGGCGTAACTAGTGCTGTTCCTGTTCGGTGTGCTGCTATGAATGACCCGCTGCTGAGTGTGTCACTTCCAACTGGTATTTTCGCCCGTTGAGGGTGACCTACTGCTCCACTGAGAAGCTAACAATTGTCTTGAGACATATCAGTCCCCTGAAATGGTAGAAATACTGTAATACTATTATATATATTGCAAAAAAAAGAAGACATCAACAACGAATTTACACTTTTATATATAAATGCATTATTATGGCTACTAGTTAGAAGCAAAGGTTGAACAATAATAGAGTATATAAAACACTTCTGTTGAATGTTTGGGACTTGCAAAGAGGTGGCTTTCTCAGAAGTGTATTGTTATGAGACAATATGTCAAACTGACTGAAGGAAAGATGACAGAAATGGGCCAAAGAGAGAAAGGAAGGAAGGAAGGAAGAAATAGATATATAGACAGATAGGTAGACAGATATAGATCGACAGATAGACAGTTAGATAGTTAGTTAGATAGATAGATAGTTAGATAGACAGTTAGATAGATAGATAGACAGATAGATAGATTGACAGATAGATAGACAGATAGTCCGATGGTTAGATAGATAGATAGACAGACAGATCGATCAACAGATAGATAGACAGACAGACAGACAGACAGATTGACAGATTGATCGATCGACAGATAGATAGACATACAGATAGATAGATAGACAGATAGCTAGATAGATAGATAGATAGATAGATAGATAGATAGCCAGATAGATAGATAGATAGATAGCCAGATCGACAGATAGTTGATCAACAGATAGATAGACAGATAGACAGACAGATAGATAGATAGATAGATAGATAGATAGCCAGATCGACATATAGATCGATCGACAGATAGACAGACAGACAGATAGATAGATAAATAGATAGATAGACAGACAGACAGCTAGACAGACAGATAGATAGACAGACAGACAGACATATAGATCGATCGACAGATAGATAGACAGACAGATAGATATATAGATAGACAGATAGATAGATAGATAAGTCAAACCCTTGCACATTGTAGGTAGGCAATAGTAACACAATTTCACCCAGCTTTCCTGGTGTCTTGTATCAGTGTGTATGATTGGCAGATAGATCCAGCAAGCCCTCTGGCGTAACACAGGATACAAGTGGACCAGTTAGAAAGGTAAAAGGGCAACTGGAGGCAAGGGTGGTGGGGGGCATTTGTGGATATCCGCTGTGCTCAAGTAGGAACATTCTGCTTGTCAATGACATGTCATAGCACCTGACTGGTAATGATATTCATAATCTATAAATATACATGTTGCTCATGCCTCAGCTATGCTCTAGACCTATCCTACTATGTATCAATTTTCATTTCATTTCAATTCACTTTATTAGATCATATGCAGTTAGCATAAATATAGATATTTAAACTAAATAAAGAAACTTATTTATATATTGTAGTGGCAGGCGACATCAGAGGACGTAAGAGCCGTCTACTTGTTTACAAATAGAGATAAATATATTTATAGATATTCTATAGATTCCATCTTTACTCATCATTTCAATGTTTATTGTTACAGTTTCGTATTTCCAATTATTATAATAAATCCTTTAAAATGGAAAATACACGTTAAGAATACTCAATTCTAAGCATTACTATATACATATAATAAAAATTATTTTCATACTTTAAGATTTAAATGACACCTTTATTTGACCAAAGTTAGGTGGAATCAACACATAATACATATTTCCATATTTAATGCATATGAGATGAATTCCCAGCCAAAATATATCATTCAAGTAGCACCTGCCTGACCCACCAACATGTTTTAAGAAAGATATTTTTCATTCAGAGAACACGGACATTTCCTTTTTCATATCCTTAAGGCTGCACGTGCCAATGAATAATTTAAGGGGGACGAGCAGCATGACAGTCATGTGACGTATCAGACGTATAGAACGTGATCACGTGCTCAGAGGACGCCCAAGACGTTAGCGTGACGTCAAAGACGCAGGTGGTCGTCACGTCGTTGCTATGACATGACGGTCTACACGTGGCTTCAGGTGCTGGGCCTCAGAGCAAAAAATCTACCTAGGACAAAAACAAATGCGGGTCATGGATCCATATATGGTCATAGTATGTACTATAGTACAATTCTGCGATAAAGTCATCATTCTTAAATTATTCAGTCAGCATATCATCATCTGTACATTAAATTTGTTATCAGTTTTACAGAATTCACTTTAAAATCAATGTCAGTGATTGTAACCATGGCTCAAAGATATTGTTATTGTAATTTATAGGTTGCGTAACTTAAGATAAGCATGTTTTTTTGTGACAATGAACCATGGTCCCTACAATGGTTATTAGCCTAATTTTAGTAACAGTGACTATCATTTTCGTTTAAAAACCATAACTTGGAATTTCCAGTGGATACCACTGTCACGTGTAACAAACTAGGTATGGATAACTGAATTAATTACTCATGAATCTATAAAAAAAACTTGATTGCAGATTGTTCAAGCTACAGTCCAATACAAAAATATCTTGTAAATACCACTGTAACAAGCATCGGTCGAAACTAAAAATACTTCTCATAGACACGACCTTTCAGGATTGTAAACAGTTACATGCCATGTGACCTTCTTAGCTGCTTTGGTAACACATTGAACAGGCTGTCACCTGACCAAAATGCCACAACAAAAGGGAGCCCAAGTGGGTGTAATGCTATTGATTCATATAGTGAGTTGATTCATACTGTTGCTGTTTATGTCCTATTTAAACAATCAGGGATGTCAGTGAATAAGACAGACATTCGGGTTCAAGACAGACATTCGGGTTCAAGACAGACATTCGGGTTCAAGGCAGACATTCAGGTTCAAGACAGACATTCAGGTTCAAGACAGACATTCAGGTTCAAGACAGACATTCAGGTTCAAGACAGACTTTAAGGTTCAAGACAGACATTCGGGTTCAAGACAGACATTCAGGTTCAAGACAGACTTTAAGGTTCAAGACAGACATTCAGGTTCAAGACAGACTTTAAGGTTCAAGACAGACATTCAGGTTCAAGACGGACATTCGGGATCAAGACAGACATTCGGGTTCAAGACAGACATTCGGGTTCAAGACAGACATTCGGGTTCAAGACAGACATTCGGGTTCAAGGCAGAAATTCAGGTTCAAGACAGCTATTCAGGTTCAAGACAGACATTCAGGTTCAAGACAGACATTCAGGTTCAAGACAGACATTCAGGTTTAAGACAGACATTCAGGTTCAAGACAGACATTCAGGTTCAAGACAGACATTCAGGTTTAAGACAGACATTCGGGTTCAAGACAGACATTTGGGTTCAAGACAGACATTAAGGTTCAAGACAGACATTCAGGTTCAAGACAGACATTCAGGTTCAAGACAGACATTCAGGTTCAAGACAGACAGTTAGGTTCAAGACAGACATTCAGGTTCAATCAGACATTTAGGTTCAAGACAGACATTCGGATGGTTCAAGACAGACATTCGGGTTCAAGACCGACATTCAGGTTTAAGACAGAGGATTAATAGTCAGATATACAAAGGGACAGATTTTGGTGGTTAGATTTTTTGCTTAATATTAATTCGTAAATATTTTGCTTTTTACCACAGAAAGCAATAAGGGTCACAATCGTTTCGGAGAGATCATATGGAGAAAGGATGATATAATGATAATGATGGTTGAAACTAAATTTTATGTAAGGTAATAAATAACTCTCATGTAATTCAGTATTATTCAATATAGAAACTCGATACACGATGTGATGATTACTGAGCTATTTTCGTTAAAGTTCAGCAAACAATAATTCAAACTTTTTTCGCTTAAATTGGTGCTACATACAGAAACCTAGTGTGCTAAACATTTGGTGAAACCAACCATAGGTTAAAAGACTGATAAAATCGAAGTCATATATTTACACGTTTTTACTAATTTCTTTACGTATAGATCTATATATATACAGAATTTATTACATGGCCAAATGTGCTACGTGCGTTTTCCATGCGTTTGGATAAACGCATGGAAAACGCATGGTTTTCACCTCATGTTAATTAGGCAAAAACCATGCGTTCCATGCGTTTATCCTTCTCATGGAAAACGCGACTGGCACATTTGGCCATGTACTTTAGAATATTATTTGTTTTCATTCCTATCACAAATTCAATTGCTTGGCAACTTCCAAGAGTAAATGTTCACATTAGCAGATGGCATATTACGCCGGCTTAATTGGTAATTAGCCACATATTTCCAAGCAAGCCATTCCAGACAGATTTGTCATGAGCAAATTGCCTGGCAATGGCAGATATGTTTGGATTAGCTGCATATGTAATCTTGCCAGGCAATTCCTACAATTTCCTATCATTCCTGGAAAACTGATAATGACTGCAGTCTGTTATTAATAAGAACCCCCCCCCCTCCAAACAGTAGTCCTGCATGCTATTTTTGGACATGTTGCCTACACCTTTCTACATGTAGTTACGTGTTGCAATTCAGGGGGTGGGGGCCTAGCTCAGAGGTAGCGCTCTGGGCTACCAACCGCTGGGTCCCGGGTTCGATTCCCGGTCGAGCCTAAGTTGGATGGCTGTTTCCTCCTTCGTCTCATTGCCATGGTCTCTGCCTGTCCTAATTAGCCCAACTGGTGCAGAAATACAGGACATAAAGCCCTAATCACACACACACACACACACATGTTGCAATTCGTAAGGTGATGTGAAACATGAATGAATGAATGAATGGGTTAATGAATGAATGTCTACAGGAATGGGTGCATCCTTCCCTGATTGGGTGATTGATTGATAGAAGATGGATTTAATGAATTGATAAATCAGTTGGGGTGTTGATTGAACGATTTTGTATGGCTCGACTCAACATAGTTTGGTGCAATGTTTTTGAAACATGCCGTTGCTGCAATGTTTTTATAAATATATCCTTGAATTTTTTCTTATCATTTAATAAAAATGTGTCTGTAGGTAAAAAAACTACGAGCATTCATGAACATGGAGTGAAGTCCTTCACTTATTCTGGGACTTCCAGATCAATAATTTACCTGGTAAAAAAACAGCTTTCCTTAAAATATTTTTCTTATTAGATTTTATACCAAAAATCACATTACACTCAACTGTTTTCATATCAGTATGTATGAAAATTTTATATCAATCACTTGAACGCATTTGCCAACTAAAAAATTGAATATAACATTATATCAAAATGTTTACAAACAATATATATATATATATATTAAGATAATTATATTGATACAGATCATATGCTAAAATATTATATGTTATCACATGTTTATTAATACAGGAATTTATTCCACGAAGTTGTCATATTTCGCTTAGCCTTCGGCTTCATGAAATATGACCATAAATTCCTGTATTCTCATAATATCAACATATAGTAACGATTTTATCCGCTGTTTTTTCCAAACACCTTAAGAAAACACATATTTGTGATCATTTTCGAGCTGTGTTGGATCCACAGTGAAAAGCGCGGTCAAACAGCGCTGTAAATAATAATTATTTGCTCGGCTCCTAAGAATCCTAGAAATATGATTGAGCAATTCTTATTCAATTTGGAACAATTAGATACCAAGTTTTTGTCTGTAGTCCCATCCATTGCCGAGATATAGGCGAAAATGTATAGCCAAGTCACTCCAAAAAGATTGCTTTTTGGCGAACAAGCTAAATATGAGGGCTGATCGTGAACACTGGATGACGTCATTTTAGTAATACAGAAAATATCAGTGGAGAGAGCGTGGCTAAACTTAGTATTTAATTATATATCTGACAGCTCTCATCCAATCAGCGATCTGCATTTGGCATTGACTGAGATTAAATAGTAACATCAGCATTTTTCTTTGTCATAAAATGAACAAACAAGCATTATAAATCACCTCCAAGTACTCCTATCAACTACACAGTCACTCGATTTACAGTGTCGATTCTTTTCCAAAAAGTGGGTTTATTTTCCAGCAAGTTTTATCAGAGAAAAACACTCGGGGTCTTTTATTGGCCAGGATGGCTTCAATATGTGTAAATTGCCATCAGCAATAAGGCCTTTAATTGGAAAAGAATTCCGAATGAGCAAAGATAATGAGAATATGGCCAATCTAGGGATAGAGAGCTCTTGATTTCCCATCTAATTCATGGCAATTAAGCTTAACAAGTTCCAACATGTGAAAACCTCATTTCAAATTAATCTTGGAAACCTCTAATTATCTGACTCCTCATGATAATGGTGGCTAGCCGCCCACAGAGATGAATCTCATTGATATATAATGGGGTAAGGCCTAGCTCAGTGGTAGCGCACTGGGCTTCCAACCACTGGGTCCCGGGGTTCAATTCCCGGTCGAGCCTAAGTTGGATGGCTGTTTCATCCTTCGTCTCATTGCCATGGTCCCTACCTGTCCTAATTAGCCCATCAGGTGCAGAAATACAGGACGTAAAGCCTTAATCCACCACCACCACCACCATTGATATTTAATGATTTTTGTGAAAAAGGACAGTAACTAAAATAAAATCTAAGATTTCTACTGATGTATTATTCTTCTTCGGTTTAATTTTGTGTTGAAGAAGTTAAACTATTAGTTCGGTACAATATCGATGTTTATATGATAGCAAAATGTGAAGCCGAGTGCAATATCAATTTCATATTGCACGAGACTCGGTGCAGTAATTGTTATATAATATGGCCTTTCTATTTAAATAATTAAAGGGACTGTGTTTGGTACAATATATATTAATTTGGCAGAAAAATGAAGGGCCTATTTTACTTGATCATTTTTTCCATTCATTATTTTCTATAATTATTTGGTTATTATGGAAACCCGAAACAGTTTTGAGCCTTAAAAAAGGGTAATAATTACAATTGACAAAACGTACATTATTTTAGTGAAAGAGGTTGTTTAAATTTTAGAGCAAATTTAATAAATTTGTTATTGTGACAGTGTAATTGACCTTCATTCATTTAAGGAAGGTGTAATGACTTGTTTATACTTAAAAAAGACCAACTCCGCCACCTAAAATGTACCGTGCAATATAGCCATCCAACATAGGAAAATATTGCACAGCTCTCAGCCAATCAGGATTTCTGCTAGACATATAATTAGCTCTGCCCCCAGAGGAGCAGAGGTTTTGTTATTACACCGATCTCGCGAGATGACGTCGCCTTTGGGGAAAACTGTATGATCTGTGATAACACAACTTACATGGTGTCTTCCGCTACATCCCGTGGTTTAACCCAACATATTACCCTTTTACATGCTCCTATTGCTATTCAGCGTGTTTCGTGGCTCCATTATCCTATGCACAGCCATTTCATACCCCCGTTTTGCCCTCCACTTTGTCCCAGCTCTCGCCATTGCCCGAGACGTCCGTATGACGTCATCAAGGGAATCCCCGTAATGGGGGTAGCCCAGTCAGCAGGGTTGCCGTTTTTCCACAAGCTGCCTCATTGACCACTTCAAGGCTCCCACCTCTCCAGATAAGTCATTCAAACGCTACATTTCTGTGTTATTGACTCATTCCAACTTAGTTTTGTCCGATACAACTCGTTTCCTCACTTGCTCGTCCATTCTAGTTCCCATTTGGGGAACCCCCGTGAATCAAGGACGTAGCCCACAATGCAGCCCGCTGGTGGAGTGATTGCAGCGCCCCTGGTGGGCGTTGACAGAATTACCTGGCGAAAATGGCGGGAAATGTCACGGTATAACATTCCATAACATAACACACCAAACTATGACATGCAATAACTAATCGTATAAAAAGCATGCCACATAACATAAATCACAACACACACCATGCCCTAACATAACATAACATAACATGACATACCCAGCCATTACATAACACAACATACCAGAAAATCACATATATGACAATGTAGTGTACTGCAATGATATTACCAATTAAGGGAAACACAAAAATAAGTTATTCTTACCAAACTATGTATCGTGCAGCCTTAATATCATGCCATTTGATTATCATATATCATAAATAGCATTTCAAATGTAGCTCTGTGCTATCAACAAAATATGTCTCTAAATTATACATGTTTTATTTATTTATTTTTTTTTTGACAATGCTCTCAACTGAATGGATTGGAAGGGGGTCTTCTGAAATCATGGGTGGCACCTCAGTAGCGATATATATTTATCTTGGGAGGTGTCACCCTTATTACATAGATATGTCATGTTCGTGCACCATGTGTGTCGTAATGATATCTGCACAACTAAATGCATGTATATGTAATGTGAATAAAATGATTCTGAGTTCCGACACTGACCGATATGCTACACATGACGCAGGTGAAATTAACGCATTCATGACAGATACACGGAGAGGAAATTAACTCAGCTCTTGTTAATGCTGAGCTAATGATTTGGCTGATGAGATTAATAAGCACAGATGAGCCTTGCTATACACATCATGCCTCAATAACCTGTCAGTCGACTTGTTGTTGTATGTGTAGTTGAGGTGGGGGGGGGGGGAAGACCATTGCTTATGTGGGTAAAGGAACCATAGCTGATATATATATATATATATATATATGAGCATCATCCCAGCTGGGTGTCGTTCGGATGAGACTTTAAATTGGCGGTCCCTCGTACTTGGTGTCAATGCTGAGGCGAGTAAAAGATCCCACCCATGGGGTAGATGAGTAACATGGGTGGACTGCTCCTCTCTCACCTTATCAATCAACCCTCGATAGCAGCAAGAACTTGCTTTAGAGGGCTGAACTTCCCATATCTATCTATCTATCTACCTTTCTATCTATTTGTCCATCCATCTATCTATCTGTCTATCCATCTATCTATCTATTTATCTATCTATCTATCTTTCTATCTATCTATCTATCTATATGTCTATCCGTCTGTCTATGTATGTATCTATCTATCCATCTGTCTATCTATCCATCTATCCATCTATCCATCTATCCATCTATCTATCTATCTATCTATAATATATGTCATGTTTCTTATTATTGAAATCAATTGGATTTAGAATATGATTTAGAATCCAATATGTCAAGTCATGACAGAATTTAATTTCATATCAGACAGAGTCGGGTTTTCTGAGAATAAAATCGTTCCCTTTGGGTACAGAAAGCTACATATACGAATGAAACATGAATAGATACAAACACCTGCACATTAATTTGTTTCAATAAATTTAAAATCGTGTAGAGTGTTGATAAGTACAATCAGATGAACTGTAGCACTTCTGTTTCATGTAATTTAGTCGCAATAATATGTTGAATTTAATATTAGACAGAGTTATCTCTATGCCCAACACAGGTTTGCTTATTATAAGTGAAGTTCTTTATATAATGGCTCATTATCAGTGAAGTTCTTTATATAATGGCTTATTTTCAGTGAAGTTCTTTATATAATGGCTTATTATCAGCGAAGTTCTTTATATAATGGCTCATTATCAGTACAGTTCTTTATATAATGGCTTATTATAAGTGAAGTTCTTTATATAATGGCTTATTTTCAGTGAAGTTCTTTATATAATGGCTTATTATCAGTGAAGTTCTTTATATAGTGGCTTATTATCAGTACAGTTCTTTATATAATGGCCTATTATCAGTGAAGTTCTTAATATAATGGCTTATTATCAGTGAAGTTCTTTATATAATGGCTAATTATAAGTGAAGTTCTTTATATAATGGCTTATTATCAGTGAAGTTCTTTATATAATGGCTAATTATAAGTGAAGTTCTTTTTATAATGGCTTATTATCAGTACAGTTCTTTATATAATGGCTTATTTTCAGTGAAGTTCTTTATATAATGGCTTATTTTCAGTGAAGTTCTTTATATAATGGCTTATTATCAGTGAAGTTCTTTATATAGTGGCTTATTATCAGTACAGTTCTTTATATAATGGCTTATTATAAGTGAAGTTCTTTATATAATGGCTTATTATCAGTGAAGTTCTTTATATAATGGCATATTATCAGTGAAGTTCTTAATATAATGGCTTATTATCAGCGAAGTTCTTTTTATAATGGCTTAGTATAAGTGAAGTTCTTTATAAATTGTGGTAAATATAGACAGATATTTGGCTTTCTTGGAGAGAGAGAGAGACGTGTTTTAAGAGAGAAAAATATTTATTTGACATTAATGGCAAAATGAAAATACATAGAGATGTAGTCTTAGGGCAAACACACTCTTTCAAGAAAACCTCTGCCTGTGGCAGCAGCTGTATAAGCCTCAGACATCAGATAGTAACATCGATGTCATAAAATACAATACAAAGAACTGTGAAGGAAATCACTGTTGCAGAAGATCAAGTCTAGTGGTTTTGATTTTACTCTTACATCAAGGGGATTTTGCTGTCTTTGAGATGCAAAAACATGATTTGATCTCATTCGTAAAACATGTTCACAAATCTGGAAGTGCTCAAGCATAATTTCCTTTGCCCTCAGCACAATTTTATGCCTGGCCTGATGCACACAATACCGAAATCTACTGAGAGATGGAGTGATGAGTGTGAAATCACTTGTTTACAGCTCAGACTGATGGAGTAACAATGTAGGGAATGTAGGGTTGCAGAGGCAAATAGTGCTGACTTGTAGTCAGTGAGTCACGAGAAGTAGTAAGTTTTGTGGGTACATGCAAGAAAATATCAAAATATTTTTTTATTGTTTTATTGATATGTGATAAACACTATGAATTAAGTAATGGAACATTTTCAATGGTCACATAAATTACTGAACCAAAATATTGATATTGTAACAGTTATTTTCAAAAGAGAATATAGCTATGTTTTAGGCGTTTACATAGGCCTATATATATTTATTTATTTATTTACAAATATATGGTTTATAAAGTAAACGTACTAAATTGTAAAAGAATTTTACTTGCTATCAGTGAGATGCAAAACAAGTTCTTGATCTGCCCTTAGGTCTACTGATGACTTAATGAGCTTGGGACTGTGCAATTTAACGATGCTGTTAGAGAAACATGGGACTCTGGGGATATTAAGCTTAACATAGCACCTAAGGATCTATACTGTACCACACATTATGGGCATCTGTTTGATAATATGTCTTAGTAACTACAGTTAGTTGAATTAAAAACGGCCTGTCAAATTGAACCTAGACAAAGCTAGACAACTTTTGCTATACGATGCTACCTGCCAATAAACGGAACTGTCTGGCTATAGCTGGCTACTGAAAGCCGGATCTAAAAGTACATGCAGCACCATTTGGTGCATAAGTTGAGTGTTATGCATATTTGTAATATTTTGTTGAAAAGATGCATGTCGATTGCACATACATATTTATGATATATTAGACAAATTTCTGAGATTTACCAATGTTTATATTTTTTTAGTGTAGGGGCTGACTATTATATAAGCTAGCAGTGGACAGCCAGGAATAGGCAGTCGACCATATTTAGTGTACATGCACAGGTACATTATGATACTTCGTTATGCTCCCGTTGTTGATTCGTTGAAGCATTTCCTATAGTAATGGCCACAATTTAGAATTATCATGAAAAACTTCCATTGGATAAGCAGCATTGAAGCTTAACTAAAGTTTTCTGCTAAATAATTCCACAATCCAAATAAGCTTTTAAATTCATCTTTAAAATCAGTGTAGATTTTTTATAGTGATTGCACCCAAAAGGACTTGGCACATTCTACACTTTATTACAGATCATTAAAAAATATGTGTGTCCCAATGCATATTGATACAAACTGTTGGGGATATATCATTCTCATGGGTAAATTTAGATTCAAGAAGGTTTTTTTAAGATGTGATAAACTAAAGACAAAACGTGCAAACAATGGAAAAAGGAAGCGATGTTACCATTCTCTACTGTTCTATCACGTGGTCTGAAAGAATGCCACAATGCATGGTATGGGAGGCAATCAGTGTTCTCTCCCTATGTCCCATGAAATTTGCAAATTCTCCATATATTTTCCAGACATGCCCAAATTGCCCAAAATGAGCAATCATTTATTCTAGCCATGCGAATCTGCTACACCGTAGGGCGAACTCCGCTTAGATATTTCTCATATATCCGGTGTCACTATATTCCATTCGCTATTTTGCTGTTGTTAATATCCATGGGGTCTATATACAGCAAAATGCCTATTAGCCACTAAATTAATCGATTTACTAATATTATTGATTATAAGGTTAGTGAATCTATCTTTCAGAGTGACCCAACAATAAGGTGCCATACCCTCAATATTTTTGATAAGACGGAAACGTAAATGCCTGTCAATTAATTGTTTAATTTTCATTATCCTGCCAAGTGATATAGTACAGCTAAAATTACTGGCGGTGAGAATCTAATATAATGATGACATGTTAAAGCTACCTCACTTAGTTTATTGACCACACAAAGATATAAAGGTCCGATTCAACAGCAGCACCTTGGCCTGGCCTGAAATCAAATGCAAGACTCGAAGCAAAGTGACAGGCCATTTAAATGTAATTGCTTATATATTTATTTGTTGTACATGGCCAAATGTGCCACGTGCATTTTCCATGAGAAGGATAAACGCATGGAAAACGCATGGTTTTTAGCTTATTATAATGAGGCAAAAACCATGCGTTTTACATGCGTTTGGATAAACGCATGGAAAACGTACGTGGCACAATTGGCCATGTACTGATATATTTTTTAATAATTCGAAGCCTTGCCTATGCCTCACCCGAATGAAATCAATGTTATCAATTAGAGTTATACCCTGGCCAGGTTTCTGCGGTACCTTTTGGTTATTCTGTTCTGAATGATGTCCATTTATATGGCAGGCAGCAAACCAGCTTTGTCTTTGGTACCATTTGGTATGGCTGACATGTAGGTGGACCACTACAATAGTGACACCAGAATCAGGGGCGTCGATTACTCTTGACGGGTGGGGGGGAAGCAGGCCTACTTTGTCCCACTGTGACTTTCCCTCGCTTTACAAATGAACGCAGTTAACCCGTCGACACTGGCCAAAAGGTAAATTAATGGTGGATCATTGATGACAAACGATAAACTTAATACCGATTTTTTGATCACTGATATCAAGTGTAAAACTGTACCAATGCACAAATGTTCCGAAACAAACTTGTGTGAAAAAGGGTATTTTCATTTGTGAATTTCAGCGGAGGGGGGGGGGGGGGTGATTGCATTGATCATCCACCCCTTCTCAAAACGTGGGGGGGGGGGTATATATCCCCCACATCCCCCCCCCCCCCTGAATCGACGCCCCTGACCAGAATTACAGTGATACCAACTGGGCATGCAAATGCCTACAGCAAAGCATTTTATATAGAGCCACAGTGTAAGTCAAGGGGGCTTTGGGGCATAACAATTGGCAATGGGATATTAGGAGTTACAAATATGGCATAAGGGGCTAGGGGTCAGATCTAATCATCAATTTGGACCTTACAAATCCTGCTTAGCCACTGGCCCCTTGTTTCATGGCATGCCTAGTAACAATTCATGGCATGGGGGTCACCACTCATAAAATGCAACGGCTGTCATCCAGCAAAACATCAAAAGGGGTGCAAGTTATAAACCCCTGAGTTACTGCCCCATCAAGACATGAGTGGCTTGTATTTTCTGCAAGAGGTTTTTCTTAATGTCCATTGATATGACCAAGGTGCTGTAATAAAGTTTGGTATGCTAGATGTAACCATTTGTGAGTCTGGCAACTTGCTTTTGCAATGAAATGTCTGGCTAAGGAAGCAGCGAAAAGTCTAGGATGAGCATTTTAATTAAATTTTTTGAAATAACATATACTCCATATAGAGCCAAACTTGATTTCAACCAATAAGAGAATTTCGTAGTCTTTTTTGGAACAATTAGCTTCAGAAGAACCAGTGGCAGAAAGATGAGTCTACGAAGCTACAATAAATTCACTTATGTCACATTAATATATAAGTCGTGGGTAAATTCTTTACTTTTCATGCTAATATACAACGGCTGAAAATTTTACATTTAATGGACTCGCGGTAGAAATTGTTTAAAATGTCAAGATTTCGTAAGTAGCGGAGTAGACAAGCCACCTGCTAATTGCATGAAAAGTCCTAAATATTTTCACAATTTGACATGCACAGAAAATCCAGTCCATTAGGCTATAAGCTATACATTTCTGTAAATGCTGCAGCTTCAAATATTCAACAATAACATCGTTACAATTACAAAGAATGTCAACCTGAAAATAATCGATAAAACAACTTGCCCAGCAATTAACTCATCAGGGATCAGTGACCAAACTGGCAAATCCAGCTCTAGCAGGACATTGGTAGCAGAGCTACGTGATTTTCATAACCAAACTAAAGCATTAGTTCCTGGAAGAGACTTATTCCCAACTACTCCACACAGGCAGCCCTTGATTGCATCCTGATTAGCTGGTGACTGCGACAAAAATTTGCTCCTTATTTTCCATTTAGCTTCAGGCTGAGAGGACTGATTAGTATTGGGATTGAAAGACTGCAGAGTTTTCCAGTAGAAGTTCACTATAACACATTTTAAGTAACTTTTACTGGCTTTAATTGTGAGATATTTGTGTGATATTAATGACCAAACTAAAAGAGTACCAGAATTGTGATATATATGTATACTGTAGGTCTGTTTATCACACAAAATTACTTCATGTATATTACATATTCTGGACCAATGATCTGTCAGAATTTTATTTTATAAATTGTAGGTCAATCTAAATTTAGCTGAACCACGAGGAGGTTGAGTAGTTCTTAATGCTCTTATGTCATGGAAACCACTTTATTTATTATTTTTTTTTTTTTGGTAATAAAATATTGGTGCATTCCCCCTCTTATACAAAGTATAAGGTCATTATTATAATATTATTATGTAGTTATGTCAAATTTATTTGTTATTTGTAAATGATTGTATTGATGAGGGAAAAATAAACTCTATCTATATCTATATAATGAAATAAGTGCCAAGAAACTTCCACAATGTCTCTCAAGGATATCAAACTTACGCATGTAATACGATAAAATGATCTGATTGGAGGTAAGGAGCAAAATTGGGACACGTGGGACATGCCAGAGTATATTATATTTGTTTATCAGACAATTTTTATATTTAGATATAGTAAACAACCACTGGCGGATCCAGAGGGGGGGGGGGCATTCTTAATGTCTATACGTGGCTTATGAAATGACTGACAGAGACATCTTTCAGTCATGATTTTGGCAATTTGATCGCCCCCCCCCCCCCCGTAAAGCCTTTGCCGCCACCCCCCCCCCCCTATAGAGGCAGGGCTGGATCCGCCAGTGTAGCAGTACCAAGATCACTATTCATCAGTAGCTTATTAGGATGAAGGATTTTACACAAACCCAAGTTTAACAGTTAAACTATATCATGAATGATATTTCTACAGGAAACTAATGACAGAAGCTGCTTGCAGTTCTGACAACATATTGCCTCATATTTCACCATATGAATATGTGGCCGGTATCAAAAAACATATATGCGCACTATGCGACACACATTGACATAAGGTGAGGCAGGATGCGTCCGCTAATCGCAATACCAAGTACAGGAGGGTGAAATATTTCACAGCAATACATTTTAGAGCTGGAGTACTATCATACGTTGTATAGGGGTGGGGGCCTAGCTCAGTGGTAGCGCGCTGGGCTTCCAACCGCTGGGTCCCGGGTTCAATTCCCGGTCGAGCCTATGTTGGATGGCTGTTTCATCCTTCATCTCATTGCCATGGTCCCTGCCTGTCCTGATTAGCCCATCAGGTGCAGAAATACAGGACGTAAAGCCCTAATCCACCACCACCGCCACCATACATTGTATAAGCCAATTACAATTATGTCTTTATGGAAATACTTTCATTTCCCACAGCTATGTCTCATTAATAAATAAGTTTATATGACAATATATCACCATTCAAAGACAAGAAAAAGTATGCATTTAACTGGATGAAGAAAAAAAAGCTAAGTAATCAATATAACCAGATGTTTCATTTTGATTGTCTACGTACCCTTTTTTCTTTTTGAATGTTCGCAACTCTTCCCTGATTGTAGCATTACAAATCGGCCCAGCATCGTTTCGATATCGGCCGCCGTCGGTACAACTTCGTATCAACATCGCAGACATTGTGCCAATGTTGAAACGATTTGGAATGCCATCTGGGTTAGGTCTGCAATAGGCTGGGTTTATTCCGACACCACGACAGCTGTCCCGACTGTAAAATCCTACCAAAGACATAACACTTCACAGATATATTGAGGTGGAGCAAGCTTGAACGACACAATCATCTACATGGCCAATTGTGCCACATGCGTTTTCCATGCGTTTGGATAAACGCATGGTTTTTGCCTCATTATAATTAGCTAAAACCAAGCGTTTATCCTTCTCATGGAAAACGCACGTGGCACATTTGGCCATGTAAGAAGGCAACAGAGATAGACTTTGGACCATGGTATGTACAACACAAAACAAGTGTTAATGTTGACAGAAGAAAATCAAACCTCTTGAAACACGCAACAGCCATAAGAAACCTCCAGTCTCTTTCATCAGAGATGTGGCCATTTGAGGGATGATGTGATTCCTGCTGCTGAATCCAGGCTAATTTGTTAGCAATTTCCCTGAACTCTGGGGCTCATCAGTCAAAGGATGCGGGACATCAAGGATGCTTAAAGCTGCATAACATCACATGATGCACCGATGTATACAAGGTATACTGTGCAGTGCAGGGACACAAATTATTAGTTATTATATAATAAAAGCAATGGTTTTCCAACACCTCTGACTGAGACCATAGTTCAAGTTGGTGAAATTCTGTTGTTCCTATTAATAATGGTAGTCCTAAGAATTGGGTGGTTATTGTTGATGCCGTGGATTAGTGTCAGTTATATCCTAAATAGGAGGGTGTGTGTGTGTGATTAGGGCTTTACGTCATGTATTTCTGCACCTGATGGGCTATTAGAACAGGCAGAGACCATGGCAATGAGATGAAGGAGGAAACAGCCATCCAACTTAGGCTCGACCGGGAATTGAACACGGGAGCCAGCAGTTGGAAGCCCAGAGCACTACCTCTGAGCTAGGCCCCCGCCCTCCTAAAAAGGAGGGAGTTCAGTAACGATTTTGTTGGTTGTGTTCCGATGCTGAAGGCAAAGGGATATAAACAACAAAAATGTTAGTTAACCCCTGACCATGAGGAATATAACTAAATTATACTCCATTAGGCATATTTACTAATTTGTTTTATTGCTCGTTTTGTTTCTTTAATGCCTTTATTACGCACAACAGTTCAGTTTGCACTCAGGAGGCAGGAGGGAGTTAACTAACATTTTCGCTGGTTATATCCCACAAAAGATCAATAGAAAAGGTCACCTCTAAATAAAAAATTAAATTCTATAAACTCAAACAAAGGTACTTTGGTACAACTTTCATAAGCTTTGCCATTAAATGGTTAAGACCCTCTCTGGAATCAACAATTATTTGGGCAAACAACAAACTTAGGGATTGGCTGGAGCTACTTGAAACAGCATGACATCACATCACCGCTTCCAAAAATCTCATGTGTGAAATGAAGTCAGTTTGATTGAATGCTCTGTAACGTCTGTGGTAGGTATGAGATAGCTAGACAAGCACTCTTGCTGTGTGAGGAGGCCCAGGACTTTCAATAGCATCTCACTGCCACCTCACAGAAAATTGAAGTAGCAACAGCATTTTAACTGTCATGGACTGTCATATATAATGTACCCGATAACCTGGTTTGGTCTAATAACGTGACTGCCCTCAACCCTTACAAACAACAGGCTGTTAAGGCTCATAAATAGAAAAACCAATAGTATTTTGACCTTAAGTTTTGTACTGACTGTGAAAATTTTAATTTCAAGGAATTAGGTCCTCACAGAATCAGGTACACTTACTCTACTTAAAGATACAGATATAAGCAAAATTATCAGCATATCTTTAGAAGGTTACACTCTGTAAACAGTAAAAAAAAAAAAGAACCTTAACATGACCCCCCACCATAGCCATTAGGAAATAACCTCTAGGGTCCCCACCTGATAAATAAAACATGGCCTGAAGTTCCTTAAATGGCAATTTTAAGGGCTCCCTTGCATAGGCTGACAGGTTGGACACTGGCAGGGACAGATTCTTCAAATATGGTCACCATGGGATTCTGTGTGTCATGAGGGAATGGCAAAAAAAACAAAAACTTCGTTGAGTAATGTTTAGGAGTCTCTTGGCTTTTCAGCTGCCAATTTTCTTTCTTTTCGTTGTTCATATGATGTTTCAATTATCATGGGAATAATTTAAAATTACTTGAGTTTAAAGCACGTTTTAGGAAACCATTGGGTTTTGTCTTTCTTTTTAAACGCATAATTATTGTTACAATTTAGTAATACATGTATGGAATATAGAAGTGGGCAGTGAGCTGTAACATGGTGCTATCATTTTTTCAATTACATTAAATTTGTATAGTATATCGCCCAAACTTGAAATTTCCTTTTTATTTGTTTTATATTTTATTCTGTTTTTTTAAGAAGGAGTTGTTTACAATACTATAAAATATTATACATGGATAAACAGACAATTATCAGCAATGCATAACAGTTCAATTCTTGCACTGAATAATCAACCTGGGTCTACTGGTGATTAATTCAAGTGTCTATGCTGAGGCAAGTAAAAGATCCCACCCATGGAGTAAATGTGTAACGTGGGTGGACTCCTCTTCTCTCTCTCACCTCATCAATCAACCCTCGATAGCGGCAAGAACTTGCCTTAGAGGGCTGCACTTTCCATATCTATCTATCAGCTATCTATCCCAATGGTGGCAACTCATGCAGATTGACAAATAACTTGCAACTGCGCACCTAATATATTTGCTCTTCACTGCACCCAGAGACCTAAGTAACTGTAATTGGTGCAAAGGCAAAAAAACAGCCCGGGGATTCATCGTCTACTAATATGATTAAGGGCAATCCAGGAGAAGTTATGTCTCTCTATCAAAAGCAATCAGCCTCACCACACCCACGTCTTTTTAGGAGAAACTGTTTGATGCTGAGCTTCGATTCTTCTGACAACTTCTTTCGGCTGGCATCGCAAATCATCTCTCTTATAGATTTCACCCAGTGTTTCTTTTGTCAAGTGCCTCAATATTAGAGCATTGCCAGTGACATTTAAGAAGTAGCCATGTGAGGAGTGAATTTCCACGAAGAAGATTTGGGGCGTCTGTAAAACGCAGAATGGAATGGAATGATAAAACGCGGAACGGAATGAAAATACATGGAAGGGAATGACCACTTTTGCACAATGCGGGCTTTGATAAGTTCACGTCTTTACCCCAAAATGACATGTGACTGACCACATCATTTGGACATCACACCCTTCCCCCCCCCCCACAACAAGTTTACACTTTCTTAATATGTTATGTAAAATGTACGATTTTGTGACTCTGAGAGGTTTCACCCCCCCCCCCCTCCCCTAGCCTAGAAATCTCATAGAAGTGTTTTCAAAGTAATTCAGGTTTAACCACATAACTTGGACACAGACCCAGGACATAGACTCCATTGTCAAGTGGGGGATGAGCTACAGTGTGTTTATCTATATAAAATCTGCATTTTCCCTGTTCCGCGTTTTTCCATTCCATTCCGTTCCGTGTTTTACAGATGCCTGAAGATTTGTGTAATGGGTAGTTTTGTAGCTAATTCAGTGCATTGTTATGTCTGTCGCTGGGTGGTTGGGTGATTAGGGCCTTACGACCTGTATTTCTGCACCAGTTGGGCTAATTAGGACAGGCAGAGAAGATGGCAATAAGACGAAGGATGAAACAGCCATCCAACTTAGGCTCGACCGGGAATCGAACCGGGACCCAGCGGTTGGAAGCCCAGAGCGCTACCTCTGAGCTAGGCCCCCGCCCTATGTCTGTCGCTGAAGTGAAACATCGGAAAGCCTAAATGACCTGATTTAAAGGGATGGCTTTTTATCATCTGCATCCTCTTCCTCATTCTTGTCTTGTATGTATGTAAAGGTTTATTTAAAGTCGTTGTTTAAAAGCGTAAACACTTCTGTACGACTCGAAAAAATCGGAAATAACAAAATCGAAATTATCCAAATATGAAAAGTTTAAGTGTCTTTTAGTTCATTGATCTTTTGATCCAATGAAGAAATCTTTTGATGAGTGGGGCGTGGTGTAAGTCCGGGGGGGGGGGGGGGGGTGGTACTTCCGGGGGGGGGGGGGGGCGGAGTACTTCCGGGGGGGGGGGGAGTACTTATGGAGGGGGGGTGGGGCATGCGTGATTTGCTGCCTTTGTCCATATTGTCCATCTTGTCCATCTGAAATAGACATTCCAAGTTGTAGTCTTGATAATATGAAGTTGACAATCGGTGTCTACATTAATAAGTTCATATACAATGTAGTTTTTATTTCCTCCTTTCCTTGATTAATGCCTATCTTTGATTTTCTATTTTAAATATTAACTGGGTGCTACCCTTGCCAGCAACAGTTAAATGTTATATAAAGGGCCCCAATCAATTACATTTTCCTCATGTGATTGGTTTAATAAAGATGTTCTGAGTTCTGTACGAATTCTTACCACGTTTTCTTTACATGATATTTAATGCAAAATAGTGGTGTGATAAAAAAAATTATAAAAAACAAACACTGGATGTAGTGGCTCTGTGGTTGTTAAACTAACTCAAATATGAGAGGACGAAATGGGTTTTCATAATCGTAAAAGTTGCTCTCTAATGGTGGAAACATGTTAGACAGCTTCCACCCTACTTCCGGGTCAGCAATCAAAGAATTCCACAAAAACCACAGAAGAAATTTGGTATTATGGCCATCTTGGTGCAAAATTGACGAGGTTTGTGAATGAAGGATATCTTAAATGTGAGTTGAGGCAGTATATCAAAAGGGTGGGTGCAAAGTTCAGAGGTAGTGCTCTGGGCTTCCAACCGCTGGGTCCTGGGTTTGATTCCCGGTCGAGCCTAAGTTGGATGGCTGTTTCATCCTTCGTCTCATTGCCATGGTCTCTGCCTGTCCTAATTAGCAACTGGTGCAGAAATACAGGACGTAAAGCCCTAATCACCCACTCACCTTTCACGTAACAGCGAGCAAATTTTAAATATTGTATAACCAACCACAAGAAACTTGACCATTCCGCAAATGTTAAGCCTGATTTCAAGTCTGTAGGACGAACAGTTCTTGAGATACAGCATACATGTATAAAGAATCATACATATTGCAATAAATGTCACACGATTATTATGATTATATATCCTATATAACATACGGAATAAATGCATTAGATCTGAAGACACCACATTGCAGCAACGATGCCAAATTTTTTTTTCTCTTAATAACTCATGGTCACAAGATTGTGTCAATTTAAGTGGATAGGCTAATTGTAGAATGCATGAAATCTGCATCGAGCAAATGGAGTGGCTATATTAGGCTCAGGTTTACACAAGCATCTTAATTTGATCAATTTATAATAAGAATTGTGTGCATTTATTTGGCTATTTCCAGTGGCATCCTTGAGAATAGTCACTAGAAAATTCGATCAATACAAAGTCACCTTGTTGGAGTGGGCGAAAAGTAAAGGCGAATTTTGTACACAAAAAATGGATAAAAATACTTTCCTGAGAATAAAAAAGTCAGAAAAGAACTGGGTGACCTGCTTAAAGGCAAAAGGAAAAAGTATGTTATAGGAGAGGCAGATAATACTTCCGAACTTTGTGTCCATTGCAGCATTTTAAGGGAGGGTGATTTTTTTTTAGGGCTTTACGTCCTGTATTTCTGCACCAGTTGGGCTAATTAGGACAGGCAGAGACCATGGCAATGAGACGAAGGATGAAACAGCCATCCAACTTAGGCTCGACTGGGAATCGAACCCGGGACCCAGCGGTTGGAAGCCCAGAGCGCTACCTCTGAGCTAGGCCCCCGCCCGACTCTTTAATGAGTTTGTTAACAAAATTGTTAACATTCTAATGTGGGTGTCGATAATACCTGCCCTGTCGATAATACCATCCTTCATATTACGGTATACCATTCTGTCTTATTTCTTTGAATTTGTATTTTTGTAAGTTGCTGGTAAAACCTCTCTGGTTCCCTGAGTGTAGAACACTCCGGTTGGGTTTGGCAAATTCTCTGATTGGTTTATATCTAGCATAAACAGATTGTGACGTCACTTTCCGATAGACAGACCCGACCCGTCTCCTTTCTTGAGACGGGGGAACGGGAACGTGTCAGGGTAAAATAGGCCATCAAGGTCACATTAACGCTACAACAGTTCAACATCTTGAGCAATATTTCGATAGTATTTAAAAAGAAAGTTCAAGTTGGCCATCCCCGTGTAAGGAGCTTTTTAGTAACACGTAACAGATGCCTGGGACACACGCTTGTGACATCATAATTGAGGTGGGAAAGACGCCATCTGCCGGAAATGCTGACCAAATGGTGACCGGTCAAAGACATTGTAAAAACCTGTTCAATTTTGTTGGTCCTTGCTGAGAAGCTTTCTCACTGAACAGTGCTAATGCTCCCATTGGGCTTACTCACATTGAGAGCACTCCATAACGTTGCATCTGTATGTCGGTATAAGTCTGTAAGTCTGTAAGTGACAAAGCTCACGTGGTTTGAAACAATGCCTGTTTTAAGTGGATACAGCAGGTTTCAAAAATGAAGTTTGGAGTTACTCGCATATAACGCTAGTTCAAATAGCAAAGCTAACTAAAAAATATGTAAAATTCAGGTAACTAAAATTATCTTAAAATTGTAAATTAGACTGTCCATAATCCCAGATAGCAAGTCTTTTCACTGAGCAGTCCTAATTCAGCAAGACGTAAGTCTTCCTTCTCCTCTTATTATTTTATTTTGCTTTTCAGATCATTGCTAACCTATACAATAAATATAACTTTCTCAGGGAAATAACAGGAATCTATTGAATAATAAGATGTCAAATATACATTAAATGCAATACGGCTGCTAGGGTGCACTTTGCTTCAGCCAATCAAACAAGGGCGGGAACTTTTTCAGCCAATAGAATTGCAGTATTCTGCTGTAGCAACCTGGTGGAAATATAGAGAAACTTCTGTACAAATCCACTATTGGGTCAACAGTGTATCAACGTTGGCTATCGTTCACCTCCACTGCACTGATGTAGCAAGGTTTCTTGGAGTCAGATCGATTTAGCTTTGCAATATCTGGAATAAAACTAATTTATCGAAGATAATTTCCAGAATAATTCAATGTAAAATTGCATAAAAAACACTATCTAGTGAACACACTGCGCAAGTCATACTGCAACAGCTGAATGGCAACCCAGATTACATTCCATATCGTTTCGACATCGACGGGATGTCGGCGATGTTAAAAGGATGTTGTAACGACAGTGGCCTACATGGAAATGATGCTGGGCCAATTTGGAATGCTACATGGCCAATTGTGCCACGTGCGTTTTCCATGCGTTTAGATAAGTGCATGGAAAACGCATGGTTTTTGCCTCATTATAATTAGCTAAAAACCATGCGTTTTCCACGCGTTTATCCTTCTCATTGAAAAGGCACGTGGCACATTTGGCCATGTATCTGGGAATATGCCAGCAACTGTTTCCGTTGTATGCAGTAGGATATATCCTCAGTAATATATATGCCAACCATTACGGACACCCGAGTTGATGCTCATTAAGGAAGTCTGGGGCAGCTGAGCAGGCGTGAAGTAAGCCACACTAATATTTCCATATTAGCAAAATCTGGCAATCTGCATGTGACAGTCAGTGCTGGGGTTAATCTGGCAAAGCACTGCCAAAAGGCATCTTCCCTGCACCTGGGATTGCCAACAGGGCAAGGCAGAGGTAATATCCCTGAGATACACCAGCCAGTAACCTTCTTAAGACTGCCTTGGTGAAAATGTTCAGGCTATAGTCAACGATAGCCATCACTTACCACTGTCTTGGTAGGTTGTTTTAATCTACAATGTTTTGGTATATGAATTTAATTTCAATTATATTTAAATAGCCTATTTTTCTTTTCATTTATAATGTAAGGGGTTTGCACAATTTTGCAACTTTTTAGTAAGCTAGTGCACATCCCCCACAGTATGCTTATATCTTTTATTGTTTATGTAATGTACTAACCGTATTGAACTACTACATACTGTGTACAAATAATCTTAATCTTAAGTTGTTTTCATATACAATGTTTTGGTAAGCTGTTTCAACATACAATTTATAATTAATTAGGCAATTCGAATGGGTGGTCTTAATAATGCAGTGGCCTCAGGACACGGTTTTACTGTGACACTGTCACATATAAGTGAGGTTAAGCCCTATACCACATGCTACACTAGCTTACAATGATGCCACTTTGAAAGGCATGGAGTTTAATGGAGTTTAGTGCTAGAAGGTAACATTCTTTGACTTTCGACCTGGCGACCTGCCACACAAATATGATATGTCTGAGCTACACCTTTACTAGTTTGAATTTGATTGTTTGTGAAGATATATTGGAATATCTTGTCCCGGTAATCAAAGCTGAGACGCGTACCAGCACAAAATTGTATGTCATTTCATGTCATGTCTCAATGCTACTGGGTCTGAAGCTTAGTCAGCTTACATGACCAGCCACCAGAGGCAGACGTAATGATGAGGTAATAAGGTTTGGAGTCCACACATGCAGAGACACCATGTACAAGGCACCTCCATGTTAACTTCTCATCCGATTGAAATCTTAGTCAGCATTCCTAATCGGCCCAGCATAGTTTCCAGCTGTCACAACATCATATCAACATCGCCGACGTCCCATCGATGTTGTCCCGATTTCGATAACATTCCAAAATCGCCCCAGCATAGTTTCCATGTTAATTGGCTGCTGTCGTTACAACATCGTATCAACATCGCATAGTTTTCATGTTAATTGGCCACGGTTGTTACAACATCGTATCAACATCGCCAACGTACCAGCGGTCCCAATTTCGATAACGTTCCAAAATCGGCCCAGCATAGTTTCCATGTTTATTGGTCACTGTTGTCACAACATCGTATCAACATCGCCGATGTCGCACCGATGTTGTCCCGATTTCGAACGCTATCTGGGATCAAGCTTGGATGTAGCTCATGACCGGTGTCCGGGCAGTGATCAAACCTGGGACCTTCAGCAGAGCAGTTGGCCAATGTGGAATTTGTGGATGCCTTAACCACTAGGCCACTGAACCCCTAAAAATGTTAGTCCAAAAAAATCAAGTTAAGATAAGATAAGATAAGATAAAACATTTAATTACAGTCGGTGGTGACAATAAAACAAAGAACATAAGCTACAGTAGCTTTTAACCGACAAATAAAATAACAATAAAAACAAGATGACAAATATTTACAAATGATATGAGAAATTACATATATTGTTCTTAGTAAAGTTACAGGTTATTTTGTATACAAAAAATACAAGATCCACATTGACAGTTTTTCCAGTAGTTACTGTTTCTTAACAATTGCCTAAAGTTTGCATATTCATCAACTTCTTATCAAACATGTTGAGGATGATACGTCTTACCACCTCAACATTATGTTAATTTGCTCCAGGTCAATTTTTACTGGTTTGAGTCATGGCTGCTTGCCCAGCACATACATTGGCCATTTACCCCCTGATCACCTACACTTTAGTGCAGAGGCGTCAGTACCACGGTATCAATACAATTATTCAAGCGAGTATCAATCAATAAAATTCACTTATGCAATGGCAATGACCAGACAATCCGCCCTACAGCTAGACTCTCCAACTCAGACATGCCTATCCATGAGTGTGGGTTCACTAGTGGTTCCCACCCAACAGCTATACAGCGCAAAATAACACAAGAAAAATGACTTCAAATAAGTTTCACTGAAGCTGTAAAAAATTCAGAGTGTGTGTGCGTGTGATTAGGGCTTAACGTCCTGCATTTCTGCACCTGATGGGCTAATTAGGACAGGCAGAGAGACCATGGCAATGAGACGAAGGAGGAAACAGCCATCCAACTCAGGCTCGACCGGGAATCGAACCCCCAGCGGTTGAAGTCCCAGAGCGCTACCTCTGAGCTAGGCCCCCGCCCTGTCAAAACTTCAGAGGCAAAAATTGTTTACAACAATATCGGAATAGATGAAAATGCCAAATCTGGAATGTCTCTCACTATCAGATCGACAATTTAATAGCATTACATTTTAATTTACTAATGAGCGTTTGAAATTCAATCAATCTATTAACCAAACTACAAATGGAATGATGCATTCACCATTTACCCGAATCATACATTTACCATTTGGGTGGGGTATTTAGCTTGCCTTGAGCCTTCCAGTCCACTGACAAAAGTGAGCAAGTTCATGTCATTAAGTGCATTTCATTAGTCTCTGTACATAATCATCCTTGTTAGCCATGTTAGTCGTCCTTGTTTTAAACCTGTTATAATCGTCCTTGTTTTAAACCTGTTATAATCGTCCTTGTTTTAAACCTGTTATAATCATCCTTGTTTTAAACCTGTTGTAATCATCCTTGTTTTAAACCTGTTGTAATCATCCTTGTTTTAAACCTGTTATAATCGTCCTTGTTTTAAACCTGTTATAATCATCCTTGTTTTAAACCTGTTATAATCGTCCTTGTTTTAAACCTGTTATAATCATCCTTGTTTTAAACCTGTTGTAATCATCCTTGTTTTAAACCTGTTATAATCGTCCTTGTTTTAAACCTGTTATAATCATCCTTGTTTTAAACCTGTTATAATTGTCCTTGTTTTAAACCTGTTATAATCGTCCTTGTTTTAAACCTGTTATAATCGTCCTTGTTTTAAACCTGTTATAATCATACTTGTTTTAAACCTGTTATAATCATCCTTGTTTTAAACCTGTTATAATCATCCTTGTTTTAAACCTGTTATAATCATCCTCGTTTTTACTTAGTCATTTCATGTTATTGCTGTTTGAGCTGATGTTTTATTTGTTGTATCATTCTTGAACTGTGGAAATTGAACCTAAAGGGAAGGAAAGGCAAGCATGTTTACCACTGAGCCTGCAGTTTTCAATATAGATATTTCCTAATGCTGTTAACACACATGCATGTTTTTAAGACTTGAGCATTTATGGCAAAGCAACCTACAAATTAATTACTTACTGATAACGTGACATTTTGAAGTTTTCAGGAAATTACTAACGTCACAAAGCGATCGAACTAATAAACTCATTTGCTATATTGAGCAACGGCTGCTCGTTGAAAAATACTTGAATGGTGGGTTATCAACGAAACTGATTCGCCATAAATATTAATGAGATGGGCCTATTTCGAGACCCGTGTTTGAAAAGTGTAGGTTTGGGATTGTCACGAACTGGAGTGCTGAAAGGTCTCCACAACTGGTCGTGAGGTGATGTTATCATTAGCCACACAAAACCTCAAATTGGATGTTGTCAAACTTAAGGGTACTTGAGAACAACTTAACAACTAATTAATTGTGTTGAGATGTGGATTCATATACATACTGCATGTGCATTACATTGATGCAATGTAATAATCTGAGTGGAAAGTGGTAATAAACATGAACTGAAGGACTGACTTGACTGCAATTGGAATTCACTGACTGATAAACAGTTGGTGTTGAGTTTTAGGTGATGTGCTCACTCAGCACATAGGTTTTCCATTGCAGATTAATAAATGTAACATCTCATCTCATCTCATCTCATCTCATCTCATCTCATCTCATCTTAGTTAACAGACCAGTCATTCTTTGCTAAACTAGTCTACAGTTAGATACATTAAAAACGTCCCGCCAAGCTATACGATGCTACCTGCCACTAAACGAAACTGTCTGACTATAGCTGGTTACTCAAATCTGGATCAAAAGTAACCGTTCAGTGCATAAGTTGAAAGTAATGCACATTTGCCATTTTTTGTTTGAAAGATGCGCATTTTGAACATATCTTACATATTTATGATATACTAGAAAACTTTCTTACATTCACCAATTTGAAAGGTATATATTTTTTTACCCCAACTATAAGCTAGGAGTAGCCAGTAGCAATAATAGGTCGCTACAGCTGTCTAGAGTAGACCATATTTTATGGACTACTAACTGTATGTAATATAATTGTTGTTCTATCACATACAATACATGTAAAGAGCTGAGCAATATAAATTTAAAATGAAATAAAAAAAAAAATTATGGCAATGTATGTACATAAGCTAAAATCAAAGTTGACTAAGACAATCGTACATGACTTTAAAATCTCTTTACCAGAGATTCAATGACATATGATAGCCATGAAACCGTAACTTCGGACTGCGATACAAACCTGAAGCCATACATTCAAACTGAGACACACTAACAAGCCATTACAAGCAGATGTACTGCTCTGCTTCCAGGGACAAATCCCAGAGAAACAGTATTTCAGCCCAGAGCATGAGTTCTCCCATACAGCTCAGAATGACTGCTTAGATTATAAGACAGTGTCTGACAAATTTCAGGATTACTGGATAGAAAACTCGCAGGCAGTATGACTCACTTGTCGGATTTAAAGGGATTTCTTCAGCCCGTCATAAACAGCTGCACCGGATTACGATATATCTCAGAGCAAAACAGAAGGGAGGAAACACCCTGGCCGTGATTTCCTTTATCTCGATGCAAAGCAAATGTGAGAAGTGTTCTCTTTTTACTAATGAGCAAATGTACATTGTGTACGGTGATGGGTGGCTTCTGGCAAGTTCTCGAGTGACCTTGTACCCGGAAGCAATTAAGCAATGCATGACGTCATCTAGTATTGTGCATTGGTGACGTCATGTATTGTATCAGTATTTCTGGGTACATATGGTCACATGAGAAATGACCAGCTCTAATGTCCACATTAAGAGCCACTGTCAATAGCTTTTAGAAGCTGGAACATTGCAGTGCACAATTGCACTTTAGCCTGAAAGATTGTATGGAATATTCTATCAGAAAAAGGGACAGATGTTTTCCACCAGAAATGACAATGGGGAGTCTCCAGGGGGCACTACCATCGTAGCGCATGAAAACACAATTGGATGATGTCACTACCTAATTGTTACGTTAATGACATCACAATATATCTGACGTCATTAAAACAATACTTATCTTCTACGGTGTCAGTGACCTCTTGTGGTACTTTTTCTCCCCATTTAGGGCATCACTGCCAACAAATTGGGTAATGGTATTTTGTAAATCCTCGGATGTATCCCCTTCCAACACATTATATGTTATTTTCATTCATGCTTTTTGTGGTCACATATACTTGTAAATTAATGTATTTGAGTGTTGGAGAATAATAAAATGTCTAAATGTCTAAATCTCGATCATACCAGTATTATGCACATTTATGACCATACATAATGTATGTGAAGTCTTATGAATGATCACTATACATATGCCCATGTCAAATACATCCTCATAACAATACCCCAGATGGCATGCCAGGCGGTGTTCACCGTAAGCACAAAATAGCTGCTGGTCCCAAGGACCAGCTGTGTGGGAAAGCTGCCAGTCCTTAAGCAAACCTGCCGGTCCCCACCAGGTCATAACATTAGCCTTTCATTCAGAACCCCAGGACGTCATCAAGCTGACGGTCCTGCCTTGAAGCTGCTGGTCAGGACCGATGGACCGGCCCTTATTTCGAACACTGATGCCAGGATTGGGTCAAAATCATTCCAAAATTGGCCGTTAGCGGCAGATAGCGCCTAAATGTTAAACAGATGTCGCATAGTACCTGACATACCTCCGTTCAATTTTCTAGCATCAAACATAAATACATTTGTCTTTTGTAACCTCTGGCCATCTTTGTTTGGACAAACAGCATTTCAAAGGGCAAAAAGGTCGATCTGGTATATAAATTTATGAGATTGTATGGCACAGAGGTCACAACAGCTTCTCCTCTCTTATTTTTTCTTCTAGCCGGTTGTACGTTAGAGGAGCCACTTAAGCACAGCCGGCTGACGAAGGGTCCTAGGATTAAAAGGAGCCACCGAACCTGGGATTAGTGTCGTCCACACGTGCTTTATACATCCTTTTTCTGCTTTGCACAGCTCCTGGGTCACCATTAAAATAAGGTCCTTTTTTTAAAATAGCGAATAAGAAAGGCTTTCTTCACTCGATGCACTAAAAGACCATTAGTACCATTACCGGTAATTCAGAACAAATTTTCAGCGAGTCCATTTAGAATGGATTACCCTTTAGTACCAAAGCCACATTGCAGCAAATAGATATCATATCAGTCTAAATTGACTAGACCAAATTAGCATAACCTTTCCTATGACAGCGAGTTGCAATTTGGTTTCCATTATTTCTTACACTAATGGAATGATTGGATGCAGAATAATGTTACTTCGTCATAATATCCTGGGTTCGATTCCTGGCCCAGGCACTTTTCACGAGCTACATTAACGCATGTCAAGACGAATGTCACGTTAAATAAAATCTTTTCACTGAGCAGCCCTAAATTCAGCAAGACATAAGTCTTTCTTTTCCTCTTATTACTCATTTTGCCTTTCAGACATAGTAGATCATAACTAACTGATTCCATTTATATAATTTTCTCAGGGAAATGACAAAAATCAACTGAACAATAAGATGTCAAATAAACATTAAAATGCACTACAAATACTGCTACTAGGATGCACTTTGCTTCAACCAATCATAGCCAAGGGCGGGAACTTTTTCAGCCAATAGAATTGCAGTATTCTGTCATAGCCACCTGGTGGAAATATGGAGAACCTTTCATGAAAATCCACTATTGGAAGTGCCTTGTACTCGGTGTCCATAGCGAGTGAAAAGACCCATGTGGTAAATGTGTAACGCGGTGTGAACTCCAAGCCTTATCATCTCATCATAACATCTGTCTCTGGCAGCTGGCTAAGCTTCAGACCAGGTAGCCCTGAGGCAATGTGAGACATTAACATTTGGATGACACACCGGAAGGTAGTTATGGTGTCCCAGTGACCATCATGATCATAGGAATCTATTGGAAAATATCAAATGACAGGTTATGCTAATAATATTGATAGCTTCATCCAAATGTAGTATTTCTTGGTACGATAGTAGTATTATCACAGCTATTATAATTTTATTGACACAATTGGGACATGTGTCCATTATCATTGTACATAATTAAGTAGTTTCTGCAAGAAGTAAATGAATAACAATGACAGAAAAAGTCAAATATTTGAGAAAACAAGCATTTGTGGCATTTTATTATGTATTCTGTGCAACAAATGGAATCCCACAACTTTACATTACAGCACGGCAACACCTACAGAGAAACATTTATGCAGTCAAAGTTGAAAACACTTGATAAAGACCCCTGAGTCTGGAACGTAGCAGCTTCGGGATAAACTATATGAAAATGATACATCAATCTCGTGGGGGTAATAAGCATGATAATGTAGGCATCCCTATTGCCTTAAGCCTTTAAGTGACAGCAGCCAATGTCATTCTTGCATTAATGCACATATTCCCTGAGAGCGAAATAATCTAATGGTATATGGGTTATCAAACAGTGTGGTGCCAAAAACATTGTCATGATGTGAATGTGGGGGTTTTTATCCTGCAGAAATGGCTTTTATATGTTATACACAGCCACTGCAGAGCAGAACTAATGTCATAAGACTAGTCAACTATAAGCCAGCATACACAAAGGCATGGGGATATATCCATTACTACTTTTGTTGGTGCTTATATGATGTTTCCATAAATAAGCAAATGACAATAAACGTATTTTAGGGGACATGGAATGTATCTGGAAGACATGGGGCTGTACATCATCTCTCCCAAATAATATTTCAAATGTTGATAACTTATATAATCTGCATGGACAACCATCTTGTGCCAATAAATATATACAGTTCCTGCTCATTACATCTTTTGATAAGTTCTACACCTATATAATCTGTTCATGCTGGTATTCCTTTTCCATCCATGGGAGCCACTTGATAACGACAAAACTTTGTCCAAAAGTGGTCCCCAGTCCTTTCAAATATTTATACTTCACTTTATTTTGTTTTCTTGTACATATGTACATATGTATGTGTACGAAAGGACAATAAAAGATATTCTGATTCTGTAATACAGGGAGGCGAATACAAACAATGACATACATTTATGAAAGTAAAGAGATAAAAACTGATATCAGAAATTGTCATACTACCAGCCCACACCAGATGTATATTATAAAGTGTGACACTGTCAGTGACATTACTGCAACAAACTAATGCATTTCCTGTTCCTCTCTTTCAGGCTGGTTTCCCCTTGGACCGGAAGTGTGTGTCTTATGGGCCACAATGGACGTCCTCATGTGTACAGCATCCATATGGCACATGTGCACAATGAGTATGGACAGATTTTTCACCTTGAAGTACCCCATGAAGTATGGTCGCAACAAGACGCGGACTATGGTTACCTTAAAAATCATGTTTGTGTGGGTTATTTCCATAGCAATATGCTGCCCAGTGTTGATATTAGGTTTCTTGGATTATTCTGCAGTTTATAACAATGGATTATGTGCTCCTACCATTAGGAGTTTTATCCTGTATGGGTCCATTTTTGCATTCTACATTCCGCTGACAATAATGGTGGTCACCTATGTGTTAACCATTAAAATACTCTGCGATAATCAAAGAATAATGAAGAGCATAGTGAAGGACCAAAGTCGTCGAAAGAATCGGCGAGAAAGGATTAAAAATTACGATGAAAACTACTTGAATCCCAACATGTACATGCCCCGGTTTTTAGATCACGGTTCGCTAGAGACATCGATTAGTGTTGCTACAAGTGTCAATGACATGAGCATGCCAAGTAACACAGAAAGTCCTGCTGTTGAACGGCAGAAGAGTGAGAGCGAGCCGCTCATTAGTCAACCAGAAGTACCAGCCCAACCAGAGACAAATCAAGATGTGGGAGTGCCTAAGTCACCAAGTAGTGCTGGAAGTGTTGCAGCAACATCATTATTAGGTTTGCCCAACACTAATTTACACAACAATATTGCATCATTCAGAGGGAGTCCAGGATCACCAGGAACAATGTCAGTGTCCCAGCCCCATTTACCAGGAATGTGCACTCTGAACATTTCCTGGCCGCACCTCGTCCTCCCGAGAGCAAAAAGTCAACAGATAATGAGTCGTCGAACGATCAGTAATTCCAGCATCCCTGAAAGTGCCTTCCAGTCAGCTGGGTCTTCTTTGGACTGTAGTTCGTACCCTCAATTATGGGGAAGCGCTTGCCATTGTAGTGACTTCGAGGCACCAGAAATATTAGAAAAACTGAGCCAGATCGAGCAAGAAATGGATGACTGCCTAAGGGAAAACACTAAAAGCGACTCCGGGTCCATTCTTTCAGAAAAAGACAAAGTAGACACAATGGTCACTGCTACGACCTGTCAAGAACCTGACACTCAAAAGACGCAACAGTTTGTTACATCCCAAGTAGAACTACCAGCTCCGAGTCCAACCCAAGACGTCCCAGCGCCAGTTTTGAAATACGATGTTCCGCCCGTGATGATCACCTCTCCGCCAGTAACCAGCTCAGATGACACTTTAGATGACAGTGACTCAGACGACGATAGTGATCTCATCACCATACATTTGAAAGCAACAGGTTGTTATCTTTACAAAATCGATCCAACCAAAACAAGTATACTATCGAATTACCGCGAATACTCACACACTGATGATTACGACCACAGAGAAATTACTGGCAATGGCAGGGTGCCCAAATTAGATTCAACTGAACAATCTGCTGATGATGATGTGGATGAAACTTCTATATCAACATCAACAGGCAACCGGATTTACAACCAAGCATTAAAACGCCAAGGTTCCAAAGCCTGGCAGGCGATCCTACGACTCAGTCAGCGAGAACCAAAATACAAACCAAACGGTGCTTTGAGACAATTCATTCCTAAAAGGACAGCTAATAATGAAAAGAAGGCATCTAAAGTTCTAGGAGTTATATTTGCCGTGTTTGTCGTGTTGTGGACACCCTTTTTTATTGTGAATATACTATCCATTGTATGTGAACCTTGTTTAAGTGCTTTGACCCCTACAATGATGGCTGCTATAGTATGGTTGGGGTACATGTCATCACTGGCAAACCCTATAATATATACCATGTTCAACACAGCATTCCGAGATGCATTTTACAAAATTTTGACTTGTTCCTACAAGAAGCAGTACATGCGAGCTCGCGCTTCAACCCCAGACACTTTTCACATGGTTAACGCTACCAACTGGACAACGGACCGAACAAATGACCGAAATGACCGAAATGACCGACGGCATACTTTAACACTCACATTGAAGGAGTAATTCAAACCTTCGCCTCTGTTTGGTGTCATTCCCAGATAGCATTCCAAATCGACCCAGCATCATTTTCATATAGGCCACTGTCGTTACAACATCATATTAACATCGCCAACATCGCGCCGACGTTGAAACGACTTGGAATGCTATCTGGGTTTCCCATGTCTTTAACATCCAATGCCACAACATTTACTTGTGCATCAATCTTGTATAAGTGTGAATTAAGAGTTTCATATTGTTTACATACATATTGTCTACCGTAAATCTGTCATGTTTTTCTGCTACACAAGCATTGTTATCTGGTATTCTATATTTCACCTTGAATTGTTACAGCAGTTCAAATTTATAATCGAGGCAGTTCTTGCAAAAAGAGTGTAAATTTTGCCTGAAATTGTGTGGCCGCTGTCAAATAGCATGTTTATCTTATCTTGCATCTATTTTACTATTTTGTCTGGTAACTTTTGACAAGTATTTGTTGTGCATTTGCCTGGTAAATGTCAACCAGTGCTTCTGTTGTTATCATCACTTCAGGCGTTTCTGTTCAATTGCACGTTGAACTAATTTTTTCGAGGAGCACTTAATTTTTATTGGAAGAAATTAGTCCGGCTTTCCCTTAAAAACATTAAATGTGTACCTGACATAGCTGTCCAAATCAGAGCGATGCTATTTAAGTTTCCAACGATTCTGGCTCACGTTTCACCACACCGCAATCGATACACGTGAAATAATTAAACCGATAATGACTTAATTATGGATTGACACCGTGTCACGACTTAAGCAGCCAAGACGCGATCCAAATCGGTGCATCCTAATAAGAAGATGATGTTTTCTCATTACGAATGTAACATTTGCACAGTTGGCAATACGATTTAAAATGCATAAAGATATTCATCTGCAGCTGCATCTTGCTTAGATATAAAGCATCTCTCATTTGACATAACTCACCATAGTATCAAGATTCAAGATAGTTTATATCCACAGAAAAATAATTATAAAAAAAATATATATATATCTATGTAGGATTTCACATATTGAATTACTGTGGGTTATCATTCCTACCTTTGTATAAAATCATAGAATTGGTAATGTTCCAATCTCTAACCTAACTTAAACTAACGTAGCCTGCAATCTAACCAAACCTAGCAAAGACAAACCTAGTCCGACAAACTGCCTCAGGACGAGATCGGCGCGCTTGTAACTGACAGCAATATTTCGGTCTAAGACAAACCTATAACCTACAGTGTATCCCAGTAAGGCCCACTCCATTGGGGTTTTTTTGTTGGTTTTTTAACTACAATTTCCTTTTATCCTACAATTATATATATAATATTATGGGGCAGTCCTTATGGTAACCTACAGCATAACTGATGTGTCATATTTCAGCAAGAAATTTTTTTTATGTCATCTTTCCATGCCGAACTACACAAGTTATTGATCCATTTAGACTTTTTGGTTACCTTACCATCCCAACCTCCTTAACATAGCCACTGTGTGTCATCACCTATAAGCCAAGCGACCTAATTATGGACATTCTTTGGTAGTTTACCTAGGTAAACAAATTGATTGGTTAAACTCTGTAGCCGATAGGCTGGGTATAGACTTAAGAAATCTTCTCTTAAAAATACAAGAGAAATGGATTCATATCTTTTTTGAGTTTAGGCAATTTTTCTGAATTGACTGCTTGTCAGAACAAGAATTGCGTAAACGCAGCACATGAACATCTAATTATTCTGTTATTTCATCGTTAGACCTTTAATACCATAAGCCAGCCTATAGACTATAAGAGAAAATAATTTACTTTAGATGAGTAAATGAGCAAAACATGTACATATATAATTAGGTTGCTGGCCTGTGAGGTGACGACACACAGTGTAACGTAGTTCAGGCTTGACTCCGCCACCTGGTTGTACTGTGCAAGTCTCTCCCTGAATAAATCGATACTTAGGGCGATTTTTAGATAGGCAATTATTCACTGATTTTGGACAAGCTGTTTGCAGTACACTCAAATGACAAGTTGACACTACTTCCTCATAAAATATTCATCATTTACCTCTGGGTCTCAACGAGTGTGTTCAAAGTCACAATACGTTTGCTGTCAAAAGCTTGAGAGCAAAGTTGCGAGTCTAAAAAAGGGGGAAAAGTTGACATTTTAGCTCTGATTAATGAAATTCGATTTGAGAATGAGTTTTTTGATCAGCGAAAACTTTCCATAGACAACATGTCTACCATGGTCCAGAAAAACTTTGATAGGATTATATTATCACCTAGCAGTACCAATCTGTATTAATGGCCAAATTATCATAGGCAGATGCAACAATGAACTGATAAAGAATTGTGACAATAGGAAAAAGGGTGGACTTCCATAATAATATCTCACTACAATCGTTTCAATATTCCATGCTTAGTACAGTACTGCATTAATCAAATTACCAATGAATAATAATACCACAACACATATGCAGGTATTATCCAATGACAATTTCTGAGCTATTACTGATCATTAATTGGTTCTTTGACTAATTCCATGAATGAATCAGACAATTCCTGTCATCAAGATTGCCAATAAAAGGCCTACATGGCCAAATGTGCCACGTGCATTTTCCATGAGAAACATAAACGCATGGAAAAAAGCATGGTTTTTATCTAATTATAATGAGGCAAAAACCATGCGTTTTCCATGCGTTTATCCAAACGCATGGAAAACGCACTTGGCACAATTGGTCATGTACATAGTGGATACAGTTTCAGTATAGAACATTTACTACATCATAAGCCTTAGCACTGTATTCCTAATGGGTCTTGATTAGGCAACGAGGGACCTAATTAGCAAATAGGATTAGTACAGTTAATTTAATAAAAACGGTTGACTCTAGATGGCTGTAGCGACCTATACCTGACTGTGATCTAAACGTGCTAAAGCCAGCTGCTTCTATCCACTTCTATAGTTAATATTTGGCTGATATTTATCACCAGAGAAGTGTAAACACTGGCAAATGTAAGAAATCGATGTAATATATCATAAATATGTACTTGTAGATCCGGTTTTGAGTAGCCAGAAATGACAGCTTGGCTAGGTTCAATTTGACAGGCCGTTTTTAATGAAACTAACTGTATGCCATGGATGCTAAACATTGCCACCCAGTTGATGAAATTGCACGAAAATGCTTAATCACTGTGGTGGCAATTATTCACTGGGAGACTTGATCACTGCCCGTTTACAATGCCTATAAGTTTGGTCTGAATTCAACAACTTTGCAAAGATAAACATACTTAAGCCACATGCTTCACAAACACAAAGGCGTAAAGTATACATAAAGTATGTACATAAGATAGGTCCACGGATACACCCGATTAAATCTAAAAAGCCACCCAGGAGAGAACACATAAAGATGGCATCTGAAATCATTCGCCGCTGAAGCACCGTCATCTTGAGACAAGAAAGTTCCAAAAATAGCCGCGGAGTAATCCATCAAGAGGCCCAAATTAATGCGCAGCTGATAAGAACTTAAAAGGACCGTTATTACAAGACAGGGCAATCATCCGCCGCCTAAAGTAGTCCCCCAGAAAGTAGTTCCATTGATCACGTGGTTGGAGGAATTCTGGGAGAACTCTTCAACAAACCGGATATGGAACTCTCCCCTGCTCTTCAGCTCTGGAGTCAAAAATGATGGAGCGCAAAATGTCCCTGGCTGGTTTTCGACTATTTTTCTTTTTCTTTTAGTTTTTTCTATTTCTGTCTGGAAATGGACCATAAAAAAGGAGAAAGAGAGAAAAATTGTATTGACAAACAAGCATCTCAAGCCGAAAGCAGAGGAAAACACTTTATCTTGCAGAAATATGAACGCCCAAAACTGTAATTTGTATCCAAAATAAACACTGGACAAGTTACAAGTCTGATGGCATTGGATAGAGTTACGGTGTAGCAACTTTATGTAAAGATATTCACTTCATCAAATTTTCCATAACTTCTACACTTCCCTGCTCTGCTGTATTTTATATTAATTACATATTTTATAAATACATAAAGAAAGATTAATGCTAAGTGTAGAGTGGGAGGTCTTATGCAGTATTCCATGCATGGCTGATGTAATTTCCAATAGACTAATGGTTGATGTAATTTCCAATAGACTAATCGCTGTGAACAGTGTGAGTGTATTTCACCTAATCATCCAGTGCATAGTATAAATTATAGTGAATGAATCTGTTAATCAACCATACAGTGCAAGTCCACATGAAACTGTGATAAGTGCAAATAGGTGAAATGGAAATTAGGCATACACAGTGCACTATTATGAGCCCAGACAGATGAAACTGCACAAAAGCTGTATAAGTTGATTTAATGTTACATCGACTTAAATAACTATCAATAATCTTTTTTTTTTATGTAATAGATAAATTAATATTTTCATAAGGTGAATCAAAACCTTGCAGCAGCAATGCTTTTATGATACTTATTACAATCTAATTTATTACCTAATTTTTCACAATCGAGGTAAAATTATATAATCATTACTGTACAAAAGTAAACAACTAATGTTTCCTTCAACAGCTCCCATCACAAAGCTAGACTTATCTAATTACCCATCAAAATAAATCCAGACTGGGGTCCATTCGAGCTAGGATGATTTCATCAAAACTTGGTCTGAAAAACAAACAGCATGCCATATATATTTAGCTGATTTGATTTGCATAATATTTGGTAGATTACATGTATTTGTAAGTTCCATCCTTACATAATTGTACATGATTATTAACATGTTCAATGTCAATATTGTGGATTTATTCAGTACATGTTCTTGTATATACTGCTGCTAGTTCTGGAATAAAAGCAGGTCTTGACAATTCCAGACTTTAGATTTTCACAGAAGTCTTACATTATTCAATAAACGTCCTATCACTAGTCATTATGTCAGGAGTTTCTAGGACTGGTCTATAGAGTAAACATGGGTCTTTTACACTAGAATGGCAATCTCATATATTCCATAATATTACAATAGGTGCACTAGTTAAGCTAATTAAATCATTAGATCATATCTAGTTAACATATTTGGCACTTATGGAATATCTTTATTTATGAATAAATAAACATTTTATGTTTATGTTTTTTGTGGCTAAACTTATCAAATCCGTCCTTGAAGAAATCATAACAAAAACAGTAATATATTCCATATTATAGTAGATGTAAACTAAAATATTAATTATCATGCCGGTAATTGGAGAAAATCATCTACAGTCACTGCAACTGCCACAATGGGCCAGTAGCGGATTTAGGGGGAGGGGGGGGGGATTTAGGGGGTTTAAACTTCCCCCTTGGCCTAATAAATTTTAATTGAAAATATTAAACAACTCAGCGTTCCCCACAATACATTATAATTTGTCACCCCCCCCCCCCCGTGACATTTTTTGGATCCGCCCCTGAGGGCGACTGAAATTAATTTTTGTATTTTAAGCTAATTAATGCCATTAACTGGGCATAGTATTTATTTTCAATGTTACAAACATATATTTTAAACCATCATAAAATTTACACGAAACAACGACTTCGTGAATTCATGTTGTGTCATACATTCAATGTTGTGTTTCTATAATTACAAATGCATGTTTGAGATCGTAAGTTATTGTTTGTGCAATGTACAAAAATAAGCAAAGAATTCCCCCGGTTTAAAAGGTCGTACGATTGTATAACTACACACAAAAGTACCTGTGTTTGCGTATGTGTAATTATATAATTATTTGTGCTTTACTGGTGTAAATTTTCACTTTAATATGACAGGGCATAGATATGGGTCTAGCTCAGGAGAAATGAAGTCATTCGTAATTCAGAAACTCTTTATTCAAACCACAGGCATCTGGAAAGGATAAATCATTAAACTACAAAGTACACTTAATGATAAGCAGGTATGCCCGGATAGCATTCGGCCCAGTTATCATTTCCATATAGGCCACTGTCGTTCCCCAGATAGCATTCCAAAATCGTTTCAACATCAGCGCAATGTCGTCGATGTCGAAACGATGTGGTACCGACGGCGGCCGACATAGAAACGACGCTGGCCCGATTTGGAATGCTATCTGGGATGTACGCTAACAAATCAGTCGATTTTACAACCGTGACTTCATTGTTATTAAGCTAGACAAAGATTATTAATTATAAACAGGACCAATAACTATAGTCATACTATAGCTAGAATGTTGATAATAGAGGACTATTATAGATCTAAAATGAACTATACTATAATCGGCCCACCAATAAAGGATGGGCGATAATAGGGCTGTTGTCGATTTATTCCTGCATATTTCTATCATGTATCAAAATTTATATAATATGTAAATTTGTATGTAATTGCACATATAATATCATGTATGCGTATAAATGTGTTGAATCATCATTGCTATTTAAAATGTACCATTAAGATCTAATGCTATGTTGATAATTATCTGATGTGAAAGTGTTATATATATTTTATATCTGTCACCGATATAATGGTCATTACAAAAGTGTTCATATATTGTAATAAAATATCTGTTTCCAGTAACACGGGGTTGGACAATTCATTTTTAGATGGAAATAAGCTTCTTCCAGATTTATATTGAAAAGACATTAAAAAAGCACTTCACACTAATGAGCTGCAGCAGTCAGCTCATGTGGCCAGTTGTCAGAGGTCAACGTGTGATATCTATAAGCTGAGGCAAGTAAAAGACTCCATCCACGGGGTAAATATGTAACTTAGGTGGACTCTCGCCTCATCAATCAACCCTAATGAGCGGCAACAACTTGCCTTAGCGGCTGCACTTTCCATATGGATCAAACCCAAGACTGCTTGCTATAAGTTAACCTTTAGGGGATTCATAACTACAACCTAGCCTTTTAATAAACGTTTGCCATACGAAATATACCTGTTCTAGGTTTAGACATACTTTTTTTTTATTGCATAGCACTCAGATATGGTGGATTTCTTCCAATTTTAATTGATTTCTGTAGCATTTTCAATATCACGTTTCCATGATAGCCATGGCTTGTGTGTGTGTGTGAGTAGGGCTTTATGTCCTGTATTTCTGCACCAGTTGGGCTAATTAGGACAGGCAGAGACCATGGCAATGAGACGAAGGAGGAAACAGCCATCCAACTTAGGCTCAACCGGGAATCGAACCCGGGAACCAGCGGTTGGAAGCCCAGAGCGCTACCTCTGAGCTAGGCCCCCGCCCTATGATAGCTATGGCTCCCTAGTTCTGCTAAAATGCACCAGAGGGCTACAGCGATGTCACGGATTGGTAAGCTTTTGTGCTGACGTTATATATTGGTAATATTTGCTTTATTCGCACACTAGGATACTAAAATCATATGGAAATTATATTCTAACAATTTTAACTGTCAAATTGAAGAAACTATGATATTGACAGACCTATTCCAAATTATTTCATCCACTAGGGGCGTTGAAGTTTGTGCATACTACTGCCAGAATGCCGTTGGGGGCGCGGCTATGGCGAAAGCATGAACAAGCAAACACGAATTTGTGAAAATGCTCTTTAAAATGATAGTGACAGTGCGATCTGATAGTACAATGATCACCTTACATGTACAATAAAGAAACAAGGTATGCTACTGTATTTATTGAGAAAACGGTCACATAAATGTCCACTTCCTAGAATTCACATGGAAGCCGTTCCGACCCCATATCGCATCTAATACAATGTTGTTCGGTTCTCAAAACTCATCAAATAAAGATAATGCAGTAAGAATGAGAGAGGGACTTTTATTTATTCATTCATTCATTCCTTTAATATACCAGCGATGCTACAGTCACACCAGGAAGAAACGATTTAGGTAAAAATGGCACCAAATTTTAAGTAACATCTAAATCTATACGTTAGTGGCCGCCTATGACCCTGGTTTCAATAAATAATAGTAAGGACTTAAGATATAAAATGCACAGCATACCAAATGGAAAAATTAGAAAGCCTGTTAAAACATGAATGACAGCAGAGGCAATCCATTTTAGCTCGTCCTTATATCGATAAAAGAAAAAATAAATTCCATCTGCATGGATTATTCTGCAATAAGTACCCTTGCGCACTTGAATTAGTCACTTCGGTAGGAAGACCACTTATCTTATGTTTCCACTGACAAAACCGGAAGTGAGTATAATGTGCATTTCCGATGCTGCAAACTAGCCACCTACTGCCTCCTACACAAACTTGTTATCAATTGCTTTTGTTTCCCGAAAAAAAAAAAAAAAAGACAAATCAGTCAAAACTGTTTGCCACCCACACGTTGTCACTTCAGTTGTGAAGATAGCACACTATGGGCACAGCAATATTCTATAGACTGTTGGTGTTCTAAGATGAGATAAGAAAAGATAAAATAAGATAAGATAAGATTAGATAACATAACATAACAAAAAACATTTCAGATTATTTTATCTTACCGAACACATAAGATAAATAAGACAAGATACGATCCCAGATTGCGTTCCAAATCGTTTCAATGTCGGGAGACGTCGGCGATGTTGATACGATGTTGTACCAACAGTGGCCTATATAAAAACGATGCTGGGTTGATTTGGAGTGCTGCAGGGATATACTCTGGTACACTATGAGTATGCACTACATTGACCATATTTTCTCGATTAGTACCCAGGTATATAATTATATAAGTCAGTCTCGAATAGAGGCCTGGCCATGAGTTGACTCTAAATAGTCTGTCATCTGAAACTCACCTGACTTAAACGGCGGTCTCTGTAAAAAATGCTGGGCTGAAACCTACCTCTAAAAAATTTATACAGGCCCTGGTAGCTTCTGATTGACAAAATATGGTATACTATGTGTACACATTACTTCCTGCTTCCAAGTATTATAGCAATTTCTTATACTTGTTTAAACGTCCAATCCAATGAGCACAGCACGGTTCTGTCACAAACAGCCCCAACTACACAGTATGAAAGAGCTCACACCAGTGCCATCACTGTGCCTTCTCATTCCCAGCCTGGCAGATTGATTAACTCCATCAAGCCATGCATGGCAACCCGTTTTGTTCGGTTCTCAAAACTCATCAAATAAAGATAATTCAGTAAGAATGAGAGAGGGACTTTTATTTATTCATTCATTCATTCCTTTAATATACCAGCGATGCTACAGTCACACCAGGAAGAATGATTTAGGCAAAAATGGCACCAAATTTTAAGTAACATCTAAATCTATACGTTAGTGGCCGTCTATGGCCATGGTTTCAATAAATAATAGTAAGGACTTAAAATATAAAATACACAGCATACCAAATGGAAATAGAAAGCCTGTTAAAACATGAATGAGAGCAGAGGCAATCCATTTTAGCTCATCCTTATATCGATAAAAGGAAAATAAATTCCATCTGCATGGATTATTCTGCAATAAGTACCCTTGCGCACTTGAGTTAGTCACTTTGGTAGGACCACTTATCTTATGTTTCCACTGACAAAACCGGAAGTGAGTATAAAGTGCATTTCCGATGCTGCAAACTACGCCACCTACTGCCTCCTACACAAACTTGTTATCAATTGCTTTTGTTTCCCGAAAAAAAAAAGAAAAAAAAGACAAATCTGTCAAAACTGTTTGCCACCCACACGTTGTCACTCTATGGGCACAGCAATATTCTATAGACTGTTGGTGTTCTAAGATGAGATAAGACAAGATAAAATAAGATAAGATAAGATTAGATAACATAACATAACAAAAAATATAAGATAAAATAAGACAAGATACGATCCCAGATAGCGTTCCAAATCGTTTCAATGTCGGTAGACGTCGGCGATGTTGATTCGATGTTGTACCAACAGTGGCCTATATAGAAACGATGCTGGGTTGATTTCGATTGCTGCAGGGATATACTCTGGTACATTTCCACTCTCACTATGAATATGCACTACATTGACCATATTTTCTTGATTAGTACGCAGGGTATATAATTATATAGGTCAGTCTCGAATAGAGGCCTGGCCGTGAGTTGACTTTAAATAGTCTGTCATCTGAAACTCACCTGACTTAAACGGCGGTCTGAAACCTACCTCTAAAAAATATATACAGGCCCTGGTAGCTTCTGATTGACAAAATATTGTTTAAAATTTGTACACATTACTTCCTGCTTCCAAGTATTATAGTAATTTCTTATACTTGTTTAAACATCCAATCCAATGAGCACAGCACTATTCGGTCACAAACAGCCCCAACAGCACAGTATGAAAGAGCTCACACCAGTGCCATCACTGTGGCTTCTCATTCCCAGCCTGGCGGATTGATCAACTCCATCAAGCCATGCATGGCAACCCGTGTTGTTCGGTTCTCAAAACTCATCAAATAAAGATAATTCAGTAAGAATGAGAGAGGGACTTTTATTTATTCATTCATTCATTCCTTTAATATACCAGCGATGCTACAGTCACCCCAGGAAGATACAATTTAGGTAAAAATGGCACCAAATTTTAAGTAACATCTAAATCTATACGTTAGTGGCTGTCTGTGGTCATGGTTTCAGTAAATAATAGTGAGGACTTAAAATATAAAATGCCCAGAATACCAAATGGAAAAATTAGAAAGCCTGTTAAAACATGAATGACAGCAGAGGCAATCCATTTTAGCTCGTCCTTATATCGATAAAAGGAAAATAAATTCCATCTGCATGGATTATTCTGCAATAAGTGCCCTTGCGCACTGGAATTAGTCACTTCAGTAGGAGGACCACTTATCTTATGTTTCCACTGACAAAACCGGAAGTGAGTACACATTACTTCCTGCTTCCAGTACCATCACTGTGGCTTCTCATTCCCAGCCTGGCGGATTGATCAACTCTACCAAGCTATGCATGGCAACCCAAATATCAATTTACAGCAAATTCCAATCCTCAATAGCTTTAGACTAACTATCGGCATAGTTTTTATGCTTTAAAAAGTGTTCAGACGAGTTTGCCGTTATCCCTTTTGTTTGAGTGACGTTCTGCACCACCACGAAATGTGCTGAAACACACACACAGTTCTTAAATTAGCCCAATCAAAAAGACAGCTTTTTGTTGCAAATTAATAGGCAACGTGACAATAAACGCGAAAGGTGTGGAAACGTCCTCCAGACCCCTTGAAGACGCACCCGACGTACTGATAACGCGCGTTATGCAAATGAGATGAGGTCCCCGGATGCGTTGGTGAGTGGTGACGCGTGCAAATGAACGCTGATTGGCCACTGCCAGTGAAGTAATGTGATCTGACGTGCAAAGTAAAACCCAATGCAGCAAGTTATCACTCACAGTTGGAGTTTCAGATCAGATCTCAGATGCGTGTTATCCAGTTAGGCAGTCTGCAAGTTCTGCATGGTGGTAAAACAGACAACACAAGCTCTTGCACGTATGCACAGTGCCCCCAAGGTCAAGGTGTCAAGGTGGGCACTGTGGCAAAATGTACAGTACACGACTTCTAAAGGACTCATTTCGACAGCACCTAATACACTGTATATTGAGTTATAAATTCGAGCGCATAATAATTTATTATGTTATATTATACAATGGTTACATGTGAGACATGAAAATATGTACACCTGAAAAGGTTAATGTACAACGAGGCAGATAGGCGGGGTTGTGCATAACATTTGAGGGTGTACATATTTCATCTTTCAGAATGTCACCATTGTGTAAATATTTTGTGCCACTAAATCCCAATATTTCTATTACTACTGTTATAGTATTAGACAAAAGAAATGATTGTCTAAGTGTTGGGGTATTAACATTTAAGGTTAATAATGTTTAAAGTAACCAGTGTGGCGCCTATAGCATCTCTCTTATCTCTATGCATATTAATTAGCTTGAGGGGTAACCCAGGGAGGCCTCTCCAGAAGGTCAGTTCACACCAGATGACCAGCGCTGAAAGCCAATATTTCTATTACTACTGTTATAGTATTAGACAAAAGAAGTGCCTTGTCTAAGTGTTACTTTTTTATTATATACGTCTAATTGATTAACAACAGTCTAGTAATGAGAAATATGGTCATCGCTTCTCCCAGAAAAGCTTTATATTTAAAAAATTGGATGAAAACTGACAAAGTTGTCAAATAAAAGTAGTCTAAGCCAGATCGCTAGAATAGTGGATTTTCACAGAAGGTTCTCTATATTTCCACCAGGTGGCTACGACAGAATACTGACATTCTATTGGCTGAAAAAGTTGACTGTAATTGGCTGAAGCAATGTGCATCCTAGCAGCAGTATTTGTAGTGCATTTTAATGTATATTTGACAACTTATCATTCAATTCATTTCTGTAATTTCCCTGAGAAAATCATATTAATGGAATCTGTTAGTTATGATCTGCTATGTCTGAAAAGCAAAATGAGTAATAATAGAATAAGATAGACATATGTCCTGCTGAATTCAGGGCTGCTCAGTGAAAAGACTCAATTGCCTACAATCGCTGACTTCAGGATTTCTATGATGAGCCATGTGAAACACCTAACTTTGGTAAATGTGCAAGACAATGATGAGATCCCACCTCCCTTGGTGTGTGCAACCTTGTAATCACCAAGTATGCTACCATTTGGGAAAGTGATTTTCTAAAACACCCCACCATGTAAATGACAGTACAGTTAGTTTCATTAAAAACTAAACAAGTAAAAGATTTTAATCAGCGCAAATCAGTTTCAAAAAAGCAACTGCAATCTCATGCTGGTAAGCTTTCTTGGGCCAGCCAGGTAATCCAAGGTGGTAGGCCCCACCTGCAACGTATATTGGATTGTATTACCTTATTACAGGCTCCCTCATAGAACCAGGATTACAAAGGACATGCGCCTAGATTTTTCATGGTGGCTTGCTTTTTCTGTGCATTTTAATGGCACTTTGCCCATGATTGATAACAGGCCCTATGCCCCTGTATGTATTGATGCCTATCAATGGTCAGATTGGCCTGGAGCAGCTGGATTACACATTAATTACCTGGCCAATTTAAAGCTAGACAAAGCTAGACAACTTCTGCTATACGATGCTACCTGTCATTAACCAGAACTGTCTGGCTATAGCTGGCTACTCAAAGCCGGATCTAAAAGTATATGCAGCACCATATCAGATAAAGTTCATGCATTTACCAAGGTTTATATTTTTTGGTGAGAGCCGACTATATAAGCCAGGAGTAGACAGAAGAGGCTAGCTTTAGCGGAATAGGTCGCTACAGCTATCTAGAGTTGACCATATTTTATGAACTAACTGTACCTCATTTATGTAATGGCTGAAGCTGTGTAAGCTCATGTGATCAATGCTTGGAATTTTCCATCAGGGTTACCCTCGATTTATTCAGCACAGCACAAAACCGTTAAATTAGCTAATTTCTTAAGCCAGGATAACTTTTTAGCTCAATTCTTAAGCCAGGATATTAACTTCACCAACCATCACCTCAGCAACTAGACCTTCCGGCGACATAGTGGCTATTATCAATGAAATGCATACCACCAGGTGGCGGGTGGAGCATTTTGATCCACCTGGTGTATTTTACAGAAGCAGATCCCCGTGCGTTTTCCATGCGAAGGATATAAATGCATGGAAATCCCACGTGGCACATTTGGTATTAACAGAAACTGTATAACTAATCATGGTTCATTGTTATCAAAATATAGGACTGAAGGCATATTTGGTATTAACAGAAACTGTATAACTAATCATGGTTCATTGTTATCAAAATATAGGACTGAAGGCATAGTATTTCACTCCCATTTCATTAGCCGAAAAATATAGGACTGAAGGCATATGTAGTATTTCACTCCCATTTCATTAGCCGAAAATACCAAAAACATTGAAAAGATGTACCGGCATAACTTTGACCTATATTTATTTATATGAATTTATATCTGAGTTATTTTATCTTTTTTTTTTTGTTTAAAAAGATAGGCCTATTCACTATTCGGGGGATAATGGTTTCAAACGTCAGTGTTAAGTTTTGTTAGTATTTAGAGCTTTGATGCACTTATAATTGGTCAAAAACGTCAAAGCTTATCAAAAAAACTTTCAAGTCACGCAATTCACTTTCATAGTCAACTGAAAAACATCACGATTTGCGCAACTGAATCAAATGAAGGCAAATAACCATGCAAGTGTGAAACTTGATCAATTATGCTATCACACGCCCGTCATGTTGAAACTATGTCAACGTAATCAATTGCATCATCATTGATGTACATCTCCCATAAAATCTTAGTAAATTAAAATACCAAATACATCTAACTTAATAATAACTCTGTTTCTCTTTCTCATTCCTTGAATAGATACCGGCTTAGTTAATTGATATTTTGATAAATGGGGGAAAAAATACTTTATTATTATGGCCTGAATTATGTACCAAAACATGATATATTCTTATAAGAATATATCAAAGTTTGCAACAAATCAGAAAATTGCTGATTTATATAACAACGTGACATAAACATTAATTAGTGATTTTTGATAAATATACAATCCGATTTGCCATAACAGACACTTGTAATAGTGGCTCCCTGTTGTTAATATATCCCAGACTGAATTATTCAATTCTATTCTATTGTATTCTATTCTATTCTGAACCGACCAACTGTTTTATACAATCATATTATCCATACAGACGTGTTTTGACTCAATATTGTTTGAAAGTTATCCATTGTCAGAGCATAGAAAATTTGTCACAGAAAGGCAATGAAACATGACTGGTTTAATATTATTAATCCTTGACACTTACGCAGTCCAACAACACGACTATTTATCATTTTGATGAAAAACTAAATAAACAAAAATGTTGGTTCTGTAAAGCCCCCTTCACACACAGCCGGATCAGACGCCGGAGCATCCCGGAGTATCGTGTAGACCTCGTGTTTATTTCCAGCATTGTCCGTCATTGTCCAGGGCGATCCGGGACTACCGTGGGCCTCCGGAGGGGAAATTAAACACGTTAAATTTTTCATGCCGGAGGTCCCGGAGTAATCTAATCTGTGTTGATCTGTGTTGATCCGTGTAGACTCCCAGTAGACTCCGCCAATCTCCGAGAATCTCCGTATTGACTCCGGCATACTACGTGTTACCGGGCATGAAAATTTTACTGCAATGTACGCCGGAGAGTACAAGGACCAACATGGTTCCACACAAATGAACACGGTGTAAAGACCAGTTATATCCGTGAAGGCACCGTGTAAAATCCGGTTCACTCCGCACTCTTACGGGACAGTCGTGTTAACTTCATGTTGCTCCTTGTTGACACCGTATTGCCATCGTGTACACATCGCCAAACAATTATTTTTTGTTGACATTTTCAGCTCTTTGTTCCCGGACCACCCCGGAGTGAAAGAAATTTTACTCCGGAACACTTTGGCGTCTGATCCGGCTACATGTGAAGGGGGCTTTAAATCCATCGGTGGCCATATTGTTTACAGATCAGTTTTCACCTAAAACAAAAAATGAGAGACGAAACTTCAGCACTTGACAACTTAAATTAATCACAATTGCCCACCAAACCCAAGGCCAAGACCCTCAGGCCATCATGATAGTCAAATAAATAACCAAGAAAAGCTTTAAATCAATTATTATGGATTCAGGGCATGTACCAAAATACAAATAGATTGCAAAATACACAAGGAATTCACTGAGAAATCAAATTGACATTAAAAGAAAAAGAAAAATGAAACAAACATAATACATTTAATAAAATCGGAAGAAAAAATATATTTACCAAAATACATAGATAGTCACTGTAAAATACACACAAATAAATCAATGTGACATTGAAAGAAAAAGAAACTTGATAATACATTCAATAATTTATATAATAAATCAGAAGATAAATATCAAGGAATAAATGATCATAAACAGTACATTAAATTATACTATTATACTGTTTTTTACCATATGGGCCACATGTGAAACAGTTTTTACTGATTGTGTTTACCCATGTAAAATATATTCAATAAATAAATAAATAAATAAATTAAATACGATATTTTTGGTAAAAAATGTCTATTGAGAAACATTTTCCACCAAAAGTATCATTACTTTATCTAATGTACGGTTTATAATAATTTATTCCTTGATATTTATCCTCTGATTTATTGTATTTTGAGTCATTGACTCAATATTGTTTGCAAAAAAGTTATCCATTGTCAGAGAATATAAAATTTGTCACAGAAAGGCAATGAAACGTGACTGGTTTAATAATACTAACCCTTGACTAAATAAAACAAACAAATTATTATTGAAAATTTTCATAATTTCATTTCAAATTAAATTTAAATTGTTTTTAAATATATGTCTTTTTCATTCGACACAACCATGATGATATTCCTGGTCCTGATACTGTGGCAGCATCTGGTTGCTGATGTCTTGGCATCTTTGGTATTTCATCTCAAACCAGACGCACTACACCGACCGGAGACATCGATTTTGACGGTCCCGATGCACCCCAGGTTGGTCTTCACAAATCACCTGCAGTAAATACTAGACAATAACATTTGCAGGTGTTCAAAATTATCTTTGTCTAACCTTATACTCCACTTATACTCCACTTATACTCCACTTATACTCCACTTATACTCCACTTATACTCCACTTATACTCCACCACGTGACCTTTTCCATTGTTCTTTTCCAGGATATAACCAATGAAAATGTGAAGGGGCGTTCACACTATCACATATAAGAGCTACGGATGACCACATATGAAAAATTATTTTCACTCCTGTTCATCCTTTGCCATAAGTTATTCACTTGCCAAGCGTTTTACGTATACTCGCGCTAATATAAGTTAGTTTTATACCACTGTTTGCCTTTTTCATCCAATCAGAGGCCAAGATTCCAGGGGGATACATTGCATATACCTGGGAGAATATGGTCACACTTGACTGGCTACAAGTTGTAGTAACAAAACACAACAATCAAATGAACATCTTATAAAATAAGCAAACAAAAGTCTTAAGGGGAGAACGTCATAAGCAAGTGATCAAACAACTACAAACAAAACAAGTTGTATAAGTTAGATAATGACCTTGTTTTCGTGAATATGCAATTAATCCTCGGCTAAAGCCTCTGATAAATTGCATATTCACTCAAACGCGGTCATTATCTATCCCTCATAGTCAGGAGTTAACTAATACTTAAATTGTTTTTCTATTGTTCTGAGCGGGATATAAGCAACAGAAATGTTAGTTAATTCCCTCCCGAGTGTACTTTAATTGCTTAAAAACAGTAGTAACAAATCAAACAAATTATTGAATTTGGTTAATGAAGTATAAATTTGTAATATCTCTCATAGTCAGGAGTTAAACAACAAATATGTTAGTTAACTCCCTCCTTAGCATATAACTATTAAATGTACATTTTTTGTTGTCTCTTTTTATTACACTTTTTTTCTCTTTGTTTGCATGCTTTTTTAGTTTGTTAGACTACAGTTAGTTTCATCGAATACGGTTGACTATAGCTGTCTGTAGTGACCTGTACCTGGCTGTGGTATAAACATGCTAAAGCCAGCTGCTTCTGTCCACTTCTACAGCTAATAATCGACTTACATCTGTCACCAGATAAATCTAAACCTTGGTAAATGTAAGAAATTAATCTAACATATCATAAATAATAGTATGTACTTTTAAGATCCAGTTTTGAGTAGCCAGCTATGACAGCTTTGTCTAGTTTCAATTTGACGGGCCGTTATTAATGAAACTAACTGTATGCGATAAGTCTTATACAGTTGGTTCAAAAGATACAACATCACCAGCGTCAAACGAATCATGTTTTGTGAAGCTACTTCCTCTGTCATATCATTAAATCTATGATATTATATCGTATAGTAGGCGTAATAAATCGAAGATCAATAGCATGCAGCACCTTCTGTTTTGCGATTTGATATTTTTGTCACTGGCTGTATGACTGCTTATCTAAGGAACAGTATGGATAGCTGTAATATGAAAAAGTTCATACGGGTTATTATTGAATATTTTTTCAGCAATTTGTGAGAAAAAATGGAAATATTGATGAGAATGCTCCCACTAATTCTGTAGTTGATGCAAAGTACCTCTTGTCACCTTCCAGGTAACAGGTGACAGTTTCACCTAATGCTACAGATTAATAGAAAAGGGTATTGGAATACAAATATGGTACAAACCTTAAATGTCAAAGGTCAAGGTCACCAACAGAATTATGCCAAATATGGAAATCTGGCAATTTTTCTGTTAGTTCAAGTTGTACCATAGATATGCACAAAATGCTACTTTACTTAAATTACACATCAACCTAATGAACAACAGATCCCATGACAGAGTGAAGATCTGTCTAATAAATGAGGTAGGTGGCGAAGTAAAAAAATTAGGATCCAAATGTACAGTTAGTTTCATTAAAAAGGCTGTCAAATTGAAACTAGACAAAGCTGTACTGTTTTGCTTTTTTGTTTATTTGTGCACTTTGAGGACTACAGTTAGTAGTTAAGGCAGGCAGTTGCCACAGCAAAAAGGTGAAATATAGAAGAGCCATATGCTACTATTACCCTGGAAATGGATCCAGACCCTAGTGGTTGAAAGCCCAGTTCCCCACCACACAGCTGCATTGTAGGAACCCTGTTATCACATACCTAGAAGCCTTTGAAAGTCCCGACAAGGGCATCCTCATAGAAACACTGTAGATGAAGACCTTGAACCCCGACCACCAACACACAGGGTTCTGCGCAATGCCCAATGCGCTTTCCCAAATAGCATTCCAAATCGGCCAAAATATTGTGTTTCCTTCCCAGATAGCATTCCAAATCAGCCAACATATTGTGTTTCCTTCCAAGATAGCATTCCAAATCCGCCAACATATTGTGTTTCCCAGATAGCATTCCAAATCGGCCAACATATTGTGTTTCCTTCCCAGATAGCATTCCAAATCGGCCAACATATTGTGTTTCCTTCCCGGATAGCATTCCAAATCGGCCAACATATTGTGTTTCCTTCCCAGATAGCATTCCAAATCAGCCAACATATTGTGTTTCCATCCCAGATAGCATTCCAAATCGGCCAACATATTGTGTTTCCTTCCCAGATAGCATTCCAAATCGGCCAACATATTGTGTTTCCTTCCCAGATAGCATTCCAAATCGGCCAACATATTGTGTTTCCTTCCCAGATAGCATTCCAAATCGGCCAACATATTGTGTTTCCTTCCCAGATAGCATTATCGGCCCAGCATCGTTTCCATATACTGTCTTTACAACATCATATCAACATTGCCAACATCACACCAACGTTGAAGCGATTTTGAATCCTATCTGGATTCCAGTTCTGCTTGTCCACTTTCCCTACTGATCACAGTCATCAATGGCTGTTTAAGTTAACACAGTGTTATTTATAATATCACTCACTTATTGAGGCAAACCACTGAGCCACCAGTATGTAATGCCATTCTGCATTTACCAAAACTAGTGGATGTGCATAACATAGAAAAGAAATCAATGAAATCAAGAAGTAGTGGTAGTTTAGCAGAAGTGGATTGTATTTAGGCCTAAAATATTTCATTGGTGAAGACTATGGCATGAGAAAGGTTGATCAGAATAGATAGATTGTGTATTGTGCAGTTGCACTGTCACACAGCGGTGGTCACTGGGGTTTGAGGTGATATCAACTGTGATACCAAACTCTGCTGCCAAACCAAACTCTGATACCAAACTGATACCAAACTCTGAAACCAAGACAGCTCATTATATCAACTCAGAATGACCCCTGATTCCATACTCAATGCCAAGCACCGGTGAGCAGAATTCAATTCTGAAACAGGCACTGTACAAATACATAGACATTATATTAAACAACCAGGTTTTCCCAAGGACTTTCGAGGGCAAACACACACTGACTAATATTCCATAACTGAGCTGAAATAAAATGGATATTATCTATAATAAAAAACAGGATTCCAATGGCGATGTGATGGGTAATACTAGGAACATTCTCTAAAAGTTGGTGTTGTTGGTCAAAACACATCAAATTGTTGCAAATTAATGCTACTATCACTGCTCAACGTGTTATCCATAACGAGAAAACAACATACCTTAGCTTCAGCTTATGTTGAATTTAAAAATTGAAGGAAGTTTTCCAATTTTCCCATATGATATTACAGTCTCATAATAAAATAATATTTAAAATGACATTTTTGCTGACATATTATGGAAACTTGTGTCTGATATATTATATGTAAATTGCTTCATCGCTAAATGAAGTTAGCATGGAAATGTTAATTGTCCCATCATCTTGTTGCAATTTTATTAGAAGTAAATTAAAGGACACGACAATACACCTACGCTGTATCAGATACTTTTTACATGAATTGATACATAGGCCTATAAGGAAAAAAACTTATGAATATGTTAAACTACATTGTAAAACTCCTGTATGCAACTTTTCTTGGAACTCAAGTTGAAGAAATATAATATATGATATGAATTTGACTAGATCTCCGCACACAATTGTTTATAGTTAGATATGTTGTTGATTTAAATAAAAATTTAACTCAACTGTGCAAAAGTATGTTTACGAATTCTAAAGAAGTGTGATCGATTGAAATTAACGAGAGATAACTTTCGAATTTACTTTATTTTTTTCATATGTTTTCTACATGGCCAAATGCGTTTTCCATGAGAAGGATAAACGCATGGAAAACGCATGGTTTTTAGCTAATTATAATGAGGCAAAAACCATGCGTTTATCCAAACGCATGGAAAACACACGTGGCACAATTGGCCATGTACCACAGATTTGGATTTACCTTCAATAAAATTGAGTGGGTCGATACGAATTTGTTAACAAAAAAATCACATCAATTAGTTGCCATTCGAAAATTGTGATGAGTAACTGCAAGTCATGATAGCAAGAGACTGTAATATTAGGGGACATGTTTTAACACCTCTCAACTAAAATACCGATCAACACTATCGATGTTTAATCATAATCTAACAGATTTAGCGATGACGTAGACCTATTTTTTTGATTAACCGAGAGATATTTAAGAGAGCTTGAATGGTGAGATGGTGTCACTGGGAACAGCAACATTCAGGTAAGTTGAATTCATTTTTAAATGAACATAAGTATTAAGCTTTGTTGTGGATTATCAGAGGATAATCACTTTTTTATATAGTTATGTTTACCAAGATTCACTGCGATTTCGGTTGATTTTCATTTCAAAGAAGACGCTTAACGAATGCATTCATAAGTTGTTCGACACTAGACGGAAAACTGTCAAATTTGATTAAATTTACATCTTGCATTAAACAAAATATAATAGAATAGAATACAATTACAAACTAGATACAATTAATGGGGTGGCTTGTGGGATTAATACCATTGACATCACAATTCATTAAAATATTGTCAACTAAATAGGTAGGGGCCAGCCCATGTATACACATAAACACTAGAATGCTGGTGAAATACTGACATCTTTGCTTGACATTCATCCGTTTTAAGTTATGTACAATATCAAGACCTTTTGTCTGAGGCCACCACCAAGTTATTTCAAATTTAATATAATGCTGTAACACACACATGCATAATATTCCAAGACAAAACTTGTGATGCCCAATTTCAATGCCTTTTGGAAATAAATAGCCCTCAAAGGTCCTGGGCCTCCACACGGCGAGGGTGGAAACACTTGGGGTGAAGTCCTCTATCCCCAGTGGCTAAAACAGGACAGTGCGCATTGCACAAGCTGCTCCAGCTATCCAACGCAGACAATTATTGATTTTTTACATGCTTCTGGTTTCTACTACCAACTATAGATAATCAATCTTACCCTAGACAGCCTCTACATAGCCCACTCAGGTGCTGATGAGCGTTAAACAATAACACTAACTAACTAACTAACCTTTTGGAAATATTATCCTTGACTTCACATTTTTTTCCAGCAAGGAAATCGCAGTTACATTTATTTTCATATACATACCATAAAGGCAGATATTTTTCCATTGCAGCACAATGCTTCTCTTACTGGTCGTGTCTGCATCCTTGCTGGTTGCCGATGTTTCAGCATCCTTAATATTTCACATGCATCCACCACCACCAACTGGCGACATAGACTTTAACCTATACAATGCCCCTGAAGTAAGTGAGAAAAAAAAATCGATCATATTTTGAGTACTTTAAATTATTTTACTAGTACACTACATGACCAAATGTGCCACGTGCGTTTTCCATGAGAAGGATAAACGCATGGATTTTAGCTAATTATAATGAGGGAAAAACCATGAGTTTTCCATGCGTTTATCCTTCTCATGGAAAACGCATGTGGCACATTTGGCCATGTACACACACAGTGATTAATTATATGTTGACCCAAAGCAGATGCAGAATCAGCAGTATCTTTGTTTTGTCATTCCATTATAATACACCTCATACATAGATTTACGATGAGATACACAGAGGAATGCCTGCATGAACAAGCTTCGATTATCACATAAAATTTTCCTTAACAAAAGTTACAGTGAATTGAAAATTGTGTTTGCATAATTACTCAATTAATCATGTAGTACAGTACCTTATGAGAGTACGAAATAAATACCTTTTATTATATATTATGGAAAATGTGTCAAGTAATTGCAGAATCATTTAAATTGTAGTGGCTATGCATCACTGATACACGTAATAATTTTTACGAGCATAAAGGGTATATATATAATTTTATTTAGACAAACAGCATGACCTTGTGACAAACCGACAGACCTGAAGGGGTCTACATTGGTCCCAAAAATAGGAAGCATGTCCCATGTCGCCATCTAAGAGAAAATCTAAATCTCGTGTTACTTGTTAACTATATATGTAATAAATTAAGAGTGGATCTCACACATAAAGTGACGGAAAATCCGTGGTTGATACATAGACCCTTAGTTGACGTATTGGCCAAGGACTGTTGACGAAATAAGGGGCGTGGCTAGGCATTGACATATGGTTACGTACATATGATTCACGTATATGGGGATCGTACGGAGCTTACGTCGACTGTATGCCGACAGAGTGACAGACCAATTATGGAGGAACAACGTATATGAGGTACGATCTGCCAACGACAACGTATACTACGTATGGTTCCCATTAAACGACGTATAATCTGCCATACGATCCAAGTATCAACCACGGAAGTAAAAATTGGACCAAAAAAAGACGCAAAATTAAAAGAAATCGCCAAAAATAATGGCCGCAACCACGTACAATACGTGGTAGTGGCCGTTTGATTGTCGCAATCGTAGACTCTTTCAGCGTCTTCCATATATATGGTGACACATGGACCTATATTTTGTGTTGAATTTTAAATTGCCTTGATGACTCGTATTGGCATTAATGGCAAATGATAAGAGTCTTAGATTCACTGAACCTTGTCACAAATATCAAGGAATAGCTACAGTCACACAACATGCCCTCTAGTGATAGAAAACTCAGGTAAGTGATATCCCTTTCAAAGGCCCCAAGATGAGTCATAATAAACTACTCCTTATGAGTCATCATGGGATAGAACAGCAATAGTAAAATATATAGGAGTGAGATTCTGACTGACTTATACCAATAGTTTTTAGTTTTCAAAAAAAAAGACACATCAATTCTACCAATTAACCAAACAAGTGTGTTGTTTTTTTGTTTTGCGTTTCTGAGTGGCACCATTCCATCAACAACCACAAAGAATCACATGAATTTGTCTTTCAGATATTCTTACTGAAGTATGGATTTCAGCCTGCAAATACTGCAGGTACATATGTGAAAGGAGTGTACAACCAGTATGTTGAGGTGTTCCAGAATAGAAGCAATATTCAACCTTCAGGTACAATTTCTTGCATTGATTTTTAACACATCATGAAAGTTATGTCTATCTTATCTCACACTACATCTGCTTGAATTGCCCTCTAAATTTTACTAACTTGCCTAAAACAGTATTCTCATTTCAAACACGTTTTTGGCAAGGATAATACAACTATATTTTGGTACAGGCAATATCATCATTATGGCCTTATTTGCCTTAAAAATGTTACAAAGCTCCTGTCATATTTCAGGCATCGTTGATCGTACCACTCTCACTGAGATGAAGAAATCAAGATGTGGAAATAAGGAAAACACAGCAAAACTGTTGAATTTGACAGTTAAAAACTTTGTCCTCAGTGGCCCAAAATGGACTGATGGCGTTGTGACCTATTCTGTATCAGGAGTTCCATCTTCGGGTGGGTTCACCAGTGCCGATGTTCAAAATGTTGTTCGTGATGCTATTAATGTAAGTCAGTCTTATGTTAGTATTTCAGTGCTATATAAAATCAAAAGCTACTGTGTCACCAGATTTAGAGCGCGTCATCAGTATATTAATCACATGAGTGATATCACTGCTCTTTCAATCAAATTGTCCAAGCAACCCACCACAGATGACTATGTGACTTATGAAAGTGTGGGCTCAAAGCAAGCAATGAACTAGTGGGTGGGAAGGAGACAATTAAATTTAAATAATCAACACATGCTACGATACCTTATGGCCCACATTTAATTTTTAAAACCCTCCCTGGAATAAACAACTATTTGGCCAAACAAAAAAATTAGGGATTGGACAGAGTTTCTCATTATAGCATGACATCGCGTCATCACTTCCATAAATCTCATGTGTGAAAAAAAAACTGACAACGCACTCTGGATCATTTAAATAACCAAATAAACCCTCTCCCTTCTAGTCTCACAATATTTTATACCATTAAATGCCCAGTTGTGCACAACAATTTCACTTCAACCTACAATAAATATAATATCAAAAGAGTTTGTCGTGCCATCAAAAACTCAAAATGTAAAACAAACCCGGTGATGACATCACAAAACTGAATAATGTATGATGATGCTAGGATTTCCAATGGTTTGGTCTGGATTTTCACTTAGTGTATGATTGCATGATTCGTTTTTGTAATTAATGCTTTATTGAATAATTAGCATACAAAAATGTGTGGGCCCTGATTAATTAAGGTTATTTTCAGCCATTTGATAAACTCTTACACAGAAAATGTAATTTTGCGAAACAGTGCAACTTCAAACTCCTTACTGACAGGCACTCCTGGCACCACTGTATTTCAATATCAACAAAAACGATACATGTATATTGTGCACTATGAGGCGTAGCTCATAAAGAGTTTTAAATGCCTCAAGAGTGCATTGTAATTCATATCCCACGGTGCAGATAACTGATTCCATAAACAGGTTTTTTTACAAGTGTTTACAGGGTGAATTTGCTTATGATTAATGCTTTTTCCAAATCCTTTGCTTTCATTAACTTCAGCAATGGGCTGCAGTATCCTGCCTGAAAGTTACTGAGGTTTCAGGTACCGGTGAAATTGCAGTTTCCTTTGTTGCTGGTGACCATGGAGATGGTGCTAATTTTGACGGACCTGGTGGCACCTTGGCCCATGCTTTTGACCCAGTCAATGGTGATTTGCATTTTGATGATGCAGAACAATGGTCAATTGGCTGCACAGGAAGTGGTAAGTGACAATGACGATGACAATGACAATGAATTCATTTGACCCACAAATTAAATACAACCATAGATTTACTACCTTCTATACATGGCAAAATGTGCCATGTAGTTTTCCATGAGAAGGATAAACGCACCTAAAACGCATTATAATTATAATCAGGCGAAAACCATGCGTTTATCCAAATGCATGGAAAATGCACGTGGCACATTTGGCCATGTATACAAAACAAATGTGCATTATTTTGAATAAAAAACATGACAACTTTGACTACATCGCCACCACAGGTATTGATCTAATGGCTGTGGCTCTTCATGAGATGGGTCATTCACTAGGATTGGATCACAGCACTGACAAGTCATCAATCATGTACCCAAGTTATGATGGATGTGTCACTAATCCCCCAACTCTGAGCGCTGATGACATCGCTGGAATCCAGGCCATTTACGGAGGTGACATAAATATTGTTCAATATCACCTTGAAGCAAATTGTCAGCAGGAATAGATTCAGAATTGATTATCAAGCTCAGAGCAGAATCTATGAGGCAGTTCAAATTTTACACGAAATTTTTATAAAATATAAAACTTGCTAAAAGACCAACAGAGAGCATTAATCCATAATTTACCCTCTACCTAAAAAACACAAACTACACTGTCTCTTTAACAATTTGATAAATGCAAGTAGGTAACATACCACAATATAGTGGAACTATATAAAATTATTTTTCACGGTTAAGACCACTGAAGTATGGATGGAACTGTCATTATCAATGGGTTTCAAGCAAATATTATTTAATACCGCCTACTTATTCCTTATATGAAATTAAACTCAACAGCGCTGACATACTGTATATTTGGTGATACTACATAATCTGGTAAAGAGCTATAGTCCAAATAAATGGCTACTTGATATTTGGTCTTATTTTTACGTATGTCATGGGGAAGCACAAAATAGTTTAAAATGTTACCAAAAAGTCAAAGCCCAACTTTCCAATCCATATAAACCCCTCTCTGTACAAATTAATTTCAAGTTCCCTATCTTTGCAATAATGCTATTATCTCATTATTAGGACCAATTGTTATGGTCTCAGAGAAGAAGCAGAAATTACAATTGATAATATAGCAAAATTCTGGTAATCTGGTTCCCAGAGCTCTTTTTATCAGCCAGAAAATTGGACTTTGACTTGTCGCTAACATTTCTGTTAATCTTGAGCTGCTCCATGCCATTGATGGTAAAATATTTCCAAAAGAAACAAGTAGACATCTATCATGGATCGTGGTATAATTGTTGCACACAAAGAAGCTGAGTATTAATTTCGGCTCATTCCTCTCCAGTTTGTACAACAACTGCCACTACAACCACAACTACAGCCACTACTACAACTGCAGCCACTACAACTGCAGCCACTACTACAACTGCAGCCACAACAACAACCGCACCCACTACCACAACGACCACCACCGCACCCACTACCACAACGACCACCACCGCACCCACTACCACAACGACCACCACCGCACCCACTACCACAACGACCACCACCGCACCGACGACAAAGACTCCATATTGTGACCCTCACCATGATGATGACCATGATGGTTACTATGGTCAGAAGTATCCTTACTATGGTCAGAAGTATCCTTACTATGGTCAGAAGTATCCTGACTATGGTCAGAAATATCCTTACTATGGTCAGAAGTATCCTTACTATGGTAGCTATGGCTACAATTACCCATCTTACGGCGGATCCCAATACTACCCATCCTATGGCACTGGCAACAGCTACTATGGATATCATGGCTAAGAAGTATAAGTAGTAAATCAATCCTACAGTGAATGAATTGTGGTTAGGGTGAAAATAAACTGAAATTCCGCAGGCTATTATTGTTTCTCTTATTTGTCGGTGATGCCATGGGTTCTATTTGGAAAGAAAGTCCAACATCAAATACATAAAGACATAACTTTCAGTAAAAATAAGAAGTTGATAATAATTAGTAATTCACATTCTTACACAATAAAAGGACGATACTACAGTGATACAAATTTATCCGCGCAGTTAGTCTAGGAATTGCTTGGTAAACAGAACATAAAGAACAAAAAAAAGAAAATAAAGAAGAAATATACGATTTTTGCAACAAAAAAAATAATGATAATAAAATGCTGCTGGATTTCTTTGATGATTAAGTCGGCTATGTTTAACAACCATGATCATGATTCACTGATTATTTCGGGTCTTATAACACTTTAATGAAAATTGTTTCCGAAAAAAATTGAAAAGATGAAATGAAACACGTACGTAACCTTTTGAAATTCTGGCAATCCTTTAAGGAATCTACATTATCCTGTAAACAATCAGGATAGATGCGTTTGTGGTCAGCCCATGGTTGCCTATTGTCTTCGTTGCAATCATAATGTGGGGGCCTGGCTCACTGGTAGCGCTCTGAGCTTCAAACCACTGGGTCCCGGGTTAATTTCCCAGTTGAGCCTAAGTTGGATGGTTGTTTCATCCTTCATCTCATTGCCATGGTCCCTACCTGTCCTAATTAGCCCATCAGGTGCAGAAATACAGGACGTAAAGCCCCAATCCACTCACCCACCTGATGCAAGTCCAATCCACATTAAGCTCCTGGCTGCAGGGCTACGTCATCGTCCCATTGAAAAATGGTATTTCGTGACTTTTATTTGGGACGAAGTATAAACAAACTGACCTGAGCACTGATTACTTCAGATTTCTCCCATGTTTCCATATTCTGCCAAGCGGAATCACTTATTGTATTAATTTTATAATGCTCCCGGATGTAGAAACAACAACAAAATAAACCTCTTGCTCCAACTTTTCTAATATCAAGAGTTTCAAGTATTAAACTATAAATTATTTTTTGTTTGGTATGAAGAACAAACTGTTTGCTAAAACTACTAGTTTTTTAAGCAATAAACTACTTTAAATTGCAGCATTCACTGCTTGATCATTTACGTCACGTGAGAAAATGTCGACAATGATCAACTTCCTCGCTTCAGATCTTTTACCGAAGCTTTTAATGGTTGTGTACAATGATAACTCAGAATTATTTTTATTATTTTTTTTTTACTGGATTATTTCAACTATAATGATGAGCGAGCAAGTTGATCATTGTCACCATTTGTCACGTGATGTACCTAAACAGTATGTGTCAAGCTTGACACGCTGGTGTTGGTGGCATCTGCCCTGTCGGGAATTTCCTTGTCATGAAAGGCTAGTAAGAATACCACGGAGTGTCTTTCCCTTGCCACTGGTCGCAGGATTGAAATTTGAAAGACATTCTTTATATTAAGACTAGGGTGGCCTCTTGGCAGCAACATCAAAGATGTCTTAAAGGGGTCACCCTACTTAAAGCAAAATATAATAAACATGATTGTAATTTTTTTTTTTCTTTGATACCAGCTTTTAGTCAAATAAATATATCTGAATCTGAAAAAATCTAATGTTATCTTAAATCATGGAAGATTGCAGTGATGTCATCACGATCGCAAGTCAGCAATCACTCCACCGGGCTTAAGGATAAGAAACTTTCCACGTGATCTATAATAGTAGCATAATAAATGTGTGTTGAAAATGAAATTGTGCCAGGTTTTTTTTTTCTTTAAATATTTCAATTATTTAAAGGGGAATGCGTTTAAATATAGTTTTTCTTTTTAACTCATGCATTTCCCAAACTAGTTGCTATCTTGTTTTGATACTACTGCTGTTTATTAAGATATATGTATGTACAATTTTCTGATTGAAAATAAAAAATTTGCAATCTGAATCTGAAAAATCTGAAAATCTAACTTTAATATTTAACACAAAGCAGTGGTTTCATTAAAAGAAGATTTGTCATGAAAATAACTCAGAGCATGTACTTTTCTGTATGTTGACTATAATATAATATGATGTAATAAATTAGAAAGGCATCACAAGGGATTATTCATAACTAAAAACATATGAATACCGCAGGACCACAAGATTTTCGTTGTCGGTTATAAGCATTGCACTTATGACGTTGTTTATTTAAACCGAATATAAATAAACTTTTACTTACTTACTACTTACATAGACAGCCAGTTGAAAATCATTTTGGCGATATTTGCAAAAATCTACCATGGATTCGTAAATCTTTTCCGGGTACTTTGATCTGTACACACTGTAACTTGAAGCATAAGTTGTATCTTCCAAAACTTACCGCATGTTGGCAATTGATGCAAACGCGAACAAATAAAATTCACTGTGGTGCTTCTACCTGTTAAAAGAATATTTAATAAAGCAGTCAATTTCATATCTGATACAACCACCCCAAATGTTGCATGCAATGACAATATCAAGGTTATTTATCTTAAACATCATTAATTTAAAAAATAACACCCCGATCACTTACCCTTGGATGACACTGGTACAACATAAAACTATAGTATTTTACTGCTAGGAATCACCGAATATTAAAAATAAAAAGGAGATTCATCCATTTAAAGCACCTTAAATTAGTATTCCACTTTTCAATACGGTGGTTATAGGGCATTCAATCTAACTGACTACATACATTTCAAACCTGAGATTTATGGAAGTGATGATGCGATGTCATGTGGTTATAAGAAACTCTAGTCGATCCCTAACTTTGTTGTTTGCCCAAATAGTTGTTTATTCCAGGGAGGGTTTTAAAAATTAAATGTGGGCCAAAAGGTATCGTAGCATGTGTTGATTATTTAAATTTAATTGTCTCCTTCCCACCCACTAGTTCATCGCTTGCTTTGAGCCCACACTTGCATAAGTCACATATTCAGCTGTGGTGGGTTGCTTGGACTCAGTGTAGTCTGTTTGATTAACAGGCAGGAATGACATGTCCCTAAACATTTTATTCTTCAAGATAATATGGGATTTTTCATGTCTTGGTTGATGTATGCATCCACCACCAGAGGGCCAAAAACACAGTGCCCCCTGGTGTATTTCATATGTGGTTTACTTCATAAAATTCTACAATATCAGCAGTAACACAAATTGAAAGCATTTTAAAAAAAAAGGTCTAAAGTGCCTTCCATGTTAATTTTACAAAATTAGTTTCCAGGGACCCTCGTCCGAGATAGACAGGGTGTTAGTCCTAGTAAAACAATGGGGAGAAAAATACAACATATCAAAGATTATAGGCCGCTCGTAGGGCTTTTATGACTAGAGATTGGCCAAAAACAAAATCTACTGACGTGCTATTCTCAAATGACCGGATAGGAAATTTGTTGTCCTAATTAATGAACGTTAGAAATCAATGCGCCGTCATAATGAGGTCATGATGTGCGACAATGAAAAACATTGCAACAAAAATTAATCCCCCAGACTTAAACAATGTCTGCACATAATTTTTGGAGGAAATGCACTTGACTTGACCTATCACCTTCATTTCTTATAATTATTAATAATAATCAGAGATTTACCTGAAATATATCAGTTCAGTCAAAAAGTGGGAGCTTGCAGAACTCCACTTCTAAAATGATAGAAAGATGCAGTTTTCTGCTGAAACTGTCGCTTTGAAATTACCTTTTGTGTATTTATAACTATGCATCTTCTTTTTGTTTCTATGTCCCTATGCTACTGAACCTGGAGCTTACTCAGTTTATATGGCCAGCTGTCAGAGGCAGACATAATGATGAGATTATAAGACTTGGGAGTCCACTACATTTATGCAAACAACACGGATTCAGATTGATTTTTCAGCCAATTAAGTAGATCTACGTGATATTACCCACATATGTATGAAAATGGCATCAAAGTATAATTTAAATAAATCACACCTCCTGCGGCCTCTTATGCACATTGCATTATCATATTAGTGTATTTTTTGGAGATTATAACTGAACTGAATATCACATGGTAATATTGGAATTCCTCATAACATACAAAGACCATACTTAATACGAATGCATATTTTTTGTTCAGTCCTTTTCTTTGCCAAACTCATATTTCTAATGATAATACTGATCCAGGCAGCCTAAGTCAGTGCCTCTTTCTGAGGCTGATTTGGTGACTTAACAATTGACTATTGTGACGTCACAATTGAAGACTCTGAGTCATGCAAGAAACATTGTCGGAAGAGCCTAATATTTTTTCATATGAAAATGCTTATTTTTTAGGTGAACATATTTAGCAGATGAAAAAAAAAAGTATATAGGATAAAGTCATTATTTATTGTAACAAAAAGTACATCACTGAGTATATGACGTCATCATACAATGGCAAAGAATATGTACCAAGAAGTGCCACTCCCTATACTTTACTTGGCTAACGAGAAATCACATGACTTTAGGTGCAGACTTTCATCAGTCAAAATCAGTAGAGCCTCTGACCCCGAATGTTTTATATGAATAAAGCTGCATTGTAAACCCTGTGGCTCCTTCCCGCAGAATTTCCGGCGCTAGGCACAAATTCAACGCCCCTAGTGGATAATAAAATCCGGACTGAAAGTGTCCCTGTCCATCAGTACTTTCGTCTATTTGATGTTTAAAGTAAATAAGATCTATCATTAAAATCCTCATTGAACGTGGAATACCAGCCAGTGACATTCGAGTGTTACTGGACTTGTACAAAAGACAGCAAATCAGAACATCCTGGAAGGGGTATTATTCGAAGCCGTTCCCATCAAGGAATGGAATACGGCAAGGGGGAATCGCTTCACCGATCTTGTTTTGCTGCTATCTTGACAAACTGGTCGAACTGTTGCAGTCTAATGGCTCTGGTTGTTGGATTGGAGGTCATTTTCTGGGATCAGTAGTTTATGCAGATGATCTCACATTGCTGTGTCCAACTGCAAAAGGTCTTCAAGAGCAAATCAGCCTTTGTGAACAATATGGCTGTGAATATAGGATGACTTACAATCCTGTCAAGACAAAATGTGTGTTGTATTAAAGGCAGAAAAAGGTGTCACAATGTTTGACCCTGAATGGCACTGCACTTCAGTGGTGTGACAATGTGAAGCACCTAGGTAATACCTTGACTTGGAACTTGAGTGACACCAAAGACCTTCAAATCAAATGAGGTGAACTTGCAGGAAGAACCAATACTATGTTGGGAACGTTGAATTTTCTATCAGGTGATATCCTGAAGAAAGTTTTTGCTAGCAAGTGTTGCCACTACTATAAGTGTCAGACTTGGCAGTTTTCACAAAGCGCTGTGGAATATTACTGAACAATGTGGAATCGATGTATTAGGAGGTTGTGGAACTTGCCCAATGCAACTCATTGCAGATATCTGTCACAGTTAGCAGGGATAACATCCCCACATGATCAAATTTGTCACAGCTTCTTGAAATTACTTACAACAATGTTGAACAGTGACAACAAGATTGTTAAGTTTATTGCTGAAAGAGCAGTGAAGGACCACAGGACTATCATATCAGGCAATATCAATTATATTGAGACTGTCTCGAAGAAACCTTTGACTGATTTTAGTAGCTTGCCTGAGTTCAATTCTTGTTATTTACCACTTGAAGAACAGTGCACAGTTCAGGCTGTGAGAGACATTTTGATTTACAATCCATTCGATTTGTCACCACTTGATCAATGCCACTTTTTATATTTTCGCTGTATATGAATTTATCTGAGTAACTTGTAATATGTGTATATACCTGAATGCAGTGTATGAAAAAAAAGTATATATATATATATATTAGATCTGAACACTACGTAAGGCTTATCATGTCAAATGACGTGATAATCGGCCAGTATGATGTCACCGATTGTTCTCTGTTTGTGACGTCATTAGCTCAGTTAACAAATGCGCCTCGTTTCCCGAGCATGCATAGCGCGTCCTACTTACGAGAGTGCGTGTTCTTGGTACATATTATTTGACAATGGTTTGGTGGCACTGACCACTGGTGATACTTTTCCTTATTATATCCTACCTATTAGGAAATATGTTGAATATTCTCATGCAGGAGTGATTTTACCCATGGACACCGGTCTAAATGAGTTAGTAGCCATCATACTGTATCATAATCAACATGGCGTCATCACCAAACAATTGAGACTGGTGTCCGTGATCTTTACCGATTGAAATATTGTAGGTCGAGTCACAAACGTTAACACAATTGACACAATTACTAACTGAACTTTTTTTTTCAGCAACTATGTCGCCCAGCTATGGAAGCGTATTGCGGCCAACTAAAAAAGGTTTAATTTGGTAATTACCAAAAGTTTTTTGGTAACTGCAAAAAAAATTTGGTAATTACAAAAGAAGTTTCGTAATTACGAAAACAACTTTTTGGTAAAAAATTTCGTAATTACCAAAAGGTATTTACCAAAAACTTTTGGTAATTACCAAATGTTGTTCAACTTTTGGTAATTACTAAACAACTTTCTGTTGTTACCAAAAACCTTTCGTAATCACCAAAAAACGTATCTGTAGCAATACACTTCCTTACCCAGCAACTGTGTCGTAGCCTCTTTATTATTGCACACTTTTTTGTCTCTCTCTCATTTTCTTTACATTAATTTCTCTGAATGCTGAAATTGTCCTATGTTAATCACTAAACCAACCATTACTAAATTAGCAATTTCTTTATGTATACCCTAAAGTCATTTTCCTGAGCATTATCAATGTAAATGTAAACCTGTTATGTCTGTGAAAGAAACTGTTAAAAGTGTCTAACTAACTCCGACCAGTATATCCTAATCCTTAACTATTTATTATATATGTTAAAAATAGCTAGTACTGATTTCATGTGAGTGATCCTTTCCTGTGAAGCGGCAGTCTACTTTACAGTACCTTTTTTCTGATCTGCTGAAAAATTTGTATGCAAACATTTACTTAAACTATAGGTGGTCCCTCGATAGCGGCACCTAAATGCCTTGGAGGGTTCTCCTCCACTGAATAATTTTTATTTTGATGTTGATTATGTGTGATTGTTAAATATAGTGGTGAATAAAATGATTGAACTGAACTAAATGGGAAATATAATCCAAATTAGACATAAAGATAGTTAAGAGGATTCTAATAAGAACTGCCAATCATTAATATGCCTTTGTTTTTACTTTTAACTTAAATCTGATGTAAATATATACTCATCGAAAGAGATTGCAGCTCTTATGTCTCTGGTGAATTGGAGCAACAGGTTGGGAACATGTCTGCAGAGCACCTCCCTCCCTATTGGCTGGCCCTAAACACTCAGATCGATGATCGATCTTCAATAATTGATTGGAAATCTATTGATGAGCAAGCAAACTTAGCAGCACCTGGCTGCCCTAGGAATGGAGCTTTTTTGTGAAGTCTCACTTCAAAAACAATGGTTCATCATATCATGAACATTCCACTGAAACTGCCTTAATTACTGCAGTGGTAAATAACAACTATTTGTACGTCGCTTCACTGAAAGGAACGTTTTTGGCGCCATTTTTTTCCCGCCAATGGACTATACACAAGGATCATTGACTACCAAACACCTGTCAGTGCTAATTCGAATAATGGTTATTTTGGCTGCACTTCAAAAGACTTGACCACCAACACCAAGATGCTGAGGTAAGATTGCAACAACAGTTCAGCTGGATGAACGTCTTTATGTAGCATTGCACTGACTGACAGTCTGACAGACAAAAACAATCTAAATAGGCCTATAAAAGTGTCTTTAATCTAAATAAATGAGACTTCTACATAGGCCTATGAATGTGTCTTTAATCTGAATAAATGAGACGTCTAAATAGGCCTATAAAAGTGTCTTTAATCTAAATAAATGAGACATCTAAATAGCCTATAAAAGTGTCTTTAATCTAAATAAATGAGACGTCTAAATAAGCCTATAAAAGTGTCTTTAATCTAAATAAATGAGACGTCTAAATAAGCCTATAAAAGTGTCTTTAATCTAAATAAATGAGACGTCTAAATAGGCCTATGAATGTGTCTTTAATCTGAATAAATGAGACGTCTAAATAGGCCTATGAATGTGTCTTTAATCTGAATAAATGAGACGTCTAAATAGGCCTATGAAAGTGTCTTTAATCTAAATAAATGAGACGTCTAAATAGGCCTATAAAAGGGTCTTTAATCTAAATAAATGAGACGTCTAAATAGGCCTATAAAAGTGTCTTTAATCTAAATAAATGAGACGTCTAAATAGGCCTATAAAAGTGTCTTTAATCTAAATAAATGAGACTTCTACATAGGCCTATGAATGTGTCTTTAATCTAAATAAATGAGACATCTAAATAGGCCTATAAAAGTGTCTTTTGGGAGGAGTAGGCCTATATATACACACACAATTCAAAGCATATTTATGCACTGAAATAAGTACACAGACTTTGAACATCTTGGTTTAGCTACTGCAAACTATCAAATTACCTTTGGGGAAAAGCTAACAGCGATTATAATGTGGACGTATTTCGTTTCGTATTCCTATCATGATTATGCCAAAGGACATCTGATCAATCTTCCATTATTGCAATAGATAAATCTGCCATTTTTATATGTTTATTGCAATAAAAAAATCAAAGAAACAATAAATCATTTGATAAAATATACCAAAACTTCATAATTCAATTGTTTGGTCTGGGTTTGAATTTAATTTCAATTATATTTAAATAGCCTCTTTTTCTTTTCATTTATAATGTAAGGGGTTTGCACAATTTTACAGCTTTTTAGTAAATTAGTACACACCCCCCACAGTATGCTTGTGTCTTTTATTGTTATTTAATGTTCTAACCGTATTGAAGTACTACATATTGTGTACAAATAAAATATCTTTAATCTTAAATTTTGAACCATGGAAGCTCAACTTATTCACTATAGTGTTCCTAAATATCCTCACTGGATGATCATAGATGCGGATGGCATTAAAAATCTCACAGGCACATCTTGATATATTTGATAGCATGTACAATTACTCTTGTCTTTCAGCAGTGATACGGCCTAAATGAAACAGGTGAAAATATGGAATTCTAGTTGTGGCATACACAGTTTACACACATGCTACTGTGTGTAGTCCAATCATTTTATTATTAGCAACTAACTGTCATAAAAATAAGAAAAAACTCTTGGCTGGCTTCGAACCCATGCACCAGTAGATCACATGAGTCCAGTGAAGGACACTGCCCATTGGGCCAGAAAATGGCCGACATTCAAAATCTTGGCATGGAATTGTTTAAAACATGTATTCTACATATACATTTGTACTATGATATTATAATTTTGTGATGGAATTATGATTGTCTGATGGCGCTTTGAATATAGGGGTATAATTATTTTTCTATAATAATGCATTACCATCTACTGATAATGTATTCATTACTACAAATAACATGGCCAAGCTGTATAAGGTGTCACTTAAGATCTCGTGCAGAAGTACACTGGTTCGAATCTTATACCACATGGAACCAGGGACGGATTAGCAAAGGCCTGGGCTGTAGGCTAAGGAAAAAACTTGGGGCCCCAAAATTTACCTTGTGTGGTATTTTACTAAATTCCTGTATAGTAAAATTACTCAAGGAATAAGTACAATGGACAACAATCTCCAATTTCAAAAACTTGTAGCATAAGTTAACTTGAGCAATGGTGAAAATCTGCTGCGCATGCGTGCGCAACAGCGCCACCCAGCAATAATTATTAGTACTGACAGGTGTCGCCCTCTGGTGTTCCCTCTCCTACAAATGAATTTACATATAAATTTTGATTTATTCATTAGATTCCATTAAAATGTGTATACGCACCGAGTGCATAATTATTATGAAAGTGTTATTTTTCAATAATTCTCTTAACTTAATAGGCAGTGATGTCTGCAATGAATCCCAAGCTCTACCTCACCTGAACACTTAATTTGACAACCACAAAATTTAGATTGCTTATATGTTTAATGTGAAATAAGCTAAGCTTTCACTGTGCATAACTATCATGGACAGTTAGTGGAATGATAACTTGATGAATAGTAAGACAGTGATAGAATAGCATCTGTAAAAGCATTTAAAATCATTTTTGTTGCTTCTATTTTATATACTTGAACTAGAGTAAAATATTTTCTAAAAACAACAAAATTTCAAAAGAAACAGTAAAATCACCCCACCATTGATTTCCAGTCGGAGTTTTGGGCTAAGAAGGTGAAATTCTTACAATTTAGTCTTTCAGATCGGAGACATCAAGGCCATTCAAGGATGTTCACCAGGTCAGATTAAATGGCCATATATTTTTTTGTCTTTAGAAACAGCAAAACAAACAAGATATGAACTGTAAATATGTTGTATAACGTATAAACCCATAGGAAAAAAAAAAGGAAAAAATATACAAAATATGTAATGTGACATAATACGTAATGTGACATAGTAATTATAAACAATGTGGCAGCATGTAAATAGCCATATATAAATAGCCAGGTAAAATGTCACATGACCCAAAGAGAATCAAGTGCAGTAAGAAGATGTTGACTGTACTAAAAGGTTGAGAATTCAATATGGCGAAATGGTCATGTGACCAGAGGTGTTGTGATTGGGTGTTTGAGTCATGTGACCAGGGTGACAAAGTTTGCTGTTTCCTGACAAATTATTTTTTATTTCATGATGGGACACCTGAAGTCCCCAGGGAGAGATCAATGAGGGCTTGACAAGACATGGCTCACTAATAATTTACGTATATTTTTAATTCAATCTTGATTTATACTGGTTTAATATAATTATGAATGCAACTTATTCGACCAAACACTATACCTAAACATGCTTATTAAAGCAAGACTAGTGTGGACCCTAATAAACATTCCATCATATCTTGGTGACTCTTTAATTCATAACACTAAATAAAAATAAATAAAAAACACACAAGGGTAAAAGTGTATCATAACCTTGGCCCTGGAACGTTCTGCGCCTGAAATGGCTCGCTCTGAAAAATAAAAAGTTGAAAAATAACCATGTGGACTCCACACCAGACCAGCAGTATAGAGACTGTTTAAAAAAAAAAAAAAAAAAAAAAAAAAAAAAAAAAAAATTGTGTAATGATTTTAAATGCTTAAATGCTGAATGTCAATGTATATGTTACGTCAGCTTCAACTACTTATTGTAATGAAGAATATTTCTTTAATTTCAATCAAAAAGAAAGAGATCCCTTTCTTTCATTTCAAAAGCTTCCCTGTGAGCACTGACGAAATCATCTGTGTTAATGCACCATATAGGGGAGAGGCGTGGAGCGTGAATATTTCATGGCTATGTAACACTGATTGACTCAGGAATTACATGCGAGCACAAAGCAATCTGACAATGGCCCATCGTTTCAGCCAATCATTTCAGCCGAGTCTCGCAAATCAAACTGCGGTCAATATTTCATTAGTTTAAACAATCGCTCAAGGTTATAAATAGGCAGAGATAAATACCTCCCATCAGGTTGTTTTCTTAGGCTCTAGTTGGGGCAGGGTGGGGGCCTAGCTCAGTGGTAGCGCGCTGGGCTTCCAACCACTGGGTCCTGGGTTCAATTCCCGGTTGAGCCTATGTTGGATGGCTGTTTCATCCTTCGTCTCATTGCCATGGTCTCTGCCTGTCCTGATTAGCCCATCAGGTGCAGATGTGGGGGCCTAGCTCAGTGGTAGCCTGCTGGGCTTCCAACCACTGGGTCCTGGGTTCAATTCCCGGTTGAGCCTATGTTGGATGGCTGTTTCATCCTTCGTCTCATTGCCATGGTCTCTGCCTGTCCTGATTAGCCCATCAGGTGCAGATGTGGGGGCCTAGCTCAGTGGTAGCGCGCTGGGCTTCCAACCACTGGGTCCCGGGTTCAATTCCCGGTTGAGCCTATGTTGGATGGCTGTTTCATCCTTCGTCTCATTGCCATGGTCCCTGCCTGTCCTAATTAGCCCATCAGGTGCCGAAATACAGGATGTAAAGCCCTATTCCACCCACCCACCCACTCTCGCTAGGGTCCTATAGCTTCAAATGATCCACCTGTGTTATCATCATTGTAATGCAAATAGACTTTGCAATTGTTCTTATTCATCCGTGACATCATGAGGGTTTTACAGCCACTGATTGGTCAGTTCAGTAAACTGTGATGGTCAGCAGAAGTTGTGACATCATGCCCAAGCAAAGCCAGTAGGAAGTGTAATGTCACACTTAACTGTGTATTCATCGCACTAAAAGCAAACCTAGGGTCTCTCTGTGGGCCACCTATAACAATATTGCTGATCAGAAACACTAAACTTCACTTAGTTTAGCCAAACAAACTGTTAACAGCTGACCCTATTTTGATTAAGTCTTAATTATTTCAGACAGCTTGAAATTTGTTGTTTCTCGAGAAATGAAGCATGAAATTTATGCAAACACTGGAAAGAAACTTTAAAATCTTGTTTTCAGAATCAAATGGAAATTGAAGAGTGGTACAATGTACATAGTTTTTACAACGATAACTTATTCGGGAAATCTAGGGCTTTGGCGTTAGAGTAAAATAGTTCTTCGTACTCGGTATCTGTACAAAGCGGCTAGTAAAACACCCCACCCATGAGTTATATGTAACCATGCTGTGGACTCTAGGCTATTTCATCTCATCATTACATCTGCCTCTGGCAGCTCATAGCTGTTCAAATAAAGCTGACTGACTTCAGAGACAATTTATGAGACAATACACCAATAGTTTTAGGTAGCTACAACTTACCCGACTGAAACAGCAGCAATTTAAACTCATAAGTATCTGTCATAAGGTTTGCAGTAAAGTAAGAAGTAAAAACAGGCCTTTGTTGCTTGCCAAGAATATTTATATATATTGTTTATTTCAAAAGCTTCAATAATATGATACATAAAAGTACAGTGTTTGACATTGTAGAGTATCATGAAAATGTATAACATTTCCAAATGCCCATGATTCCCAATCAGAAAAAATCGAAAGTCAAGAAAGTTTATTTACACCTACATGAAAAAATACACTTGTCACATGTGTGTGTGTGTGATTAGGGCTTTACGTCCTGTATTTCTGCACCAGTTGGGCTAACTAGGACAGGCAGAGACCATGGCAATTAGAGGAGGGATGAAACAGCCATCCAACTTAGGCTCGATCAGGAATCGAACCCGGGACCAAGTTTTTGGGAGCCCAGAGCGCTACCTCTGAGCTAGGCCCCCGCCCTTACACTTGTCACATACACACAAAGTCATACATAATAGGATAGGTGTGGGGTCGAAGGACTTGATATAACAAAACATGTTGATAATATTTTGTAATCCTACCATTAAGGCCTACATCAACACTGGAATTCACTCAAGTGGTCTTATACATGTAATATCCATGTGGTCTTAATTCTGGAACATTTGCATATTTTAGAGATAACTTTGTAGCTGACTTAATATTGGATACATGTGGTCTGAGCTGAAATGTGGGATTCTACTGTAATCTCAACGATTGGCCATTTATAGGGACCCTGGAAGACAGTGGACATGAGAGTTCGAAGAGCGAGCGCTCGAAGTGTGGAAGGGCGGACAAGAGGACCGGCTGCATCCCCGGACTGGAACTGGTGGCAAATCCCAAATTCCCGTTTGTATTGTGACATTTTGGTTGTTTTAACTTTTAATAACTTTATTTCTGTATATTTTATATTATACATATAATTAATTATTTTGTCACCAGCAACTGTACTTATTATTAAATAAGATTATTTATATCTTATCACTGTATTTTATTCCGATGTAATATTTACTGTAAAGGCAAACACACTAGATGGTGTAAGCATACCAGTCTTTTTCATTTAATATAATATAATGTTATAAAATCGTGTAATGGTAATAAATTCTTGATTTCTTGAATTATTGAATCTTGAATGACCGCCAAAGATATTTTGCTAAATCTGTCAAGACATGCAGTATTTTCTCTGTCCTGCATAATGCTGTCATAATATTATGCTTAATTATGGAATATGATTAATATAACACATCACTGCGCCTACGACTGTTTGATCTAGCTAGAGTTTACATATATGATTTTGACATAATGAATGACACCAATAAATTTATATCTATCATGTGCTCAAAGGAATCTGAGCTACTGAGGTGCCTGGGAAAATTCTTAATTGATATTGATATGTGAGTTATATGTTCTCCATCTTCTGACACTGTACAGTATAAATACATAGATGTTACTATAAACATTATTTAAAAAATAAAATAAAAAATAAAAAATTAAGTTTGGGGGCTGGAACCGCGTTACTAGTATAGCATATCTAGTTTACAAATTTTATTTGAACATTTCTGTATTTTCTGTATTCCTGTATTTTCTGTTCTTTATTTTATTTATGACATATATATCATGGATGATATTTTACTGTCAATAAAAATTATATATATAATATTGGGTCAATCAGACAGTTTTTCATAATCTGATAAAACAGGATGCACAAGACACAATATTCCCATGAATTTAAAACATGGCTAATTGCAGAACTAGCCACCAGGCAAACATCCAAGGCTTCCTTGACAACCAACCGGATGTTATCATTGTGGCGCCACCATGTGACGGAATCTGCCAAAAGGGATTCATTACCCCTGCACGTGAGTTCATGCATGCATGTCAACGCAAAGATTTGTGAGCCTAGATTTTAATATTTTACATAACTCTGTGTCCATTCTACATTTTAGTCTAATAATTAGCAATTATGCTATTATACCTATAAGTAAAGCAGTTGGCAGGTGGTTGCTGATGCACCAGCCTCTACATATCTTGCTGCCAGGTACCATTTGCTTCAAGACTTAATTTGACCAAGTTACATATTCAAACTTTACAAAACGATATAAATCAGCCTTGTCATAGAAGAAAAACAGGACCTTTTCCAAAAAAAAATTACACAGGCAAATTTATTGTATGAAAAATTTTTACTTAATGAGTTACATTAATCAACATTCCCCAACTTTATTTCTAGGCCTTATTTCGGTCTTCCTTCACCAACAAGTCTCGAACACTCGGAACATTACGACATAATCGAAGATCCTCGTCCGTAGCTGGGGTAGATGGATCAGCCAGGAGTACCCTTTCAGTTAGACCTGATATATTTGACTACGTCACAGCCTCTCTCCCTCCTCCATCTAGGAGATCTGAGTATGTTCCTCGAAACATCATTCGCCATAGTAGTTCGATGGGGGAGTTGAGAGAAAGACAATTACGAAAAGAACGCTTCTTGCGAGGCGAGACGTTATCGTTGCCAAAAGACCTTTACAGTAACGGATACTGGAACTCCAAAGACTTGGACGGTCATCTAAATATCCTTTCGGATGGGTCAGAAAGATCACCGCATGTGTTTCGATCTCTACCATCTCATTTATCGTCGCACGGTTTATCGGGCAGCAGGGGGACTTTGGTAGGAAGTCACCACAGCCTTGGGACTTTGTTAGGTGCTCAGGGCAATGTCCATATTGTACCTCCTCAAGGTCATGACCTTTTCAGGTCTCGTAAGGGAAGAAAATGGCGATGTATTTATGCAGTCTTGCTTGTTCTCCTCCTGTGCCTGTTTGCTGTCATGGCCACTTTTGCCTACCTTATCTACATGATTGGTAAGTAAAAAATGGTTCTTTCATGAAAAAAATTCATATAAGAATAGCTTGTTTCATTTCAAAGTACAGGTGTTAATGTTCCAAATGATGAGACGCACGGCCAGTTTCTTAACTTAAGTCTTAGCATGACGTGAAAAATTATTTTGGTAAGTTCCAGTGCTTATTTTTTTTAGATTTAGTTTGAATCAAGCTCATCAGTGTACATGTGGCTTAAGCAATATAAGGCAGATAAAGGGCACTTTTGGAACTGGCATTTTCAGAATTACAAAGTTAGATTTTTCACTTTCAATGTACTTTCGTGTAAATAAAAGGGGTGATTGTGTTTCAAATAGTATGTCATGTAAAATTTCAGAAAAACCAAAGGATTCAGCATCAACAAACTTATCATCTCAAACAGGTAATAATCATTTTTAACACATTACAAATTTAAATTCCTTACTCCTTTGCAAAAATATGACAGTTTTATTTTAATGGGGATTCAATAACACATTATGTCAGAGATCATCACCACTTTGAACAAACAGTTGTTAAAAAAAATTTAAAGAAATAAAGTGCAGAGTCATATACAGCAGCCAAATACTGACAAATAGTCTAATTGACTACTTCTTAGTGGGTGTCTTGGCCTAGTGGATAGAGCATTGAATTATTATGCGCATGGTCTTGGATTCAAACCCAGGCACAGCATGGAGGAACTGAGCAGTTCCTCCTTCAACTGCCACTGCTTTACTCCACCCAGGTTTAAATGGGGAGGTTTGCTATTTGCTATAGGCTGAGGTGGCATTGGAATGTTAAGTGATGGCGCAGCATGATGCGACAGCTGTATGCCCTCCAGGGAGTTGAGAAAGTTCCAGAGAGAACAGAGCCTGCCAACCGAAGGTACCGTGTGAAGGCAGCTGAGAGCTACATGCACCTACCAGGCTGATAGCAGACAATAAACCCCACCTTTACCTGTTTACCTCTAGCTTTCAGTGTCACATATGACTTATAGTCTTTTCTGATGATTCTTCTGGTCAGACTCTTGCTTTTACCACAAGAAACCAGTATGGTCGAATTGTATCTTCATGTGGATGAATGAGAAGATTATGATGAGTAAGATTGAGAATCCAAAAGATGAAAACCATAAAAGGTCCCCTATTTACCTGTCTTCTGACACATAGCTACGTGTTGCATAAACTTACACCCTTTTTTCAAGGCAGCCATGTTGGTATTTATGCCTCATTGACCCCATTTTGATTATGATATATATTATGACTTACTTCACTATTGTTGTTGCACTCTGTGACCTCACCATGGCCATTGTCTACTGATGACGTCACAATACTAAATCGGAGTGCAAAGAGAGGTCAACGAGGCAAAACTGCCAACATGGCTGCCACGTGAAAAGGGCCCGTCTTCTGACACATAGTTACATGTTGCATAAACTTACATCTCACGTGTTAATGTTAAAAATATTGTATTTTTGACTTTCAGATAGTCCGACAAATGAAGAGCTTATTGCTGGGTCCACAGCTGATACAGAATATCCTTAACAAGCTTCTGCAGCCTACTGCACTTTCATGACTACAATTACTCCGTGAGGTGCCCAATACGCTATTTAATTATACTTTAGTGGGATTTAAAATAAATGTCCACCTGCTTTTTGGTCATAATTGCAGCACAAAATGGACAGAGATGTATCCAATAATTAATCTTACAGATTTATGAGGGAATTACGAAGTGATTTTTTTTTTTCAATACTCAGGATTAGTGCTACACATTATTCCAAGCTTGCAGAAATATGATGTCACAATAACAAACAATCACAATGACATCACTGGCTATTGTAATGATTATGACATCACTAATCTTAATGGACGCCATCCACCAACCCTGAAAGGCCCTGGATGGCTCATGTGAACGAGTCAAAGGCCAACTTTCTAAATGATAAAAACAATTCTGGGAACCAATTGGCTAGAACTTTTTTGCTACATTTTCCATCGTAATTTCTGCTGCTTTCTGCGACCATACAAAATGACCATAATGAAGAGATAAAGGCAAAAAATGATCATGTCAAAGATAGGACACTTGAAGTTAATTGGTACTGAGAGAGGTCTTCATGGGTTAGAAAGTTGTTCGTTACATTTCCGTCCATTTTGTGCTGCTCCAAGCTCTCTTTGATCAAATATGATTAAAAATTGAGTGGACATTATTTATGGATATCACTTTAAGTTACTTACACAGACAAGTGAACTGGATCAAAAGGTTGTGGTTTCAATGGAGTAGTTTCATTTGTGAGGTTTTGTGTTTTATGTTAGTGTTATAGGTATCTCTCAGGAATATTGCAATAACAATCTGTGAATCCAAATTATATTATTAAATAATAATTATTGAGTACACAGAACAAATTTCGTCCACCAATTTTACCAATAGCTTGTCCTATCTCTGTAATGACAACCAATCAATGATAACCAATCAAGTGTCCATTCTGAAGGTTATTCCCCAATTCTTTAACATTGAATACATATCCGACCGGGTCGACCCCGTCAAAACATGATAAAAATTTTGAAATCCGCCAGGACCAACGACAAACTGGCCATACCAGACAATTAAATAATGAAACACACAAAACCATCTCTTTTCCAATAATTAGCATGATGTCCATTGTTACAATTACATTGTGATTTCATTATGAAATGTGATAATAATTTACATGTTTTTAAAATATGAAATGTGATAATAATTTACATGTTTTTAAAATAAGAAATGTTATAATAATTTACCTGTTTTTAAAATAAGAAATGTGATAATAATTTACCTGTTTTTAAAATAAGAAATGTGATAATAATTTACCTGTTTTTAAAATAAGAAATGTTATAATAATTTACTTGTTTTTAAAATAAGAAATGTGATAATAATTTACCTGTTTTTAAAATAAGAAATGTTATAATAATTTACCTGTTTTTAAAATGAGAAATGTGATAATAATTTGCCTGTTTTTAAAATGAGAAATGTGATAATAATTTACCTGTTTTTAAAATGAGAAATGTGATAATAATTTACCTGTTTTTAAAATAAGAAATGTGATAATAATTTACCTGTTTTTAAAATAAGAAATGTTATAATAATTTACCTGTTTTTAAAATAAGAAATGTGATAATAATTTACCTGTTTTTAAAATAAGAAATGTTATAATAATTTACCTGTTTTTAAAATGAGAAATGTGATAATAATTTACCTGTTTTTAAAATGAGAAATGTGATAATAATTTATCTGTTTTTAAAATGAGAAATGTGATAATAATTTACCTGTTTTTAAAATGAGAAATGTTATAATAATTTACCTGTTTTTAAAATGAGAAATGTGATAATAATTTACCTGTTTTTAAAATGAGAAATGTGATAATAATTTATCTGTTTTTAAAATGAGAAATGTGATAATAATTTGCATGTTTTTAAAATGGATGTGTTAAACTTTAAGTGATGTGATAAATATTACCCAGTGATGTTGATAATTGTGATATTAATAAAGCTGTGATGTCCAAGTTATTACACTGTATTTTGCACTGTTAGAATTATGCACAGACATTTAAATGTGTAGCTCACGTTAATGTTGAAATTAATGTTGAAATTAATTGTTAATGGTTGTTAATGTGTTGATCTCATGTCATTAGCAAATACAATTATCTCTTACGAGTGTGACTAGTCTTTGTTCTCATTTTAATTACCTATTCCTGAAACTATACAGCCAAATTCATAGAGTTGGAAACCAATCTCTTGGACTTTAATGCTTCCCTCCACAGAGAAGATATACCCAGAGGCGCCAGTGCCATTGAAGCATTGTAGAGCCCCCATCTCACATACCCCGTTTTGCCATAGTGAACCCTTAATATTACATAACGGTTATGCAAGAGGCTTTTTCACCAGGTTGGCAACAGATTCTGGCAGCAAAAAGGGGCGGGGCATCATACGACGTGTGACTCGCCATGTTCTACGGGTGACTCGACGGGTTCTACGGGTGACTCGGCGGGTACGGCCAATTAGTGGCCGAATTCCACAAGAGAATCGACAGCTTCCAAAAGTTATTCGCCGAGTTGTAGCAAGGTAGGTAAGACAGTGCCGGGAAAGTTGGCAAGTCACCCGTAGAACCCGGCGAGTTCCATACGTGTTTTTGGATCGAAAATATAAGCAAGATATTTGTCTGAGAAGGCAGGTAGGCTGGCGGCGGCAAACAGGGGTGCTCCCGCAAACGTCCGCGCCCGGACTAGAAAAAAACCGCATTGTTCTATCATGTATAGAAGCCAAGAAATTGCAAGTTGAAGTTTTGCACTCAAACAACTTCAGGTGAGTTAAAGATCAACGTATTTAGTTAAAGAAAGTCAGGTGAAAAGGTCAAGGCAAAAATAGAGGAGTTTCTTAAATTAAGGCCAAGGCCAAAGGTATAGGCCAAGGCAGGGAGGGGAGTTGTATATACTTTAAAAGGCTGCTGCTCCCCTAATATTAGTCCGATTTTCGTCAAATAAAGACTGGATTGTAGCATAGTTCATACTGATTCCAACCCTGAACTGGACTTCAATGGAGCAGGCCAACACTGTGGCCGCTGCACCACCTAATGGATGCATTCCTCTTTCGAGTAAATTTCCACTATCGAAGTGCCACCCGTTCATCCAAAATAGTAGAATACCACCACTACACATTTCTAATTTTAACTGAGCAATTCCCAGGTGGCTTACTGTAATGGGCATCACTTCAGGGTAAATTAAAGCCACTTCGTATTGTCTGACGTGAGAGCTCTTTCTCCCAAATGACCCTCTTACATGCAAAATCTGTTTACAGCCAAAATCAATTATCTGATGAAGTTCATGAGGGAAATAATCTGATGGTTTACCTTAGCAATGACTGCTGCACAGCTTTATTGCTTCAAGTGGCCTGATGGTTAAGGCATTAGTCTGTTTCTGATAGAAGTGCTGTGCATCCCATAAAGGATTGGCTAAAGTAAGCTACACACCTTCTCATAGATAAAGTACACTGAAAATAAATTTGACGCATTTGGTTCGTCAAACGATGAGTTGATAATTTGACGAACCTTATTCGTCGAAAAATGTGTACAACAGCAGTTTGTCTAATGATTACCATCACTGATCATATGACCAACATGTTGGAGTTAGTCAAATGACGAACTAGGTTCGTACTAATGTCGAAGCAAAGTTCATCAAATAAGACATCATCAAAATATTAACCTAATTCATCATTTTGACGAACCTAATTCGTCAAATTTATTTTCGGTGTACATAACATCAGTTTCCATATGGAACTATAAGTATTAGTTATATCCCGAATAGGAGGGAGTTAACTAAAAAAAATTTTGTTGGGTTATTTGGCGTCGGGATTTAAGCAACAGAATGTTTACTCCCGAACTAACTTATAACCCATTAGGCATATTTACTAATTTGTTTGATTGCTTGTTTCAATGCCTTTATTACGCATAACAGTTCAGTTTGCACTCAGGAGGGAGTTAACTAACATTTTCGTCGGTTATTGCCCGCTTAGAACAATAGGAAAACAGTTAAGTGGAGTATAACATAGTGTGTCCAGCGTATGATTGAAATGCTAACAGCTTCTATGAGTAATGAGAGAACAGTGTAACCAATCCCTCACAGAATGGAATAAACATTAATTTTCCATGCATGACATCTTTTTGCACCAGATGGGGCTAGTTAATTGGTTATGACGTAACAATACTAGTATATACAGCATGAGGCAGTCACGATTGGTCCTTAAAATGATGGAACACAATAGATTATACAGTGTTTTAGTGTTAAACTTGGAAGCATCTAATTTCTGTTTTCAGTCTAAAAACAATGATTGATATAACTTTACAGGTAGAATTTTTTTCTGCAGTTATGCTGAATATTGCAACAAGGAGTTATGTGGGATGGCCCATGCATACATTTATGAATATAATTTAGAAGACATATCTAGTTGCAAATATCCTAAACAGAGATAGATATGAAATTGTATAAAGTTTTCGAAATGAAGAGCTGTTTAAGCGAATGGACACATTCTACAGTAATGCGCAGTAATTCAATATTTTTCAATCACTGGCTTTTGCCATTAACAAACTTTATCAGATAGCTTGCAAAAAGTGCATGCTCAGGAACTCTCTACAAAATCAGCCTCAAACATTCAGATAGCCACCCTAAGCTCCATTGTTCTTAGTTAATCATGAATTTGCCAAGCAAAGTATTAAGTATAGATACATCAATAATTTAAGTAACATGTCAGTCAACTATAAAGAAAACTATATACACATAGTCAGGACGGTTTTAAGAGGTATATCAAATTTAGTATAATTGCAACATATAGTGAACGTCGTGATATTCCTAATTTATATTTGTTCAAGGTCAAACCCTCATTAGTGTCCACATATTCATAATATACCCTTTCATATATTTCATCATTGATGAAGTGCATCGTTTACATTTTTGTTTTTGTTAATTTGAAATAGCATAGAAAATATTTTGTGAATCTTGTATCCCTGTAGGTGGCCCCATGATAGCGAAGGGATACCTTCGTAGTGGGGTCTCGTCACATTATGTATAAAATGCGAGTTTTGTCATTTTAATTTCATAAAATATGTAAGAATGTAAAATATAATGAATAAATCTAATCTTAATCTAGAACTTGGCTGCCCGTGCCCGCATGTGCACTAGCACCCACCTACAACGCTAAGCTCATCTTGTTAACATTGTCTATGCATTATTTATGGTCCCTATTTCTTCACTTCCTACACTAGTGGTGCCATGCTGAGTATGCTCATTATTTCAAGGAAGTTCTTTTGACACCACATCACATATACATCACACATACATTACATACAACATGCATTAATGATCTTGAAACAGTGCAATTCTGTGCAAGGAACACTCCCCCAGCTAACGAGTACAAGTCCCCACTTCCTATGTATGCCTCACTTCCCATTCAATTGGCACAAAGCCAGGAATATTTCCATGTCTCCAGGAGAAAAATGTCATTAGGGAAAGGAAGATGAAATACTTTTTGTCGGAAATGTTGCTCAGAAATACCTTCATCCATAACCAAAGCCTGAGAAGCAACAACACGTATCGTCTGCCTGCTGTGAGTCATGAGTTTGCATAGCATAAGCTATAGGTTTCGAAAATATTCAATGAAATTAATCAAAAGATAAAATATATACTCATAGCCTAGATGGTTTCAAATATAATGTAAAACTAAATTTTCTAGTCTTAAAATGTCAATTGTGATTTAACTAATTGTTTTGGGTTGACCGGTGTCATCTCTGTCATCTCTGGCATGGATTTACTGTCATTTATGCAATTGTAATTCGTATTTATTAACTTTTATTTTTAAGTCTACCACTGAGTATCTGTCCCTTGCCACTGGTTGCAAGATTGAAATTTGAAAGACAAATTAATTTCTTTATATTAAGACTAGGGTGGCCCCTTGGCAGCGACATCAAAGATGTCTTAAAGGGGTCACCCTACTTAAAGCAAATTCTAATAAACCTGATTGTAATGTCGTATTTTTTATACCAGCTTTAATTCAAAAAAATATATCTGAATCTGAAGGGTATTTGGAGGACCTATCACATGGCTGTTTCTGAAGTCATATTCACAAATGAGTTGGGGTTGTTCAACATGGGTGGTCCGACAGACCAGGATCCGATTACTTCAAGGAATCTGAGAGCGACAAGTGCAGGACTTCGCACCAACTTGCATGTTCTATAGCCACACCAAGAATTATTCAGACACCTTCAGAATTTCATGCTAATTCGAGCCATAGCTGAAGTGATTTAGCTTAAAGCTCAACTGTCGGGGAAAATTACTATTTTCTGAAACTACATCAAATTATTGAAAATCACCTTATTTGATCAAGGCACACTAAATATGTGTACGCTAATAAATCTATCAGGCATTAATTTTAAAAAACAAATGATACATTGAAAGAAATCAAGACAAAAACATTGGAAATACAATGGATATGGCATCATCTCCCGTTGTTGAGTACTCTGAAATCATCACTTGGTTTACATATTGGAGTTTTGATGGCATTACAAATTAAATACTGGGTAAAGTTTATTTATGTCAGTATTAAGACAATGAAATGAATGCAATAGATTTTGACCACTGCCATATTGAGTGACAATAAAGTCTTTTCACAGTACAGCCCTGAATTCAGCAAGACACAAGTCTTTCCTCTCCTCTTATTACTCATTTTGCTTTTCAGACACAGTAGTAATACCAAACTGATTCCGAAAAAAAAACTTTCTCAGAAAAATAACAAACATCAACTAAATGATAAAGTGTCAAATATACATTAAAAAGCACTAAAAATACTGCTGCTAGGATGCACTTTGCTTCAGCCAATCACAGCCAAGGGCGGGAACTTTTTCAGCCAATAGAATTGCAGTATTCTGTTTTAGCCACCTGGTGGAAATACAGAGAACCTTCCGTGAAAAAACCACTATAATAATTTAGCTTTAAGGTAGCATTCTATAGTATCATTTTCATGCATATTAAAAGACATTTCTTTTTCAATCGATTTAAATGTCATTGTACAGCGCACTTGAATTACCTTTGTAAGTAGTAACGTTATATAAATTTAATAAATAATAATAATATGTCAACATCTGGCAATGGCTGCAATTAAAATGCATTTGCCAATGTAGTTTACAAGTTATGGTAGGGTATTTATCAGTGAAAAGTCAAAAGTGTCTGAATCGCTGTTAATCTCACTGTAACTAGATAACGTACAACACAGGAGTCAGCTGGGGGGTGGAGTTTCAATCATTGAAATAAATTCTCTGATCAGCTGTGAGACAATCTAAACAGAATGCTTGTTAAAATGTGGTGCCCAGGAAAAAAATTCTGATTGATTATTATATTTCTATACAGTCACGGACCTCAGAGGAGACATCAAATATCTCTGAGCTGCAGTGTGTTCCGAATCATGGTGAAGTGATCAACCTTTAGTGGTGTTATGAATAGTTCAATAATTAAAATTTCCGGCTGTGCCCATACAAGTGAAACCTTAGTCTGTTCCTGGCACTGATTTGCTAAGAGATTGCTTAAGATTGCAATTGGGAATTTCATTGAGGTCCATGAAAATATCTCCATTGAATTAGCATTAATTGGGAATAAAATATTTCTGCTGTGTGCTTTATATAATTTACAAATTACATTATTAGAGAGTATTTACAATCATGCCACAAAGAAGTCCTGGTATTCTATACAATTATAATAAATATTGTAGAAATTCAACAAATTGTGTGTTCACTTGCAATTAAATATAAAATGCTGCAAGATAGAACTCATAAGTTTTATGTCCAGTATGTCCCATTATAAAGGATGCCTCAAGAAAACGACTTCGATAAATTACATACAAGAGGATGGATAACCCTTTAAGCTTTGCTGCTATAATCATTCTTGCACATGTTTCTGAATATATACATTTAATAAAGGAAATTTGTCTATCTTCTCACCTATATCTACTCCCTAACAACACGCTCCAATAACTAGGCATTAAAGAACAAACTGACTCTATCACCTTGGCATTTATACCTTTACATAATGATACATGCTGATGCATTCCTTATATGGACTGCTTGGTAGGGATACATCATACATATTATGCAAATTATACACGGGGTAAATACCCTATGCATACACACAGATCATACTGGAATACTCCTCTATGGGTGGATGAGGGGGGGGGGGGTTAGGGAACCAACCTACCCTCATTGTCTTTATAATATTACCAGTTAATACACAACTCCTGATGAAATATTCATATTTAGTGATAAGAGAAAGTCGGATCAAAATATAGAATGCGGGGGGGGGGGGGGGATTGGGGGGGGGGGGGGGGGGCTCTCAAAAATAAATATTTAATCGTCAAAAAGTTCTATCTTTCAATCTCTGCAGTAGAAATATTTTAGATTAATTAATTAATTATATATTTTATGCAATTGATAACATGAAATGATAAATTAGGGGAAAAATTTTACTGTATTAATAATAATTATAGTGGTTTCCCCCCCCCCCCCCCCCTCCTCCCACCCCAACCATTTCTGGAACTTTGGTAATACGCGTGAGAAAGAGACATATACGTGTAATCTGAAATTCTTGACAAAGTTTAAAACTTAAAATTTTTCCCCTAATATCACCTTAGAATTTTGGCAGTTTATGTTTTTTCCTACTTTTGTGAAATTTAAACTTTTGTGAAAAGAAAATATACCAAATATTTAGGTTGCTACCGGGTAATTGGTAACTAAAGGGAAAATCAGAAAAAGAAAATGTCCAAAACTGACGTCTACATGAATAACTTTTATTGGGCTTTTTTAGTTTTTTAAATATACTAAAAATGAAAAAAAAATACATATTTTGCAACAAAGTTTCTTAATAGTTTTAAGTCGACTTTTGTAGATGTGTACATATATTAGCAAGTACTTAAACATCTAATTGATGGGCATATTATATGTAGTTATTTTAAGGATATAAAAAAACCAACTTCAATTTAATGTTATTTCAGTTCAACAATGTCTAGAAATATCGAATTTTAAAATAACATGGAAATCCATATTCTGTATGACAACAAAAAAGGGGGTAAAATTTTTTTTATATATATATACAAAGGTGCAAATTACTCTGCAAACCATCCCTTAAATATCCCCATAAAAACAGATGTATGTCATTGGATTAACCAATACTAAAACATACTTATGGGATTCAAATTACTTATTAAACAAGTCTTTGTGTACTTCATTACTCCTGAGTACACATCAATGAATTTATAATGAAATATTCAGCAAAAAAAGTATATTAACTCTTGGTGCAAGTTATTCATATGTGACAAATACCAGAGATCATTGTTAGAGTAATACGTCATAGGAATCAAAAATCAAAGCAAAAAAAAGATGGGTTTAAGTGAATGAATAGCTTAAATACAAAGTAATCCCATGAAAGATTACATGTGCTGTAAGTCTGTTGACTTTCTCAGGTAAATTCAGTGCTGCAGCAGCATTACATGTTAAATTCATGGAGAACATGCTCACATAAGATTAGGTGGGGTGGGGGTGTGGGGAGGTAGTTAACTCTGGGGAGTATTTCAAAATATTTGCAAGTAAGGGGGGTGGGGGTAAACATCAAACCCCATCTAGTTCCTACTTTTAACATTTGAAACCAGGGGAATTATTTCTCCATCAAATCATAAGTACTAGGCCTATATATCTATTAAAAATCGTATTTTTCAACCCCAAATTACAAGGCTGGGTAAAATGTACAGAAATATAATAAACTGCCACTTTGCTATGTCCTGGAGTAACAATGATGAACATGCACAACACACCTTGTTTATTGCCAAACTTTGTCACAAAGAAAGAATATCTAAGACAATACACCTTTGCTGTGTTAGGGAAACCATTCTCAAGAATGTATGGACTAATCTTCGAAACTAAGAATTCTCGTGTGATAATATGCAATTAAGTCGACACCTATTGAATGATACCAATTATAGGAAAATTTAAACTTCAAATATACAATCCAAGAGATTAAAGAAACATTTCATATTATAGTATATTATGTAAGTTAATTTTAAGTTGTTTTTTTTTCTTAACACATGGTTCATACAATTTTACACTGATACATTCAATACAGTTATGCATATACATAATAATTTTAATATATTCAATGTCAAGAAGGGAAAAAACAGAGTACACATTCTAACTGAGAACAATTACAGTTCTATGGTATCTATCCATATGCACAATGATGCATCTCCTAGAAGGGTGCACAACCACCCCTTTGGGGCATTACTCTAACTATGCCCATGTTGGAGTGCCCCGTAGCCTGATGTAATAGCTTCTGGGGCCCATGGGAAAGAGGACTGGATTACACCCCATAAGCTGTGAGATGTAAACCACTTTGAGCACGACATGGTTTTGTCTTGTAAAATACTGGATAAGAGGTTAAAATCCTAAGCAACAGCTCTGCACTAGCACTGCTTTACATGTTAATACCATAATGCTCTTGTCGTCATCAAAATTCAGGAAAAATGCAAAGCAGGGTAATACCCCACCACAAGGGGTATATAAAGGGCCCAGAGCCCTCAGAGGGTTGTGACAGTTTCTCAGCAGCACCCACAAGGACCTTACCTGACTAAAGGGGTAAGGAGAACCTCATAGAAGACAAAGGGGTTCCAGTGTCACCATTGACAAGGTAAGTCCTAAGCATATTTATCATTGCAATAATTACTCGGTTTCGTCTAATTGCATTATACATCGAATACGATTTATTGACAATTTGCAACATAAGCTGAAAAGTAATATTGGTAAATACATGACTAGCTTAAAAAAAGAAAAAAAAAAGATGCAAAATACGAATGAAATAGATGAAAATTCACTTTACTAAAAAGGCTCCGAGTGTGAGAACTGGTGTGTGCATATGTTGGATACATCCATTAAGATTAATATCGAAGTGGCTGTGACAAGCCCTTCATGTACAAATTTATATTTACTATTTTTTTGTTCGAATAACCATACCAATGGCTGAGACTAGACTAACAGCATTACTTTTTTGTTATTTTGAAAAGATGGCTTCGACGATGAGACCAAGATTGGCATTGTTCCTGTTATTAGCTATCACTGCTTCTGCCCAGTATCATGGTAAGTTATGAGTTTCCAAATAATTTAAAAACCTTCATGGAACTAACATTGTCTGACATTAGATATACATGTATAATAAAACCTACAGTTATCTTGCACTTTATAGTTATGATATTATCTATTCTTAATGGCTGCTTATATGTTTCTTTCTCTTTTAAAAATCTATTGCAATTCTAGTGTTAAGTGTTGACAACCAGAATATTAGATTTGGATTAGTAACATTAAGCTCTGCAATATTCCTTACTTGAAAATGGCTTTTTTCCAGAGGGCTATGGACATGGCCACGGACAGCACGGACAGCACGGCCACGGTGACCACAAGCATTACGGTGGTCACAAAGATTACGGCACAGCAGTCGGTCATCATGGGCACCAACACGGAGCTGGACATGCTGGACACCATGAGAAAGGGCATGACAAAGACCATTACCATTCCAAAGGACACACTGACCATCACGATGACGGCCATTATGATGGACATGGTAACCACGCCAGCGACTACCACAACCATGGTCATGACAAGTATGATGATGATGGTCACTATGACTCTCATTATGGTTACAAAGGACAGGATCAGTTCAAGGGCAAAAATAACTACTATGGTCATGGGGGTTATGTAAAGGTTATTAGTGCTAAAGGTTATGGTAACTATGATGATTATGGTCAGTACCATATGGAACAAGGTCACAAGGGTTATGACAAGCATTATGATCACGATAAGCATTATAAGCATGATAAGCAGTATGGTCATGACAAGCATTACGGTCATGATGACCATCACGGTCATGAGTACGGTCACAATGATTATGATCATCACGGCAAGGGTCATGATGATTATGGTTACGGTCATGATGATCACGGTCATTACGGTCATGATGATTATGGTCATGACCACGGTCACTATCATGGTCACGAAGATGATAAAAACTATGCCCCTGCTCCTTATGGACATCATCATCAAGGTTATGATCACGGCTATGGTAAGAAGAATGACTATGGCCATCACGGTCATGGACATGGTCATGGTCATGACCATTACGGTCACCAAGGTCACGGTCATGAGGGTTACGGCCATGGTTATGGCCACGGTCAAGACTATGGGCATGGTCATGGCTATGGTCAAGAACACGGTCACGGTCATTATGATCATGACAAACATAAGGGTGAATATGGTGGACATGGTCACCAGTCTGGCTACCACAAGGGGCACGGTCATGAAGGGCATAGCAACCATGGTAAATACGTAACCAATTATGCTTATAAAGGTTATGATGATTATGGTGGTAAGAACTACTATGATGGTCATGGAGGTTACAATGAATATGCCATGTCTAAAGGTCATGGCAAATATGACAAACATGGAGGAGACAAGGGCTACCACCAATACCATGGTTATGACAAGGGTAAAGCCCATAGTGACCATCATGGCGAAGGCCATCACCAAACTTACAAACATGGTGACGGTCACCATGATCACCAAGACTACGGGAAGCACCAGGAACACCAGGACCAACATGGTTACCAGAAAGGTTACGGAAGCGAGGGTCACCATGCCCACCATGATAAGCATGACGACCATAAAGGCTATGGTCACCATGACACCCATGGTCACAAGGGTTACTAGACACCTCAGGTACCATCCTATGGTCACCTGACTTATTAGGGTTACCAAACTAGATAATGAATTCTTTTAGCTATAGTGACTCTTTTTACCTTTGTAACATACATTGGTCTGAAAATGATTCCACTTTACATTGTACAGTAGTTTTCTGTACTTTCGGTGCTGTAATGAAAGTGGATGATCTCTTAGCAGACGGTCTTGTGAAGCCTTGGTGATATCTATTCAAGAGGTTGATTTTAAGACTTTTTGTCTTTAATTTATTGAACTGGGTGCTGATTGAAATAGTGTATATTATTGTATATCATAGTGAATTGTTGATAACTATGTTATAGATTATGCTAATAAATTGTTTGCATTGTAATTACCTCGTGTTGTTTTCTATTTAACTTTTGTCAATGTTACCTCAAACTTAACAAGAAGAAAAGGAACCTATGAGAACATCAACAAAGCACATTTTAAAATTTTGCAACAAATATAACATATTATACAGAAAATACCCCCAAGCGACAACATAGCTTTATGTTTATGGCTAAACTAAACCACAAAACCAAATACCTTCGATGGGCGACATCTGCAGAGAAAAATCCACAATCACCAAAAGAGTCACTTAGTGCATCAGTAAACTGCAGAAAAGCCAGCATTTTAAAATGAGTTTGACCAGACAAAACGGCAGCCTATGACTAATTAACTATTGCAATTCAAGCAAGACTATTTAAGTTCATCGAATAAACCTATAACCTCTCTAATGCTAACATTTACACAGAATTCAGACAATATGTCGAACCAAAGAAATACTAACATAAAAGCTCACAGATTCACAGCCAAACCTTTTAAGAAGTAGTTTCGCCAGAGCACAAATATTTGGACCCCTTGGGAATCTGCACTACCAGAATCATACTCACGCACATCCAGGTAAAATACAAAACTCACAAAACTATTTATAATCAAATAATGTCAGGATGTGGCGAAAAGAAAAAAAATTCCTTTCATTGCTAATTACATTTGAACAAATAACACAATTTTCACATCAATCACTTCATTCTGACTACATGTTGTTTCATGTTGATGAGACTTTAACTACCAGGCCATTTACTTAGTAATGTTACTGGTTAATTACACAGGCCCTAATGCTTAAATCTGGTTGAGATTTTGCGAACCTTCAAGAACTTTCATCAGTGACTTGGCCACATTTCAACCAGAAGCAATGTTCCTTTGTAGATTCACTTCCACGACAATAACATTGTAGACATGAACCACTCCACTGCTGGGGACCTTTACTCGTTACCTTTCGAAGAGGTTACCAGTGTCATTACAATCCCACAATCACAGGATGAAGAAACACTAGGCTTGACTACTGAGGCAATAGTTTACAGCTGTGTTGGAATATTTGGTGTTTTGGGCAATGGATTTGCTGTTGTTGTCATTGCTACTAACATGCTAAAGATGCTAGAGAAAGTCTGCAATTTCTTCATCCTCAACCAAAGTATAATTAATCTTTAGGGTTCATTCTTCTAATAGTCAACAACCCTGCTATTGTCAGCCAGATACACCCAGCATCATAGTTTGCAGCTCAGCTCTATTGCAGGTTTTGGGCATCCAGCTACTTCATGTGGGCAATGTTTCTCACGTTGATGGTCAATCTAGTTGTGATCACAACTGAGCGATATGTGGAAGTCTTCCATTCATTCTCGTATCAGAGTATCTTCAGTCGCATGTGAGCACAGATTGCCTTAGCATTAGTCTGGTTATCCAGGATGGTCTATTTAACTTTTGTCAATGTTACCTCAAACCTAACAGGAAGAAAAGGAACCTATGAGAACATCAACACAGCACATTTTAAAATTTTGCAACAAATATAACATATTATACAGAAAATACCACCAAGCGACAACATAGCTTTATGTTTATGGCTAAACTAAACCACAAAACCAAATACCTTTGATGCACAACATCTGCAGAGAAAAAGCCACAATCACCAAAAGTGTCTTTTAGTGCACAAGTAAACTGCAGAAAAGCCAGCATTTCCATTGATCATCATGATCTTCTGCTACACTAGGATGGTGAAAGTCCATAAAACTGAAGTAAATCAAACAGTTCACGGAAATTTGTCTGCAGCAGAGAAACCTCGAGAAGAGGGTAGATCAAAAGCTTGAAGAAACCTCATAAAAACCCCAATAATTGCCTGAGTAGCGTTCTTCTGCTGCTGGATCCTCAACCAATCTTACTACTTTCTTTACACTCTGTGTGCTAATATAGCCTATCTTTTTATCACTTCACAGTTTATCTAAAATTCCTGAACTGTGTTATTAATCCTATCATATACACAGCTTAATATTGGGAATTCAAGAATGCAGCAAAAAATGAGGGTTGAAGATAATGAATAAAATATAACTGCAACCTCCTGAGTCCAATTAAACCCTCTTTAAAGTAAGTGATAATAATTGGAATTCAAAGATCCTGATTGTTCCCTTCCTTAGAAGTTGAAACACTTTCTTTCTACAAACAACACTCCAGAAGATGTCATAAGAATTCAGGTCTCCCATTGGTTAAAAAAAACGTACAGCATATTTTCCAAGTCTATGAAATCTATTATAATTGAATAGCATGCTGAGAATATCAGGCAATCCTTAGACACCAAAGGCATCACGATTCTTTGTTACAACCTTTTTAGCTATTAAAAGTACTATCTATTGCAATTTAGCAGCATCATGATTGTAAATTCTGATCATGGAACAACTCCCATGTTCTTATGATGGTTAGCATTAATAATACCTACTCCTTTGGAAAGAATTTCAGATGGTTCCTGGCTCAGGGGAATCTGACCTTACAACCTGATTAAACTACATATATATACCGTCTTACTAATTCATCATTATGACAAATTCAGCTAGGCAATTTTTCCATATTGAACTCCAATGCATAATCTAGACATATCCTTATCATTTCTGTTAATCCCTTTCGACTTGGTGCCATTAGAACTAAGTCATCTGCATATCCATATGCCCCTATGAAGTGCGGACCAACATAACATCCATAGGAACTGTCCCCAAGTCTCTTTAACAGAACATCAATATATATGCAGAATAACAAAGGGGATAAACCCCCCCCCCTTGCTTAACCCCATTTCTGGCTTTAAATGTACAGTCTTGACCACTTGCCATTTAATCCTTTATCTCTGATTGACATACATAAAAAAAACAGACATCAGATATAAATTGGATCCATCTTTTTCTCAATCATAATTTTAAATAATTGCATATGATCCAGCTTGTCAAACCCTTTTGACATATCCAATAGTAAACAGTTAACTGTGCTACCTGCAGACACAAACTTCCCAGCAACCTCTGCGAGGACTGTTGTATACATTAAAGTTGTGCTGTTTGGTTCCAAAGTGCTTTTCGTCATAAAACAAGAATTTCCTTTAATTTTCAATAAAAATTAAGTCAAATAATTTGCTAATAGAGCTGCTTAATGTGGTAGCTCTGTGTTTTTCTGATATGGATGTAGTCTTTGACTTAGGTATAGGACACATAGTTCCAAATAAAAGAGTATCTGACGCAAATCCATGACTCAAAATTGCAGAAAAGTAAATAGCAAATAATATGAATAGTCTATCAGATCCATGTTCCAAACAGTCTGAAGTAAGACCTTCTTTACTGTCTTGCTTGCCTGGCTTGAGCTTCTTAACTAGCTTTTTAATGTTACAGAATTGACAATATGCGTTTTATCCTTTTTATGGCTGATCATTTCATTCAATTGTGCTTTAATCCCATCTATTCTCACTTTGTATTCATTACTTAAATAAAGGGTCTTAAACTTCTTTTCAAATAATCCAGCAATATCATGGGGATTGTCAATTCCATTTACAACAGCTGGTATGATCTTTGATGTCTTATTGATATGTTTCGATTCAGTCCAAAAGTCACGAGTACGATTTTGTTGTAGAGCCTCTGCCATTTTGTGACACGTATCATATCTCTATTATTTTTGCAAAACTTGATGGCACTGTGATACTGACGTCTTGTTTCTCTTCTCTTATCTGCTATCTCCCCTTGATCAGGCCTGCCTGCAGATACCCACACATCATGCCCTCTTTTTGTTTCCCCTTGACGTGATCATTCCACCCAGGCATACAGGATGTATGCTTACCTTCAGTTAGTGGAATGCACTGTCTCTCTGCCACTAGACAGGCGTTAATTATATCCTCAAGCACTTTATTTAGTTCATATCTATGAGACTTACATGTATAATCCAGACAATGAGCATATTTTCGATTAAGTTACACGGGTAACTCGAGTGACTTGGGTCGAGAGAGTTTTAATCCGAACACCGGCTCGAGTTGGCCGGAACGAGAAGTCAAGGGACAATTTACTCGACCCCCGTACTCCTGACTTTTGCCGGAGTAAACGGAACATAGCACAACCAGTCATAAACATTCAATAGCTCCCCTGCCTCCCCAGGCTCCCTGGTGTTTATTTAACTAACACTCGCACCAGTCACTCGACCCGTTCTTCTAGGACAAGAAAGCTACAAGAGCATCCTGCCTTGGCACACACGCGCCAAATTACACTAGTGTCACGAGAGTTTCAATATCAAATTCGCTCAATGTATGGTCTCTAACGGTAAATCAACAGCCTGAATGAGTCTATCAAGTTCTTGTTTATAATTTTCAATATCTTGATTAAATTCTTGGCTTTATGCCAGGCATTTTTTTGCCTTGGCGTAGATTCAGTCTTGACATTATGGTGCATAATACTAGTGTCAAACTCACACAATAAACCAATGTGGTCTGACATATTATTGACCGATTCCAGTGTCATGTAACTATCAATATTTCTGAAGAGATTGTCAGACACATAAAAGTGATCAATCAAAGATTTGGATCCACAACTAGCACTTTCAAAAGTATGTATCACTTCTGACACAGCTATCCAATCCATTTGCTAGATCAAGGCTTTCTGCAAATGATTTTACAGCCTGCACATGAGGTGCATTTCTTTCCATTTGTGTTTGCCATAGTCCCTACCTGTCCTAATTAGCCCATCAGGTGCAGAAATACAGGACATAAAGCCCTAATCCACCACCACCACTCTTTCCATTTGTGCATTTAAATCCCCACCAACTATAGTCATGTCACATGCAGTTTCATTTATAAGCACTGCAATGTTATTCATTGTGTCAATAGTCATGTGATACTTACTGTCTTTAAACCTTGCATCACACGGTAAGTAAAACTTAACTATAAGCATAGTTACTTCTTCTGGCATAGTCATTTTCACTGCACATATCCTGTTGTTATCCACTTTTACTGGTTCCATTTTGCATTTCAATGAGTTGCACCATACAATACCACAGCCCCAATGAGGCCTGCCGATAAGAAAGTCATTATCATCCATGGCATTTGTGCAACAGTAACTAATATCTCCAATATTATTCAGTTCATAAAATCTGCTGCGAAATTAACATCTTGTAAAAGTAATTTTACAAAAACATTATTTCTTGAGTGTTTATATTGTGTGTGGATGAACCAAAACAATTGCCACTTGGCCTACAAAGCCTGTTATGCAATGCTAATTGTACAAGATGTCCTATTTTTTGAACTCTTGAATTTCTTCCTTTGTTCATTATATTCTGTCAAGTGTAAAATAATACAGGTTGTAAAAAAGTTTGAAAAAGTCTTACTTTATTTTTGTAAAAATTAAGGCCCGTACTAAGTCTTACTTTTAAACTAAGTCTTGCATTATCCTATTTTGACTTAGATATTTGCATCTACATTGTAATATTCAGAAGATTTGGTAAATATAAATCCTAAGCAAAAGCTCTGCACTAGCACTGCTTTACATGTTATTACCATAATGCTCTTGTCGTCATCAAAATTCAGGAAAAATGCAAAGCAGGGTAATACCCCACCACAAGGGGTATATAAAGGGCCCAGAGCCCTCAGAGGGTTGTGACAGTTTCTCAGCAGCACCCACAAGGACCTTACCTGACTAAAGGGGTAAGGAGAACCTCATAGAAGACAAAGAGGTTCCATTGTCACCATTGACAAGGTGAGTCCTAAGCATATTTATCATTGCAATAATTACTCGGTTTCGTCTAATTGCATTATACATTGAATACGATTTATTGACAATTTGCAACATAAGCTGAAAAGTAATATTGATAAATACATGACTAGCTTAAAAAAAGAAAAAAAAAATATGCAAAATACGAATGAAATAGATGAAAATTCACTTTACTAAAAAGGCTCCGAGTGTGAGAACTGGTGTGTGCATATGTTGGATACATCCATTAAGATTAATATCGAAGTGGCTGTGACAAGCCCTTCATGTACAAATTTATATTTACTATTTTTTTGTTCGAATAACCATGCCAATGGCTAAGACTAGACTAACAGCATTACTTTTTTGTTATTTTGAAAAGATGGCTTCGACGATGAGACCAAGATTGGCATTGTTCCTGTTATTAGCTATCACTGCTTCTGCCCAGTATCATGGTAAGTTATGAGTTTCCAAATAATTTAAAAACCATCATGGAACTAACATTATCTGACATTAGATATACATGTATAATAAAACCTACAGTTATCTTGCACTTTATAGTTATGATATTATCTATTCTTAATGGCTGCTTATATGTTTCTTTCTCTTTTAAAAATCTATTGCAATTCTGGTGTTAAGTGTTGACAACCAGAATATTAGATTTGGATTGTTAACATTAAGCTCTGCAATATTCCTTACTTGAAAATGACTTTTTTCCAGAGGGCTACGGACATGGTCACGGACAGCATGGACAGCACGGCCACGGTGACCACAAGCATTACGGTGGTCACAAAGATTACGGCACAGCAGTCGGTCATCATGGGCACCAACACGGAGGTGGACATGCTGGACACCATGAGAAAGGGCATGACAAAGACCATTACCATTCCAAAGGACACACTGACCATCACGATGACGGCCATTATGATGGACATGGTAACCACGCCAGCAACTACCACAACCATGGTCATGACAAGTATGATGATGATGGTCACTATGACTCTCATTATGGTTACAAAGGACAGGATCAGTTCAAGGGCAAAAATAACTACTATGGTCATGGGGGTTATGAAAAGGTTATTAGTGCTAAAGGTTATGGTAACTATGATGATTATGGTCAGTACCATATGGAACAAGGTCACAAGGGTTATGACAAGCATTATGATCACGATAAGCATTATAAGCATGATAAGCAGTATGGTCATGACAAGCATTACGGTCATGATGACCATCACGGTCATGAGTACGGTCACAATGATTATGATCATCACGGCAAGGGTCATGATGATTATGGATACGGTCATGATGACCACGGTCATTACGGTCATGATGATTATGGTCATGACCACGGTCACTATCATGGTCACGAAGATGATAAAAACTATGCCCCTGCTCCTTATGGACATCATCATCAAGGTTATGATCACGGCTATGGTAAGAAGAATGACTATGGCCATCACGGTCATGGACATGGTCATGGTCATGACCATTACGGTCACCAAGGTCACGGCCATGAGGGTTACGGCCATGGTTATGGCCACGGTCAAGACTATGGACATGGTCATGGCTATGGTCAAGAACACGGTCACGGTCATTATGATCATGACAAACATAAGGGTGAATATGGTGGACATGGTCACCAGTCTGGCTACCACAAGGGGCACGGTCATGAAGGGCATAGCAACCATGGTAAATACGTAACCAATTATGCTTATAAAGGTTATGATGATTATGGTGGTAAGAACTACTATGATGGTCATGGAGGTTACAATGAATATGCCATGTCTAAAGGTCATGGCAAATATGACAAACATGGAGGAGACAAGGGCTACCACCAATACCATGGTTACGACAAGGGTAAAGCCCATAGTGACCATCATGGCGAAGGCCATCACCAAACTTACAAACATGGTGACGGTCACCATGATCACCAAGACTACGGGAAGCACCAGGAACACCAGGACCAACATGGTTACCAGAAAGGTTACGGAAGCGAGGGTCACCATGCCCACCATGATAAGCATGACGACCATAAAGGCTATGGTCACCATGACACCCATGGTCACAAGGGTTACTAGACACCTCAGGTACCATCCTATGGTCACCTGACTTATTAGGGTTAACCAAACTAGATAATGAATTATTTTAGCTATAGTGACTCCTTTTTACCTTTGTAACATACATTGGTCTGAAAATGATTCCACTTTACATTGTACAGTATTTTTCTGTACTTTCGGTGCTGTAATGAAAGTGGATGATCTCTTAGCATACGGGCTTGTGAAGCCTCGGTGATATTTATTCAAGAGGTTGATTTTAAGACTTTTTGTCTTTTATTTATTGAACTGGGTGCTGATTGAAATAGTGTCTATTATTGTATATCGTAGTGAATTGTTGATAATTATGTTATAGATTATGCTAATAAATTGTTTGCATTGTAATTACCTCGTATTGTTTTCTATTTAACTTTTGTCAATGTTACCTCAAACTTAACAAGATGAAAAGGAACCTATGAGAACATCAACAAAGCACATTTTAAAATGTTGCAACAAATATAACATATTATACAGAAAATACCACCAAGCGACAACATAGCTTTATGTTTATGGCTAAACTAAACCACAAAACCAAATACCTTTGATGCATAACATCTGCAGAGAAAAATCCACAATCATCAAAAGAGTCACTTAGTGCATCAGTAAACTGCAGAAAAGCCAGCATTTTAAAATGAGTTTGACCAGACAAAACGGCAGCCTATGACTAATTAACTATTGCAATTCAAGCAACACTATTTAAGTTCATCGAATAAACCTATAACCTCTCTAATGCTAACATTTACACAGAATTCAGACAATATGTCGAACCAAAGAAATACTAACATAAAAGCTCACAGATTCACAGCCAAACCTTTTAAGAAGTAGTTTCGCCAGAGCACAAATATTTGGACCCCTAGGGAATCTGCACTACCAGAATCATACTCACGCACATCCAGGTAAAATACAAAACTCACAAAACTGTTCATAATCAAATAATGTCAGGATGTGGCGAAACGAAAAAAAATTCCTTTCATTGCTAACTACATTTGAACAAATAACACAATTTTCACATCAATCACTTCATTCTGACTACATGTTGTTTCATGTTGATGAGACTTTAACTACCAGGCCATTTACTTAGTAATGTTACTGGTTTATTACCCAGGCCCTAATGCTTAAATATGGTTGAGATTTTGCGAACCTTCAAGAACCTACATCAGTGACTTGGCCACATTTCAACCAGAATCAAAGTTCCTGTGTAGATTGTTGGATTTCTGAAACTTATTAATTGATCGATGTTAATGTTGATCGATCCACTTCCACAACAATAACATTGTAGACATGAACTACTCCTCCGCTGGGGACCTTTATTCATTACAATCCCACAATCATAGGATGAAGCAGCAGTAGGCTTGACTACTGAGGAATGGATTACAGCTCAGTTGGAATATTTGTTGTTTTTTGCAATGGATTTGCTGTAGTTGTCATAGCTACCGACAAGAAGATGCGAGAGAAAGTCTGCAATTTCTTCATCCTCCACCAAAGTATATCTTTTGAGTTCATTCTTTCTAATAGTCAACAACACTGCTGCTTTTGTCAGCCAGAAACACCCAACATCATTGTTTGCAGCTCAGCTCTATTGTAGGTTTTTGGGCATCCAGCTACTTCACATGGGCAATGTTTCTCTTTATCTGAGTATCTTCAGTCGAATCAGAACACAGATTGCCTTAGCTCTAGTGTGGTTATCCAGGATGGTCTATTCCCATGATTTCAAATATCTTACCGAGTGCTCCTGGGCCGGATGGCATATGTCTCCGCTGTGGGTGATATCCGGAATTTTCAGTTACATTGGTCTCATGACTCCCTTGATCATCATGATATTCTGCCACTGATGTTTGTGAATCCAGGTCTCCCATTGGTTGAGGGATTACTTTAGCCAATGGGAGTCCTGGATTCACACGATCATTAACATACCATAACGGAGAGAATATTAGTTTGTTTACAAGGCACCGACAGTGGTGACGCCAACAGCCTTTGTCTTATTCAGCAAATAATGCAAATTAATGGAAGAGGAGGTAATGTGAATTTAAGACTCTAGTTGGCTGAGGGACCAATGGGAGTCCTAAATTTTCATGACGTCCTCTGGGTTTACCTTCCAAGCCTGGAAAATAGGTTGTAAGGAACAGAAACAAATCACCAAATAGAATGCCTACAGAATACACTTAAAAGCAAAGCCTGTTAGTTTACACCACAGAATTAAGAAAACAATGGAAAGGAATCAAGAAAATCACATATAATGTAGCCGAAGAAAAAGCATGAAATCCGTTGTAATTGAAATGGGACAGCGTAGTGATTTCTATTCCAAGGTTCTATCAAAGTTTATAAAACTTTCAAAATCTTCTCAGATGAAGTCTCATGTACATGTTTAGACTGGTCCATTGGTCGTCCACACAAAGTTACTACATTGGGCCTCCAATTAAAGGGTGGGTCCTTGAACTTGTCCCAGTACTGAGTGGACGACATGTTTTCATTTTAAGTCAATGCATAATGGGCATAAACCACAACAGGTAGCAAAATCTAGACATGTTCTAATGAGACAATGTCCTATCAAAAGTGTTTCTTTTAGCACACCAAATCAATCAATCAATCATCAATGGAGGATTTTTTGCATTGATTTGTGTCGTTTTTGTTTTGTTTTTTCAAACATATCACTAAGTCTGAACTAAGAAATTCCAAATTCCATCACCAGGTGTCAGTTCAGTATTTGAATACTTCAGCACGCCACCTGGTAGTCACGGTTGATGAGTTGCAACTGATAACGCATACCTGTGTGCGTGTTTTACCTGGTGTTGATAAACAAGAGCACATGTGTCTCGCCTGGCCAAGGTACGTCTTAAGTTAGTCCTTCCTAATTACAACTTAGAGCAATCTATATGCTGAAACATTTATAGAATGGTTCAAAATGTACTGGTTATGCAGGTATATCAGGTATATGAGTACAATGATTACCCTGACCTAGTTACGCCTGCACAGGTGTGCACAGTTCAACTCACTATGAAGTGAATCTTACTATATATATAATTGACATTTCATTTGAAAGAACTAAAATTACTGTAGTTCTGAATGTGTATATTACATGGATGCACTGGTCACATGTCATAAACATAACCATGATGTTTACGATGTATACTATGTATACTTTACTTACTATGTCGTCCCAAGTTGGTTAATAGTGCTGGTTTGGAAATACCCTATTCTTATACTCTCAGTATATGAGATTGACATATATATACAAGAGACAGATTTCTTCTCTATCTGTTATATTGATTACCTCCATTATATTATATCATTAATAATCACTATGAAACAAACATCGTTCGAATTATAACTCTATACTGTATTAATCCATATATTTATTTTTAAGAACATCCTGACATTACAATTCTAACTCTATACCATATTAAAATCTATATTTATTTTTAAAAACATCCTGACATTAAATAGGTCCTATTTAATTTAAAACCACTATGGTGGTTACAAAATGGTTACTGCGTGCATGTTTAAAAAAAAAAACTGAAATAAAATTAACAAGAACTTAATATTAAGGCAATTTCCCAAGGGTGGCCTTAATTGTGGAGCTCCAGTTTACTCCAATCAGGGATAATTTTTACTTAAAACTTTACACCAGAAGATGTCACTTTCCGTGGAGGACTACTTGGAGCGCAGATTAGTGAACCTCGATACCTTCAGTCGACAAACCGGATTTGGAAGAAAATTTGCAATTTATCTGATCTCCTTTGCATTTATCTTTCTGCTGCCTTATGTGCACATAGGTTAGTATCCCGATAACATAAAATTAATAATATTATAAAGGAAATGTGTTTGTATCGGCAGATGTAGTACGGAAAAAGTACAGTATAGCGGACCCAGATTTATGACCATATTTAACCTATTTCACGAGCCTCATTGCCAGGCCTATGACGTAAAAAGGCTTGAAATCTCTTTATGACGTCACAAACTAATTTAGTTATGACGGTGGTTTTCATATTCACGGTAAAGACAGAGTTTATTTTTGCTTTTTCTTGGGGGCTCCTGCCCCCAAACCCCCGCTCATCTACACCAAATGTTATTTTAATTGTGCTAGAACTTCAAACTTGTGAAATATTGATAAAATTTGATTTTTAATGGGCGCTAAATATGGGCATAAATTTGGGTCCGCTATACTGCACTAAACTCTTTTAATCTAACTGATCCGATCAATTGTGTATTAATCTAACTGATCCGATCAATTGTGTATTATGTGAATGAGCTCATCATACTATCAGTAACGTGTACATATTGTTCTGAGTTGGATATAACAACAAACGAAAATGTTAGTTAACTCCCTCCCAGTGCAAACTGAAATCGTCTTGCATAATAACGGCAGAAAAACAAAACTATCAAAAAATCTGTAAAATATGCCTAATGGAGTATAAGTTAGTTATATCCCTCATAGTTGGGAGTTAACTAACATTTTTGTTGTAGGGATATAACCAACAAAAATGTTAGTTAACTCCCTCCTATTCGGGATATATAACTATTACCTATCGACGCTGACCAGTTGCCAATAAAAGCAACCTAAAGTCAATAAGAATTCTTAAATTCCAGAGGACGTCATTCCAATACATCCTGGCTTCCTATTGGTTAGGAAAGTTCTTAGCCAATGGGAGCCCTGAATTCATAGGACATTTTCTGTACTTCAGTCCCTAATGTATATAATCGACAGTAATAAAACGACCAGTTTTTTAATATGAAATTCAATTTTCCAGGTATATTCTATTCATGGTGGTCACCGGGAAAATCTGGAGTCAACAGAGCAACTTGTTCATGTGACTGCTTTGACACAGTGTTCAGAGGTGAGTCTGTCTACGAGTAGACTGCTTAATAACGTGTGAGCGACTGCGAGCAGTCTACAGAAAGTAAAAAGCAATTAATTGGTGACCTACTTTTATATCGACACGCACATTCAAATGTACGGTGAACCGCACAAAATAGTTCTTATTTCACCACTCCAGATTGACGTAGAAACAGCGTATAATATCCTGATTTTGGCGGATTTGTATTCTTTGTATAGTATTGAGCAAGTTTGAATCAAGGATCATAGGTCAAAAGTGGCTGGGTGGCAAGTTCTGTGTGATATCTGGTGAGTTGCTCAAAATTAGTTTCCAGGGACCCTCGGGACTAGAGGGTCCCGGGCAGAGACAGGAGGTGAGACATATAATTGTTATTTTATAATATCATGTTGGCAGCATATTAACTATAACCTTTGGGAGTAACATGTGAGTGACAGCAAGCTGACTTTAAGTTATATTACCTGTTTGCTGGGTGGTTCCCCTAGCTAAAGCCAGGGGGTCATATATCAAACTATTATGACAAGAAGTACACTATTTTGATGCTGTTAGGATAGAACACCAAAGTTGATCCCTGATACACAATGATAAGTTTACCTGAATTTTAGGTCGCGATGGGTCACATTTTTTTATTTGACCTCAATTTAGACAGGAATGATACCACCCGTCATCGCCAATACAAAATTATTATTTTATGGTCTCTCGGCCAAGTAGATGTCTAGAGTCTTCGAAATAAGGATACGCAAAACGTCGGACAACAGTTGCAATGCCACAAACGGAACCAACCAAAGTTCATAGTGTGATAGATATTGCGCAAGATGACCGTGAAACCTATTTCTCTGAAATATATTTTAAAGTCCCTAACAAACAGATTGAAGCTTGTACTAGTACAACAGTAAATTAATGTTCCATATGCCTTGCTCTTCCCCCACCAGTCATCCTTTCCTCATTTCATTCAACATTTCCTGACTACAGAATGATTCTGAACTATAAAATCATACAAGTTTTTCCTGATTTCTGAAGTTTCAAGTTTCAGTTACTTTCCAGAGTTTTCCCAGTCTTGAAAAGCTGTGTTCAGTTGTCCAAAACCTATGAACCCTGAAAATCTTTAGAAATGGTGGTTACCATCACAGCTTATGCTCAAATGATACACTATGATTAGTCTACCTGAATTTTAGGTCGCGATGGGTCATGGTTTACTATTTCCGAAAATTATCTTTTTTGATTTGACCTCAATTTAGACAAGAATGATCATCGGCCGTCACACAAATAAAAAAATAATAATTTGACGGCTTCTCAGCCAATCAGGGTTCTAGAATCTTCAAAATAAGGCCACTCAAAACGTCGGACAAGAGTTGCAACGCCAGAAACGGTGGTGGGTGGTGGATTAGGGCTTTACGTCCTGTATTTCTGCACCTGATGGGCTAATTAGGACAGGCAGGGACCATGGCAATGAGACGAAGGATGAAACAGCCATCCAACTTAGGCTCGACCGGGAATCGAACCCGGGACCCAGCGGTTGGAAGCCCAGAGCACTACCTCTGAGCTAGGCCCTCGCCAGAAACGAAACCAATCACAATCAATATCAATTTATGCCTACTTATACCAACATATACCTTTATTTTTTCAGGACTCTACGAATGGCCTCCGAGTGGCTACAAGCATTTTTACTTCAACGCTACTTCGGCGACGCTGCGAGTGTGGCTAGTTCTACTGCTCGGTGTTATCGGACTTTACGAATGTTTACGCTATGTCCTTTCTTGCATATTTACGAAATCGCACAGACCTGCCATGTTGGTCATCTTATTATCTGCCCTCTATCCACATTATTACGGCTGGTGGGGTATTATCAATTACATAAATGAGGATAATTACGATTATTATCCCCACCAGATTTTCTTCTCGATCACCGAACTTCTGAGCACCATCATGGTGGTACATTTAGTCAACAAAAACAATCGCATGTTACCATGGAAACTATTGGTAATTATGAACATTAATCTGATGCATATTATCATTGGTGCTTTGGATCAGTTCGTTGAAAATTTGATATACCACAGAGCGAAGGGATTTGAAGCCGTAAGAGACATGGCTCTGTTGACTCCGGATATTTTACACGTTCTATTTCCATTTTTCGAACTTCGCGCCATGGCTGATAGGAAGGATGTTAGTGTGTGTGAACTTTTCTTCAAAGAAGAACTCTTATTATCCGTTTTGTTTATAGTTTTAGGATCCCTTTTGGGCAAAGCTTTGTAATGTGCACAGATTATACAAGATCTTAGTGAAATATTTTACATGCTATTTTTATATATTTACAGTTGCTGTACATGATTTTATAAAAGTATATTTGCTTAAACTGTTGTGTAATGTTCTGCCTCATAAATTAATGAAGTATCCCATATGTAATGAAAGGGCCAAATTTGTGCTGATTATTATTTTAATTGATTGCTTTTGTTTGTTAATGAACAATTATGATGTTGAAAGGAAATTGTTAATATAAGTGAAAGTTTTTGCAACTTAATTAATAAACCAAGTATATGTAAACACTGTCACACGTCTACAGTTCAATTTATTTCTAAATTGATTCATGATCAAGTATTTTATCAGTATCTTTGCACTTCACATTGATGTGTGACACACATCCCACACTTCCAACCTTATCATGTCATCATTACATACTCACACTCAACAAAATAACTTCCTTGAATACCATGAAATAATTTTTTTTAATTACTTGGAAGTACTTACACTATTAATTATCACAAATTATATGGAATTAACATTAATTGCTTTTTATTATTTTTATTGTCTTTATTAAAAAAAAATGTTTCATATTAAGTTAAATCAAGCAGAGTAGTAGTTAAAAAAATGGGCGTTAGTGACATTTAAAATGGATTTTTTTAATACTGTGTTTAGATAGATGCACATTCATGAACAGCAAAGTAGTTGTGTGTCAGTGGGTCACAACTTTGAACAGTGACAACTCATGCAAACTAGTACATTAGTTTCAATACATATCAGGGATCATTCATTGGACCCTTTACGTCAGTTCCACCATATGCAGGCAAGAAAAGAGTGAGATTTTCATTGGTATATTAATTTAGCAACATTTTGGATAGCTGAAGTTCTGAAGATGAATCTCCCAATCATATAACAGTAGATTTATTGGATTTGAGTGCACCAGGTAGTTTAATTTGCATGTACGTATTTCCTGAATGAGAAGGTTATGTTAAACAGAGGACACGTTAATCATCAATATAGGACTCCCATTGGCTGAGCCTAAGGCAGTCTCTTACCCAATGGGAGTCTTGGATTCACATGACATCCTCTGAACTGCTGAGTTTAGTTTCCAAGCTACAAGTTCTTCTATATGCTGCCAGTTGATAGCCAATAAAATGAACTAAACTACATTGTGGTAGGGGTAGTTGGAACTCAGCTGGCTGGGAAGAAATGCTAAGAAATGTCAGCTGGCTGAGAAAGTTGCTAGCTGGGTAGCACATGATAGCAAAAGATTCCAGACTCATTCTTTATATTTGTGTCCTACATTCCATCAAGCATTGAAAGTTTAAAAAAATGCCCAAGAGAGATTCACTGCCCTAATGGAAAATCCTGATCACCAAGCATGCCTTTTCCATGTGGCCAATCCTTGTTCATTACTATGCATTTTATTTTTCCCATTTTCAGACAATGGCACAGGTCACAGTGAGGAAAGCTGTCAAAGAGGACTGTCCTCAACTTCTGGGATTAATAAAGGTTGACTTCTACTCTTACGCAAATTTCCTTTCATTACATTAAATTTGTAACTGTATACTCTTCCCTAAAGCGAAAAATGTCATAAAGCCTTTGGGAAGAGTAGCTTTATTCAATAAACAATATGTTATAGCCTTTTGTCAGTTGGAGTGACTTGTAACTAATGCTCCTATGACAGTTTAGTGTTTATATTTCTAACTACTAATTAAAGTATACTATAGAATAGTAATTGAAAAGATTCTTGTCCAACTATAGTCACAGATTTTATATATTTTCTGTACAACCATCACTAAGAAATCCAGAAATCTTACAGTTCATCATAATGTAACTCTTCCACTTCAGAGTCAAATTCACATTGAATTTTTAATTACTATATTTGCATTAATTGGTATTTTAAGAGGTCTATAGAAATTAACTAATTAATTCCAAATTCCAAATTTAATAATTCACTTCGTTTCTTCCAGGAACTAGCTAGCTATGAAAAGATGGCTGATAGAGTGACAATTACTGAAAAGGGTTAGTATTTAGCAACATAACAGTTCAGCAATTAGTGAGAATGTACATATATAATAACACCCAATGCAGATTTCAACAAACTCATGCTAGAAAAAAAAGGAAAGAAAGAAAATATATGCTCTAAATTGAGTCAATTTGTCAACTTTCAGATTTGGAAAATGATGGTTTTGGTGATGATTCCTTCTTCAAATGTTTTGTAGCTGAAAATTGCCAATCAGATACAAGTAAGTGTAAATATTTGTTAATAAAGCACCGACATAACCGTAATTCGTAATTTTGCTCAGTTACTTGCAAGTAAATTGCAACTGTTGTATTTTAAAAGTGCACTGTCTGTCAAGTTTGCGCATTAAAATAATGATATTAATCAATACTGCCTTCTTGTCTCATGATATTTTTCAACATTACATACCCACTTTAGCACAACAATGTAGTTTTAATTTACAATAAATAATAGAAATATTAGTTTTTCATGCCATCAAAAACTCAATATGTAAACAAACCCAGTGATGACGTCACAATACTGAACAATGGTGATGATGTCATTTCCATTGTGTTTCCAATGTTTTGGTCTGGATTTTCTCCCAATGTATAATTTATTTTTCTTATAAAATCATTATTCACACAAATTTAGTGTGCCTTGATTAATAAAGGTAATTTTCAACTGTTTGATAGCATCTTAGAAAACTGCAAATTTGACGGACAGTGCAACTTTAAGTGTCATGAGAGGAAAAAAATTAAAGGCCATGAATGTCAATTTTTTCAACGACAAAATTTTTTATACAAATACACGCAGTGGTGGAAATAAGTTTTCTCTCATTAGATACTTTTGTATCATTCTAATCTAATTGTTATATATTAAATTTAACTTTGTACTATGAGACAATCAAGATCAGTCTAACTGGCGAAGTTTCTGTGAACCTTAACACTGTCAAGTGCATCGGCAAAATAGTCCAATCAACTAAGTTTTGTCATTCAATGTAATATCTTAAGATGTTACAGCGTGAATCATAATAATTTATAATATAAATTAAGGCATATGTGAAAATAATAGGGCATGGTAATAGTATTTATATTGACATAAAATGTACTCACTTCATAGTCTTTTAAATTTTCAGAAATTTTGGTAGGGTACGTACTCTACTATTACATCTACTCAACGTTCAATGGCCGAGCTGTATACATTGAAGATGTGTTCGTGAAACCTTCATACAGAGGTCAGAAAATAGGGTTACGATTATGGAAGAGTGTTGCAAAGGTGGGTCAAATGACAACTAAAACGGGCCCATGAAAATTGACTAGTAGTTATGCAATATAAGACATTGCAGTTTCCAAAGACAGGGAAACACAACCTCCAGAGGACGTCATGTGAATGCAGGTCTCACATTAATTACACCAATCGGAGTATGAGAATATGGCCAACCAATATTGGTGTTGGCCAACCAATATTGACGCTTACTAGTCGATTCGTCACAGCGCGTTTCTTCCCGGCCAAAACGGGTCCATTCGTCACGTTTAGAGATGACATATTCTAATTAAGCCTGAAATACAACTTACTGACGGACCCTAATTAATGAGTGCCAATAACTTACTTAAAGGGCTGCAGTACCTTATAATAACCTTATCATTATGCTCTATCAAATCTCACTGAACTTACCGACAGTGTGTGTGTGTGTGATTAGGGCTTTACGTCCTGTATTTCTGCACCAGTTGGGCTAATTAGGACAGGCAGAGACCATATCAATGAGACGAAGGATGAAACAGCCATCCAACATAGGCTCGACCGGGAATCGAACCCGGGACCCAGCAGTTGGAAGCCCAGAGCGCTACCTCTGAGCTAGACCCCTGCCCCGAACTTACTGACAGACCCCCTATTAATGTATGACCCAAGAACTTGGGCAGCACCCTATAATCTTATCGTTTTTGTTTCACTAATTTTCAGGAGGCAGTAGAGAAGAAATGTGTGCATCTAGATTTTGTGGTTTTAAGTTGGAACGAATCTGCAATTAAGTTTTACCAAGGACTCGGAGCAGTAAACACTACAGAAAGGGACAAGTTTGTTTTGTATCGCTTGGAGGGTGATGCCCTTACTAATGTAGCAAAATAAAATAATTCTATAGTTATATTTCTTAGTTATAATTTGTTCTTAAGAATATTTTGTGGTCTATCGGCTTCAGTGCTTGCCTTTACACAGACCTGATACTTTGAACCCTTACCGTAGAAAAATAATTGGGCAGGTCCTCCGGCAATGATAACAAATTGCAAGTAAAGGCCCCTTCACACTTAGCCGGATTAGACGACGGAGTGTCCCGGAGTAATATTTCTTTCACTCCGGGGGGTTCCGGGATCAAAGAGCTGAAAATATCAACAAATAATAAATGTTTGGCGGTGTGTACACGAGGGCAATACGGTGGCAACAAGGAGCAACACGGAGTTAACACGACTTTCCCGTGAGAGTTCGGAGTGAACCGGATTTTACACGGTGCCGGCAAGGATATAACTGGTCTTTACACCGTGTTCATTCGTGTGGAACCGTGTTGCTCCTTGTACTCTCCGCCGTTAATGGCGGCAAAATATTCATGCCCGGTTGACGCTGGAAGTAGCCGGAGATATGCCGGAAGTAGCCGGAGATATGCCGGAGTCAACACGGAGATTCCCGGAGATCGGCGGAGTCTACTGGGCATCTACACGGATCAACACGGATCAACACGGATAAAATACTCCGGGACCTCCGGCATGAAAAATTGAACATGTTTAATTTTTTTCCCCAGAGTCCCAAGGTGCTCCCGGATCGCCCCGGACAATGACGGACAATGACGGACAATGCCGGAAATAAACACGAGGTCTACACGCTATTACCGGAGTTTGCCGGAGCTATACTCCGGGACGCTCCGGTGTCTAATCCGGCTAAGTGTGAAGGCGCCTTAACCGCTTTAATCAGATTGCAATTGGGGCTAATAGGCCTGGTCTGAGCTCTTCCTTGGGTTAACCCATATTCAATGATATTCAAGTCTATGTACACAGGTCTATGGGAGTAAGAAAGACTCAGGACTGTCCTGGCCAGTGTGTAAAGACAAATGATTAGTAGTCAAGTGGGCCACTAAATCTGACAAATTCAAGGGCCCACACCGAAAGTTGGTTGCTATTCCCCAATCTAATCCCCACAAATTGACAGCAGTAGAAATTACTTTATTTTCTTGGTTGATTTAAACAATTACTTTAAATCATGAAATATGAATAAATGATATTTCTCCTGAAAGTTTTATAATTTTGCTTTTGTTAGAGTGACAGTATTCGATCCCACCACATAAACCACCTATAATTCCTAGATAATTTACATGTCATAGTTCATCATTCTTATAAAAATCAGATGCCAACCACAGGCCTGTGAAGATGCTTCATTTTAGAATTTGAGTAGATATGACAATTAAAGAGAAATAGAAACTAAAACAGGCTATCATAAAATATAGACTTTTATTCTAGTTTGCTAATTGCATTTCACATCTTACAAGGTATGCCAATAGTACCTGATTTCAATCTCCTATGCCCCAATTTTCAACTGGCTTCCTAATTGCAATTAACCATGGACATCCTCAGGAGTATAGCGGTGGGTGGGTGGGTGATTAGGGCTTTACGTCCTGTATTCCTGCACCAATTGGGCTAATTAGGACAGGCAGAGACCATGACAATGAGACGAAGTAGGAAACAGCCATCCAACTTAGGCTCGACTGGGAATTAACCCGGGACCCAGCAGTTGGAAAGGAGTATAGGGGCCATGTGGGCTACTGAAACTCACAATTTTGGTCGCCCATAAGCCCAAGTTGCACGCATGGGCGAGCAGTTGAAATATTATCACGTTAGCAAAGAATGCCCTGCTTAATGGCAGAATGCAAGGGTTTAGCGCAGTATAACGGACCCAAATTTATGCCCATATTTGGCACCCATCAAAAATAAAAATGTATCAAAAATTTCACGAGTTTGAAGTTCTAGCACAATATAAATAAACATTTGGTGTACATGAGCAGGGGTTTGGGGCAAGAGCCCCCAAGAAAAAGCTAAAATAAACGCTGTCTTTCCCGTGAAGGTGAAACCGCCATCATAACTACATTAGTTTGTGACGTCATCAATAGATTTCAAGCCTTTTTACGTCATAGACCTGGCAATGAGGCTCGTTAAATATGGTCATAAATCTGGGTCCGCTATACTGCACTTTTTCCGAAACAGCGCACTTTTAACATGTCAGGTGCAATAAAATTAAATTTTCAAACCATCAACATTATGAATTTTCATACATTTTAGTTTTACAAAACATTTTTTTATCTTTTACCTTTGAATATATTTAAATGGTTGGTCATGTGACCTGCTATGTCCACCATTATGGTAACAGGAAGTAACAAGATGGACATTTAAGGAAACTTTACGCAATATCTGAAAGGAAAATGGCAGTAATTTCACCCAAGTTTCCATTTCGTTTGTGGTAATGGAGTGCTTTCAGAATTGCTTTGAAGCCACTTTCTGTGGTAAATAGCTTCCTCATGAATTTGGAAACAGGAAGGACACAACAAAAACTAATTTTCCAAATGTGTAAGATACACAGACAAATTTCATCTCATGGCAAGTGCATAGACCAGCACCATGTTTGTTTTATCTAGCAGAATTTTAATACCATGGGAAACAGGAGGGACCTTGAGTCTGTGCACACACAAAAACAAATACTGTATATATGGCTTTTATTGACTTTTGTAAAAAAAGACCTGTCAGATAGGTTTATCTATTAGGGCTGTACATCTTCATATTTAAAACAATACAATGCGTATCATGGTAACCCGATACGATACATATCGTGATATGTATCATTAAGCTATATCAATGGAGGAATAAATAAAGCCTAAAATGCTGAAAATATATCCATAAAATTTAATTCATTGAATAACTCCAACTTTAAACTGTTGTTTTATGTCATTACAATTAGAGTCAGCTCATATTTCATAATGATTATCAATACCCGTATCGTTATCCTTGTACCGGTACAACTGTACATTGAGAACTGGTGTACACCCTAATATCTATAGCTCTACTCACTAAATATATCTAAAGCTACAGCTACAGAAGTATGAAACATTAGGTTTTCATTATTTTTTCCATAAAGGGACGTTCATACTTTCACAGATGGCCTTGGCGAATCAGCGCGGGTGAAAATATTTTTTACTCTTGCTAATTCTTGTTCATACAAGATACGTTAGTCAATTGCTGAGTGTTTAACGTATATACACAGTGTTAAATAGTTTTCTTTAACAGAGTTCGGATTCGCTTCTGAGACTAGAAAGTTTGGGCAAAAAGTAGTTAATTTTGTCTTCTAAAATTTTACTGATAATGATAGGATCAAACTTCAGTAAAAGGGGCACAACACAGAAAAAGGACTTGAGTACTAAAAACAATATGACTATCATTGTTGAAAATAAATAAAACAATATTTTTAGCCAATAGGAGTAATCCAAATGCATTTGAAACCACTTTTTTCAGATTTGTCATGTCTGAAAACATCAGAATTGACACCAAGATTGTGTTTCTAGCTACAACTAGATCTGACAGCTCTCATGACAGAAAATACCCTAGTCAAGTCGTTAGGGGTGCATTCTAGGCCATTAACCGCACCAATATTGGCGAAAATAGCCATATTTTAGCAGGTTTTTCCTAGTTTTCTCAACAAGGGATTGTTATTTGTCATATCCACCAAATAACCGGCCATCTAAATGCTCAGCGGCTCAGTTCTGGGCCATTCTTGAGTCCCTTCACTTGCTAATCAAAATAGTTCACTCATCTCAGTAAAGTGCTAAGATAGACAGAAATAACCTGGCGGTTTTTCTGTCAAAAAAACTGAAGATGTCTAAATTTGCGATTTTGGTGGCCGTTTTGAGTAAAATCTGAAAAAATATAATTAGCATGCGGCAGATTTGGATTCAGCACCCTCAAAAAACCACCACATGTATATATGCTTACTTCTACTCAAAAATGCCGTATCCATTTTTAACAGCTGCATATTTAATGATATTTGTAAATGGGCCCGGATATGTAGGCCTACTCTAAAATTAAGCTGTACTATTTTTGGCACATGCAGGTCAGCTCGCAGCACGCCTCCTAATTTATTGATTTGCATCAGCAGTTCAATGCATCCTATACAGTGCTCCTGGTCATATGAAGTGGATCAACTAAGGGGTATGAGTCTGTGTGTTTATTATTCTATTTTTTTGTTTACTTCTTGTTCAATTTTTGTCATTGTTTGTTCTATGCACCTACTGCTAGCCCTGCAAAAAAACACACGCAGATTGTAATAATATGACAACAAGCATATGGGATCCCAAAACATTGCAGCAATATTTTAGGTGGCTTATTATTTCTACAAACTGCAGTGGTGCATTACCAATATTACAGAACTTAATTCTGCTACATAAAGTAAATTAAAATATTGCAATACTGCTGGGTCTCAGCTTATTTAACCAGCTGCCAGAGGCAGACGTAATGAAATGAAAAGGTTTCGAGTCCTCACAATGATAGAGTATTAGAAATAGGCTTTAGTATTTGAGGAGGGGAGGGGGGTTGTCCCCTTGAAGTTTTACTGGCAGATCTAGCCCTGCCTTAATACATGCCTCTACCGGGGGGGGGGGGGGGGGGTTTATAGGTCTTCATAAGCTTTATACCTCATTTCGAACACTGGTTAGAAATATACCCCATGCCCATGGGTTGGGTCTTTCACTTGCCTGAGCTACATAAACTTGAATTGGTGTGAACTTTTCTTTTTAAAGCAACCACAATGCACAAAAAAGCAGTCATCACGGGTATAGGAGAGCCTTTATCAATCGTGACGTCACAATTGGAGAAGCCACCTGCCGGCCATGTCAGAATTAGAACTGCATTCGCTGGGGTTTGTCACACTGACCTCGCCATCAATGAAAAGGACATACTTGACATCCGCCAGCATTTTGGTATGTAGGTCCAATGTATTTAATTGCTTTGAAGCAAATTGTTCTGAAATCATAACCAAATCCATAGTGTTAGCAACTAATAACTGAACTTTAGCTTAGTGTTTCTGTGCTGTTTCACACGAGAACTTCCTATAGCATGTTTGTTGTATCAAAATTATATTTCATCTAGCATGTTTGTCGTATTAAAACTATTTTTCGTGACCTCCATTTTTTAGAAGGAAACAAATATCATTTATTGATTTGCATCACCTTCTGTAATATACTATGATGTACAAAATGTCAAGCTGATTTCTGTCTAGGGTGACATGGAGGAGTTGAAGGTCTCTAAATTATTAGTTTTAATCAGGGCTGCAAACTGAATAACAGATCGACTATGGAAATAAATAATTGTGAAATTACTCAACGTTCTAGTGAAGCTGAAGCTACTGAACGGCATTTTATAGGATGCTGTTCAGCCAAAGTATCAATAATCAATATCATATATATATGATTATTTATGTTTGCTTAGGTGAAGATAAGTTCAAAGGAATGATTTTGGGCCATGAGATCTCTGGTTATATCGACGAAGTTGGTGATGGCATCAGTTTGGAGGGAACTGGTCTAAAAATGGGAGACCCAGTGATGGTGTTACATAATAGAGGTTGTCGCTCATGTCCAGCATGTCAGACCGGGCATCCAAATGTTTGTCCTGATCCGCTGTGCTTATCTTATGCTGTTGGAATAGGACCGGTGTATCCAGGAGGATTTCAAACACACCTCAATCTCCCAATGGAATGCCTGAAAAAAGTTCCAAATGGAATGACTATGGAAGTAGCAGCCATGATGCCTTGCAGCATTGGAACCGCCTATGCGGCTGTTTTGAAATTGCAGAACGCTGTTGATTTTGGTGTTGTAAGTAAAATATGTATATATATGTGTGTGTGTATTTTCTAAAAATTGATTCAATATTAATTTAAGACATCAACATTCAGAAAACTGGATTTGATTTCACAGCTTGCAGCACAGGTCATTCTGTTTGTCAAGCTCTACAATACCTAACGAAAACACGCTTTTAGTTAGGTTATTGGTACAATATTATGTAACAGCTTGTAAAATTCAGTGAATATAATTATTATTTGGAACATTAATCAGGCTATTTTCATAAAGCAGTCTGACCTGCTCAAAACAAACTATTGGAACTGTAATTGTCGTTATAACTGGGTTTTTGTTAAAGGCGGTTGCAGAAAACAAATTGGCTAAAGATCCATTCCTGTAAAATTACCTCGTGATGCATATACTTTTGCTATAAGCTGGTTTTGTATTAACAGATGTGACTGTACGTAAACAAAATATTCCTACATTTCTTTTGCAAGGAAACTAATGGAAAGGCCAGGGTAGTGGTTGTTGGCTGTGGTGGACTCGGTCTTTGGGCAATCAAACTCCTGAAGAAAGTGTTCCAAAATGTAACCCTCATTGCAGTGGATGTCGGAGAGTCCAAACTGGAAATAGCAAAGAAATACGGAGCAGACCAATGCATTTTATGGAATACAGATAAATCTATAGAAAGCAATGTCTCCTTGGTAACCAAGGAAGGTCTGGTTCATGGAGTGATAGACTTTTTTGGTAATGACATAACATTAAAGTCATCACTATCTTTGCTGCTGAAGAATGGGGTTCTAGCCATTGTTGGAGTAGCCAATTCAACATTGCCAGTAGATTTTCAAGATCTTGTTCTCAGATCAATTACTGTTTGTGGGGTGCTAAATTACACAGACACGGAGCTTGATGAATTGGCAGAATTGATCGTAAAGCATAATTTAACCTCTGATAACCTCCAGTTTGTTACACTTGAAGATATTAATGAAACATTTGACAAATTGAAGAATGGGAAAATCAAGGTTAGATCAATGATTAGATTTTGACATACCTTCATTGAACTAAGGTAGTGTCAGCCAGGTTATAAATTTATTATTGTATTATATTCAGCAGTAGTACAGTAGATAAAATTTGTAGGATTAGAACTCCTCACATTTGAATATTGTCATTCTCGGGATGTTACTGAATGTATTTCTATTCTTATTGTGAAAGTCCATCAGGTAATGTTTTTAACCCTTAGCAAAAACATTTGTCCAAGGCATTGTAGTGACTTTGGTCAAAAGTTGTCCATGTGCTGGGCGGGCAGGTGGGCGTCACACTTTTGTTTCCGGAGCATAACACAAACACCATTGCATGTACATTGATATAATTTGGTATTTTTAGTCTCCATGGCCTATTTGTGCCTTTTGATAGTCTCATAGAAATGTCTCAGCTATGTTTTACATAATCTGGAATAAATGAAAACATTTTTTTTTGTTTTTGTTTTTTTTGTAGCAGAACTCCCAACACTACTGCGCCTACATGCTTTAAACTTTGTCATTATATGTCTAAAATAGTGAAACTTTTTTAACCCTCAGAACTCTAGATCAACATAGTTGAATGGTGACAAAGACATATTGCTAGTAATAGACATCTAATATAATTAGCAAAGTTGCTAAAAAAACATCTTAAAAACTGTAATAAGAAACACCATAGATCTGAGTTTGCCCTGTGTGCTTCCTATTGATTTGAAATTCATTACCAATTGTGATTGTCTTGGATGGGTTAAGAATAACAGACAAAATAGTGTATAATGTTTATATATATATAGTTGTTCAACTACATTTGTTACAGAGGTTTCTTGAACAATGTTGATGGTGCTCATGTACTATGTGGCCGATTGCTGAGGGTTTTTCTGCCGTGCAACCTATGTTTTAAATTGTTTTGTCTTGATTTACTAAATTTCAAATGTGACCATAAAGCTTGTGTTATGTTATGTTATGCTATGTTATGTTTATAAATATGCTGACACCATCAAGAGCAATCTTTCCATTGACCTTAACAAGTGCACCAGCAAAATAGTCAATACATAGGCAGACAAAAACTTTAATTAGGAATTCACCCAAATTGTACAGGCTCATTCAATGGCAGAAACTTTTTTCCACCAATGTGTCTTGAGACCTTAACATCTTACAACTGTAAATAATATGTGATAAAAACTGTAAATAATATATGATAAACAATTGTAAATAATATATATGATAAAAAATTTATCACATAAAGGCACATGTGAAAAAGATAATGGCATGGTAATAGTATTTATAACAACATAAAATGTGGTCATTTAATATTATTTTAGTCAAACTTTTGTATTCCATTATATTTTCCTTCTTTACGTCTACTCAACATTCAATGGCTGAGCTGTATACATTCAAGATGTGTTTGTGAAACCTTCACACAGAGGTCAGAATAAAGGTGGGTCCAACAAGACCAAGAATTACTCGAAAGTTATATAATGACCATGGGAATTGGTACGAACTGTCGTGCAATATGAGACATCACAGTTTTGATAGACTTGGAAACAATACTCCATTGGATGTGAATCCAGGACTCCATTGAATTAGTGACAGCCTCAATCCAAGATTCACCGGACATTCTTTGAAGTTTAGTTTCCAAGTCTATGAAACTGCTGTAAACTGGCTGAGGTCCAATGATCAGGTCTCGGAGTGCCATTAAAATTCATTCCATACAACCCATCAGAAACCCATCGGTTCAAATACTAAGTGCAGCACCATAGCTAGCTACAATTAAGTCCCCTGTCCACAGGACAGGATTAAAACGTCCCAGATGAAAATATGGAATTTTGGCTTGTGTGGGAACTAGCCTTTTATTAAATGTTTGCCACACGAAATACACCTGCTCTAATTGTATCGCGCTCAGATATGGTTGATTTCTTCCAATTTTAATCGATTTCTGTGCCATTTTCGAATGCACATTTCGTTGATAATGCTTGGCAGCATGGCTGCCTAATTCCGCCAAAACTCACAAGAGGGCTCCGGCGATGTTTCAACGCCTCTATTGGATAATAAGATTCACACAAAATAGCGCTGCCAAGTCCTCATTTCTGTCAATTTGACATTTACAATACATTAAAATAACATCCACATGATTTCAATACAATAAAAAGCAAATGGAGCAAATTATTCACCGATTTTTAACGTCAACAAAGTCTGAACAGGCATGGTGGCGACACCCTCATGTAACTGCTGGGGACATTGCAATGGCGAAAGCATGAACTAGCAAACATGAATTGTTTCCAGTGGCTTTTTCAGTAATATCTTGAGTGCAAGCCGATAGTAAACAGAGCATTCCTCGTGTGCATAATGACAGAATAAGGTATGCTAACGTCGTTTTTATTGAGAAAAATGTGTCGTAAATGTCAACTTCCAAGAATTCCTATGCACTAGGAACTAGGTGGCCATTGCTGTCATTTATAATCAAGGAAACATGAGTTCAAAAATAGTGCAGAAGTTGATGATAGAAATCAACCATATCTGAGCGTGATACAATAGAAAAAAGGTATGTTTTAACTTAGAGCAGGTGTATGTATGTGTGGCAAATTTTTATTAAAAGGCTAGTTCCCACACAAGCCCAAATTCCAAATGTTTACATCTCGGTTTTGTAACCCTGAGACTTGTAGCTAAGTGTAAACCATCTAGGAGGTTCCATGGATCATACTGATTGGTGGATTAGTATTATACCTGCCTCGATTGACCAAGACGACTGTGTTTACGTTCAGCCCCCAAGCCACGTGCTTCGACATAGGATGACATGGCGGATGGCTCAGGTTTGAGAAACGGCCGGAGGTACCAAAAAAAGGCAAGAATGCCAGCCCTTTTGAGGGTAGAAATCCAGATCCACCCCTCTCCAGTGGTTCCACAATGTTTTGTGTGGCTTTGGACTCTAGTGTACTAGTAATGGAATGTGTCACAGCCATTGTCCTATGTGCCCGTGTTGACATTTCAGCAAATTATGGCTGCTATGACAACTATTTCTGACTTGAGTGGTGCATGTGGACAGTGACCACTATGGGAACAGCTATGCACAGGAGCCATCCCCCTTGGCAGATGAGGATGATGATCCCATCGTTACTGACCTTGATAATCAGGCTGATGACAGTGGGGACGAATATGACAATATTGATGATGGCCTTGACCCAATTGAAAGACTAGGTTAGTGTTGAGCAGTTTTCAGCATTAATTAATAATTGCTACCATTTGAGTTTCTACTGATTAATGTGCTGCTGTCATCTTAGCACTAACACATGGTACCTTGCAGATGAGCGCTTCACCGATGGTCACACGAATCTACCAATTTTTGAAGGCCTCTTGCGGCTTGCCGAAGGTGTTTCGATGAAAATGAAGAGGTTGGGTCAGAACTGATGCCAGGTTTGTTGCATGTGTAAATACTGTGTTGCGATGAAAATCAAATGTGCATGTCTAGAAGCTGATCAGCAAATATCATGTTTCCAGACACATCCGCAATCTGAAAGTTCCTCAGACCAGTGGTGCCTTATGAGCACTGGGGCAGGGAACCAGCATTGTTGAATACTATATTTGATGGGCCACTGGTAACTATCTTGATGCCATGACTTGAGCACAAGTTAGTTAAGGGGCATTCACACTATCACATGCATATAAGAGCTACAACCTTGTATGAATATTTTTTCACTCTTGTTCAAATTTGGCCATACGTGATTCACTCCCCGAGCGTTTTACCAATACTTGCACTAATCTGTAGGATGCTCCTGGTCGCGCTTGACCAATCACAGATATACGTGAAGAGAGGAAAAAAGTTTATACATGTTTAAAACATTGGCGGACGTTCTACAAGTATATTGTTTATATTAGTCACGTAACTTGCTCAAGAGACAGTTGACGAGCGTCCTACATATGTACGTAGCCATACATAGCCACTGTCCATCTGTATATACTTGCCATTTACTCGCACCGGCGATTTTCAAGCGATCCACGAGTGATCTACCGAGTGCCTCGGATGCCTCATAGATGCCTGACGATGGAAGTTTGGTGAGCGTTTTACAGATGTCCGGCGAGCATTTTACAGACCTCTGGCGAGCAATCTACAATTGCCCACGTACGCTCGTAGAAAGAAGTTCTGTGTGATTAACAGAGCCACGAGTGAGCACGTATAGTCAATTTTTGACGTACGTGGTTATACGTAGGTCTTATACGTGATAGTGTGAACACCCCTTTACAATTTCCTTATGCTTATGAATATGTGCGCATCACTCTGGTTTGTCACATAACTCATGTCACTAGGCAGAACACAGAAGCTAGGCTCACTTTTCTTTGAAAAGGCACTCAGGAGCTTCGATATCCCATTAAGTCTCACAATATCAGCTTCAACCTTAAGATGGGTTCTTATGCCAGTCTTCCCGGAAGGAGTAGAAAACATAAGCTCTGGGGAATTGGCACTGGTGAGAACTGATCCTGTCATGCATACACTGCAGAACACAAGAAATAACTCTACAGACCAAAAATAAGCTCAGTAAAATTACCATCAAACATCAGCTAATTCTTTGTTTAATCGTTAAAATACTTGATAATTTATAATAAAGCTTTAATATAAAGAAATGGATAACAAGTAAAGCTGTACCAGACTTGTGTGATAATAGTCGATTGTAGATATCAATGACATGTAAATGTACCATTAAGTTAAAAATAAATTCCTTGGAACTGCTGCACTTCCAGCCCAATTCAAGCAGACCAATGCCAAGCTCACCTGAAAAAACAATGTTGTTTGGCTTGTTAAGTAAAATTCTATGATTACCAGTTCAATTATGACTAAAACTTTAATTCATGAACTTTGGAAATGGTAACCAAGGACTTTATATCCAAAATTAGCTAAAACTATGGTCACTGTAGAGCTCTCTTCTGTGGATTATCATGTTTTGTAATCATCAGGAAAGTAGAAATTTGGACAAAATATATTTTCTTTGCCTGACATTATTTACAATGTAATAAAATTATATATGCAGTCTTAAGATTTGACGTTTCATATCTTTCAAAGAGATTTATTTTCAATTCTCACTATACAAACTGTTATAATATTTATGTACGTTACAGATCCCAATCTCCTATCAGCAGTCCTTGACCTATTTTTTGTCAAGAACGGAGTATCTGTAGCTAGCTAGCTACTCTAAGCTGTGCTATTTTTGGCACAGGTCAGCTCGCAGCCTGCCTGGATTGAATCGCCTCAGTGCTCCCTATCATAGAGGCTGTTCTGTATACAGTGCTCCTGGTTGCATGAAGTGGATAAACTAGGTGCGTGGGTCTGTGTATTCATTTTTCTATATTTTACACTGTTAAAAATTTTTGTCATTTGTTCTATGCACCTACTGCTAGCCCTGCAAAAAAACGCATGCAGATTGTAATAATGACAACAAGCATATGGGATCCCAAAACATTGCAGCAATATTTTAGGTAGGTTTTTATTTCTACAAACTGCAGTGGTGCATTACCAATAGTACACAATTAATTCTGCCACGTAAAGTAAATTACATATTGCACATTCCCACGATGTGCCTCTGTCTTATTTGACCAGCCACCAGAGGCAGACGTAATAAAATGATAAAGGTTTAGAGTCACAATGTTATATATATATATATATATATAGGTTACAGTGTTCGAAATAGGCTTATCACAGGCCTTGCAAATAAGATAACATCTATTGGTATTAATTTGTAAATAGTGCTCATCATTTCTTTAGGTGAGGGAGGGGGGGGGGGGTCTTTATATAAATCTTTTTTTGTTGGGGGGTGGGGCTGGAACTATTGGGGTGTCAAGACCACTTATTTCAAACACTGGTTACAAATGTACCCCATGGGTTGGGGGTTTCACTTGTTTTAGCATAGACAATGGGTAAACCTAAGTTTTGGATTTTCCCAATACAAGTGCAAGACATACACATTTAAGATTCTCAGTAATAAATGCAGCTAACTACATAATTTTAGTGATGAAAAGGTGCAACTATTAATTGCTAAAATCATGCTGCACGACCATTTTGTGCTGAAAGAATTATTTTTTTTTAAATGGCTACACACCTTGCAATGGAAAATAAACTAAAATATGGTGATCCTAAATAAACTTGAATATTAAAGCAACCACAGATAATATATACCCAGAGGCACCACTGTAATTGAACACATGTCAGCCTGTTCAGGGTTGGTGATTCATAGGATGACAACGAACATGTGAAAGATTTGTTGGTGCTTCATTTAAAGTACACTAAATAAATTCAAATATCCTTAAATGTTATATAGGAAACACATATTTTAGAAATACTTGCTTGTGTTTCAGGGTTTATTTTTCTCATTATTTCAAGCTCGCAGAAATATGACGTAGTAATAACAACAATCACAATGACATCACTTCCGATTGTTATGATTATGACGTAATAGAGACAAGGATGCCTAGCTATTATTGCCCTAAACCAACCCTGACATGGCTTATAAATATGTATAATAGTTCCCTTTTACTATTCTTTTCTTTGAAAGCAACCACAATGCACAAAAAAGCAGTCATCACGGGTTTAGGAGAGCCTTTATCAATCATGACGTCAAAATTGGAGAAGTCACCTGCCGGTCATGTCAGAATTAGAACTGCATTCGCTGGGGTTTGTCACACTGACCTCGCCATGAATGAAAAGGACATACTTGACATACGCCAGCATTTTGGTATGTAGGTCCAATGTATATAATTGCTTCGAAGCAAATTGTTCTGAAGTCATAACCAAATCCATAGTGTTAGCAACTAATAACTGAACTTCAGCTTAGTGTTTCTGTGCTGTTTCACACGAGAACTTCCTATAGCATGTTTGTTGTATCAAAATTATATTTCATCTAGCAGGTTTGTCGTATTAAAATTATTTTTCATGACCTCCTCTTTTAGAAGGAAACAAATATCATTTATTGATTTGCATCACCTTCTGTAATATACTATGAGGTACAAAATGTCAAGGTGATGTTCTGTCTAGGGTGACATGGAGGAGTTTAAGGGTCCCCAAATTATTAGTGTTAATCAGGGCTGCAAACTGAATAACAGATCGACTATGGAAATAAAATAATTGTGAAATTACTCAACGTTAAAGCTACTGAACGGCATTTTGTAGGATGCTGTTCAGCCAAAGTATCAATAATCAATATGATATATATATGATTATTTATGTTTGCTTAGGTGAAGATAAGTTCAAAGGAATGATTTTGGGCCATGAGATCTCTGGTTATATCGACGAAGTTGGTGATGGCATCAGTTTGGATGGAACTGGTCTAAAAATGGGAGACCCTGTGATGGTGTTACATAATAGAGGTTGTCGCTCATGTCGAGCATGTCAGACTGGGCATCCTAATGTTTGTCCTGATCTGCTGTGCTTTTCTTACGGTGTTGGAGTAGGACCGGTGTATCCAGGAGGATTTCAAACACACCTCAATCTTCCAATGGAATGCCTAAAAAAAGTTCCAAATGGAATGACTATGGAAGTAGCAGCCATGATGTCTTGCAGCATCGGAACGGCTTATGCAGCCGTTTTGAAATTGCGGAGTGCTGTCGAGTTTGGTATTGTGAGTAATATTATATATATATATATATATATATATATATTTTTTTTTTTTTTAATTAATCCAATATTAAGACAAATTCAGAACACTGGATTTGAGATTTCAATGTTCTCTACAAAACAAACTTTTAGTTTGGATAATGTAGCAGCTGGAACATGCAGTGAAGAAAGTTATTATTTTGGAACAGGGGACCTACTTATACAAACTATTTGGACTGTAAAGTTACTGAGTTTTTTTTAAAGGCGGTTGCGGCAAAAACAAATTGGCAAAAGATCTGGATCATTCCTTTAAAATTATCGTGATGCACATACTTTTGCTGTAAGCTTGTTTTTTATAAACAGATGTGACTGTAAGTAAAAAATATTTCATTTTCAAGGAAACTAATGGAAAGGCCAGGATAGTGATAGTTGGCTGTGGTGGACTCGGTCTTTGGGCAATCAAACTCCTGAAGAAAGTGTTCCAAAATGTCACCCTCATCGCAGTGGATGTCGGAGAGTTCAAACTGGAAATAGCAAAGAAATACGGAGCAGACCAATGCATTTTATGGAATACAGATAAATCTATAGAAAGCAATGTCTCCTTGGTAACCAAGGAAGGTCTGGTTCATGGAGTGATAGACTTTTGTGGTAATGACATGACATTAAAGTCATCACTATCTTTGCTGCTCAAAAATGGTGTTCTAGCCATTGTTGGAGTAGCCAATTCAACATTGCCAGTAGATTTTCAAGATCTTGTTCTCAGATCAATTACTGTTTGTGGGGTGCTAAATTACACAGACACGAGGCTTGATGAATTGGCAGAATTGATCGTAAAGCATAATTTAACCTCTGATAACCTCGAGTTTGTTACACTTGAAGATATTAATGAAACATTTGACAAATTGAAGAATGGGAAAATCAAGGTTAGATCAATGATTAGATTTTGACATACCTTCATTGAACTAAGGTTGTGTCAGCCAGGTTATAAATTTATTATTGTATTATATTCAGCAGTAGTACAGTAGATAATGTTCGTAGGATTAGAACTCCTCACATTTGAATATTGTCATTCTCGGGATGTTACTGAATGTATTTCTATTCTTATTGTGAAAGTCCATCAGCTAATGTTTTTAATCCTTGAGGCGATCAATACGGGCATTTTTGTTATTTAAACACCTAGTTCAATCATCAAACCTTGCCAGATATGTATTTGTTGAGTAATTAATCTCAGAGACATGTTTATTATGAAAATACTTACAATTTGATACTTCGTACACCTGACATTCACATTGCGCAATATTATATTCATTATCACTACCTATAGTAAGAGTAGGTATTGATATAGCTACAAGTCCCCTGTCCACAGGACAGGGTTACAATGATCTAGATGAAAAAATATGGTATGTAGGCTTGTGTGGGAACTAGCCTTTTAATAAACGTTTGCCACACAAAATACACCTGCTCTAGGGTTAACCATACCTTTATTCTATTGTATCGTGCTAAGATATGGTTGATTTCTTTAAATTTCAATCAATTTCTGTGCCATTTTCGAATTAAAATTTCTTTGATAATGCTTGACAGCTGCTGAGGGGATTCCCTGCGTCAAAATGAAAACAAGGTTTTGGGAAAACCCCCCAATTTCTGCCGAAAGACGGCGCTTGTCCGGTGCGTAGCACCGGTCTTTCTGATAACTCACGCGAAGCATCAAGGGATAACGTTGATCGTTGAATAAGCGTCGCAACGCCGTTAGAACGCTTGTTCAGTCCCATTTATTTCGTTAGAACGCTTGTTCAGTGCTTTTCACGAAAATAGTACCTTCTGCAGTAGGTGGAATTCCACGGTAAAGTTGTTCAATTTCACGACGTTAGTAGAGTTAAAGTCAAAAGAAATCGTCTGAATTAATTTTACAGTGAGTGGCTTCTTGGAAGAAAAGAATAAGGCGTAGTAATCGCACTACTTTGTATGCAGACGACGCGCGGAAGCATTTCCCTCCCCGATTCTGGGGGAGCGGCAAATCGGTTATGAGAAAGGCAGGTGCTTCGCACCGGATCGTAGCGCCGCCTTACGGAAGAAAACGGAAAACCCCCCTGTGGACGCCATTGAAACAATGTGGCGCCACTGTGCCTGTTAAGACTTGTTGACGTTAAAAATTTGTGAATAATTTGCTCCATTTGCTTGTTATTGAATTTGAATCATATGGATGTTATTTTATAAATATCAAATTGACAGAACTAAGGACTTGGCAGCATTATTCCGTGGGAATTTTATTATCCACTAGGGGCGTTTGCACGCTAGAACGTCGCCGGAGCCCTCTAGCAAGTTTTGGCGGAACTAGGCGAATGGATTATCAATGAAACGTGAACTCAAAAATGGCACAGAAATTTATTTAAATTGATAGAAATCAACCATATCTGAGTGCAACACAATAGTAAACAGAGCAGTCCTCCTGTACATAACGACAAAATAAGGTATGCTAACATATTTGTTGAAAAAACTGTCAAAAATGTTAATGTAAATTCAAAGAATTCCTATACAAATCGTTCCGACCCTACATCACATCTAATGCAATGTAGGTCGGTTCTGGCTAGTATTGCCTCATAAAAGCCAGCACTAACAATTCTGACAATTTTTCAAATGTATGTATTCTTTGGAATTATTTTTGTATACAAATTCAAAAGAAAATACATTCCTTCAATCTTAAATAAAATGTTAAATTATAATTAATGAAATACAACCATATAATTTTAGACAATCTCAAAAATTTAACACTCCATTTTATAGATTACCTTGTTGTCAAAATAGTTTTCATTATACTTCAGTTAAATTATGGAATTTAGTAAATCAGAAAATTTATAGTAATTGTAGTATTTAAAAAAAAAAAAGAAACTAAAATGTTTATTATTTTTCTTGATTTTGTAAATTTCAAATGTGACAATAAAGCTTGTGTTATGTTATGTTATGTGAATTTAAACAACATTCAAGTTAATAAATATGCTGACACAATCAAGAGTAGTCTTTTTCCATTGACCTTAACACTGGCAAAATGGTCAATAAAAAGGTAACTATAATCGCCAAAATCTTGCATGCTTTTTCCCCACCACTGTATCTTGAGACCTTAACATGTTACGACTGTAAATCATATAAGAAACAATTGTAAATAATATATGAAAAACAACTTATCATGTAACGGCACATCTACGTTGAATGGCTGAGCTGTATACTGGTATACATTGAAGATGTGTTTGTGAAACCTTCATACAGAGGTCGGAATATAGGGTTACGATTATGGAAGAGTGTTGCAAAGGTGGGTCAAACAATACCAAGAAGTACTTGAAAGTTATTTAATGCCCATGGAAATTGGTACAAACTTTCATGCAATATGAGACGTCAGTTTCCATAGACTTGGAAACAATACTCGATGGGACGTGATGTGAATCCAGGACTCCATTGAATTATCAACAGCCTCAACCAATCAGAGTCCAAGATTCACATGACATCCTTTAAAGTTTCGTTTCCAAGTCTATGAAAAATGCTGTAAAAAAAAATAGGCTGTGTATTGTATAGATCGGGATTACACTGAGAGAAGGAAAAAACTATGATCCAATGACCGGGTCTTGGGGTGCAGTATATTCATTCCATACAACCAGAAACCCATCAGTTCAAATGCTGCGTGCAGGGCCATAGCCAGCTATGAGCTAGGTCACAAAGGTCAAGACTAAACTACTTTGGCCCAGGATGGTACTTCTTGATTTATTATTTTTTGTTTATGTCATAGCTATATAACTTCAAAATGAGATATGGCCAATAATTGTTAAGTAGTAATGAGAAATAGAAAGTTTTAATTTTTATCTTGCATTTTTATAATGACCACGTATACATCCTGGACTGTAACATTTAATTAATAAAGTCCTGGGCTCTGTAATAATAGTGTCAAACCACAAGTGGTATCTTATATATGGAAAGCAGCACTTCAACCTGTACTATTGTATGCTAATGAGTGTTTTAACTCGACCAGTACAACAGAGATTATATCCAGTTGGCTGGATTACAATTAAAATTGATCATGTCACCCTTAGGGTTGTGTGTGTGTGTGTGTGTGTGTGTGTGTGTGTGTGTGTGTGTGTGTGTGTGTGTGTGTGTGTGTGTGTGTGTGTGTGTGTGTGTGTGTGTGTGTGTGTGTGTGTGTGTGTGTGTGTGATTAGAGCTTTACATCCTGTATTTCTGCACCAGTTGGGCTAATTAGGACAGGCAGAGACCATGGCAATGAGACGAAGGATGAAACAGCCATCCAACTTAAGCTCGACCGGGAATCGAACCCGGGACCCAGCGGTCGGAAGCCCAGAGCGCTACCTCTGAGCTAGGCCCCTCCCGCCCTTAGGGTTGAGTAAAAATCTGAGATCCACCCCTCTTTTAGATACAATGAAAATAGTATTTTCACCAGACAATTAACCTTATGTTAATTGTCTGGTCAATGTAAACATTATTAAAATCTGTCCTATTCAGCTCAACTAGAACTAGGGAATTTTACACCTTTATGTTGACTAAAGATCACATTCAATAATGCCCTAAGCAAAATATTTATAAAGGTACGTTTGTCAATTTTATAATTTGAGTACCCTGAATTTCTTTTCAAAGAGAATAGTATGGCTCTTTGTAATCGAAAACTTAGAACAATTTCCATCCAATGATGTACAATGGGTTAGTAGATAGTTGCTCTACGTTACTTAAAAATTACAGTGAAGGCGATAAAAACTGTTTTAGATCAGTGCACAGTTATTCTGTCTCATAAAGGTTTTATAATGGTTTTATTCACATACTGATTTTACTTTAATACAATGGTTTTAATCACACTGATTTTATCCACAATGATTATACTCTGATATCATAATCTATATATATTTGTATATCTTCATTCTTGAAGGCCAATAAAATTACAATTACAATTCCCAAGACTAAATTACGTTACGAGGCTGTGAGTTAGGTACACATTAGAATTCATTTGCTGCACCTCTATTCAACAGACTTGTTAGGTTGGCAATATGGCTACTTAATTCCCTTCGGAATAGAGAGTGAAATTCAATCCATTAGTGTAGCCAGCTGTTAAATGAAGCAAGTTCATTTAAATTAGGACAAAATCCAAAGAACATGTTATAGAATTACAGGAACTGTCATTAAAAACTTTTTTTCTCAGGAGGCTGTGTCTGACAACTGTGTGCGACTTGACTTTATTGTCCTAAGCTGGAATGAGTCTGCGATACAATTTTACAAGAAACTAGCAGCGGTGGATACAACAGATAGAGACAGCGCACAGTGCACACTTGTGTCGTGTCAAGCGGGGAAGCCCTACAAATGTTAGGGAAATGAAAACATCTATTTGTCACAAACGGGCAGCTTCATTACACGATAAACTTAACCTTATCACTGAATAAAAACCTAAACTTGTGCAGCCGTGGAAAGATGTCTTTCTTTATGGAAAGCCCTGGCATACTTTTCAGTACCTTTTACATGATTGTTCAGTCAGTTCTAATAATTTGTTTCTAAACTACCAGTGATTAATGATATGTGTGTAAAACTTTAATATATTACATCACATCAATACAAGCACTTTCATAATTATAAATAATCTGATAATGTCAAAAATTTCATGATTTCAACATCGTCCTGTACATTCCATGGACAGTGGTGAAACTATCCATGATCAGAATGATGTATCTAACTTTTGTGCGTTCTTAATTGAGCATTACACAGATCACATAGAAAGTTTGTGCATAACCATTCAGTATATGATATACTGAACTGTTAGTTGAATAAGTCATAAACATATGTTTACTTGTGTGCTATCATTATTTACCAAAAAATTTAAAAATAAACTTCACTTGTTAGCAACTGACTAGATTAGATACAAACAATCCTGTTAGTAAAACAAATCTTAATCCTAGGACTGTACTTTAGAATCCATCCATACTGTTGTCTGCTGATATTCAATCCGCACGAGTTTCCATTGGACTATTTCTATGAATTTTTTTGTGGTATTTTCATCGTTACCTAAAATATAATAAATACAATCATCAGAGGTAATAAAAAAAATCAAATGATCCAATTCAACTTATCAGCCATAAAAAACAATGAAATATATACAATAATTTACGGGACATAAATATAGAATTACATGGCTAGCGGATGCAATTAGGACTTGCGTATGAGCCCAAAAATATACAAAGTTGCTAAATTTAAACCATTAAAATGATTTTATAATCTCTACTTACTGTTTTCACTTCAGTGTACTCTTTCAATGCATATTCTCCTCTGATAAAAGAAAAATATAGAAACAAAAATTAGGTTGGATGAATTAAAGATAAATTAAAATTTTTGCAAAACTGCCCCAAGTAGCGTATTTGACACCATCACTGAATAAACAGCATGATTGGTCGAGGAAAGATGAATTTGCCAATGAGGTTCTTTCATTTAATGAGTAAGCATTTACGATAATTGAGCCAACAAAAACTTGAGCCTTGCCAAATAACCGCCTCATTATAATGAGGCATTCTCTCAATTGATATCTTGATTTTAAGATCGATGGCAGAGGTTGAAAAGTACATTAAACTTTAACACTTACAGTTCTCGTCCAAATCCAGACTGCTTGAAGCCTCCAAAAGGAGTTTGAGGGAAAACTTCATCCCAGCAGTTAATCCTGCAAACAAAATGTTAATTTATAACTAACAATTCAAATCGTCAGTCTGAAATAATATAAAGAATCGTCCAACCAAATCAAGCAGAATAAGTATTAAGTCTAATAATTTTAATTGCTTTCGAATAAATTCCTATCTATTATCCATCTTACATAAATTCACAAGTAACCAAAATGCTGATGCATGACGACTGCATTGAAAAAGAGACATCTTATTTTCAGTTGTAACATGATTAAGATTTCTAAATTAAAAGACAACTTTTTTCCAATTCCAAACATGGTCTTAAATATTAGAGATCATCATTACCATAATTACTAAACAATGTGCTTACCAAACGCTGCCTCCTTGCAGAGTTTGAGCAAAAGTCATGGCTTTATTGATGTCATTTGTGACCACTCCAGCCGCCAGACCATATGACGTATTATTGGCTCTTTCAATGACTTCCTCTACAGTTTTGAATTTCAGTACGCACTGTACTGGTCCAAATATCTGAAATGTACAAAAAGGCATACAGTGAACCACCCAAAATTAAGACAAACTTATAATTTTATAATATAAGACACTTCTTTGCATCTAAAACTAATTTATAACACGGTACAAGAATTTGCTTTCTGACTTTTCACATAATATTATACTGTGTTAATATAAATAAACATAAATCTTCTTTATTAACCATTGACATATACACATAAATTAGAATGTAAGAATGAAACAAGTATATTAAATATTTTAGTACAATTGGTAGAGGTACACCAAAGGTGCACATGTCCTTATCATATTACGAAATAAAAATTATGCAGAATGTTTAGAAATAAACAAAAGTAACAATTAAACAATATTGTTAGAAATAAACGAAAGTATGAAACATTCAATACGAAATACATATGTAGTTACAATAAATGAATGATGACACCAATAATATCAAGTTATAATACATATGCCCAATACAAGTGGAAATATTCTAAATCTGGTTATTATTTACTCAATAAGTATAATTTCACTCTTTGAGGATTCATGCACTCACCTCATCAGTAACAATTTTCATTCTATCTTCAACATTTGCGAAGACGGTAGGTTCAAAGAAATATCCAGCGTCTCCAATGCGCTTGCCGCCAGTTTTCAGATCCGCTCCCTCAGTTTTGCCTTTCTCGATGTATGACACAATTTTATCTAGCTGTTGTTGGTCAATCTGTGAAGGAAATCATCACTTCAAAATAGATTGAAGTGTCACAATATATTAATAACTGTCCTATATACTTAGTTAATATGCTCAGAGTCTCCATTTTGACACTGTCAATGCCTGATTTTGAAGCTATAGCACTTTGTCAACTATTTTGTCGTGATGTTTTGTTATGAACCAATTTCTTCCCCAAGTTGGAGGCCATTTTTATTTCAACGACCTTGAACAGGTTATAGATGGAGCATGTGCTAAGATGATGTTTATGCCCAGATGATGATTTAAGTGCAAATCAAGCAAATAAAAACAAAGTTGCATTTCATACCTGCGGACCTTGATCTGTATTTGAGTCCCATGGATTACCAACTTTACGTTTTTGTACTTTTTCTGTTGCCTTGGCAACAAATTCTTCATAAATATTCTCCTGTACGTAAGTCCTTGATCCTGCACAGCAGCATTGGCCATGGTTTTCCATGATGGCATCATAGGCTATTTCAACTGCTTCATCAACTGTAAAATATTTCAGCACCATATATGTTTTCCTAATGGTACCTAAGTTGCCACTTAGATGTATTTGTCACAGAATAAAGCAATGATAAAGCAATTGTACATGACGACTCAGATCATGCAGATGAGATGGTGTATTTTTGCAATCAAGATCAAGTTATCGCCACCCTCTCATGCTTTGGCTTATTTAAATTAAAGACAACTAACGGCTGTTCCATTTTTTAAAAAAAGGGGGGGAGGGGGTGGACCTGAACATTTTTGACAGGTGGTACATTTTAAAAGTCACTGTTAGTCTACTCTTCTGGCAAAGCACTAACCATCAACATCATCCAGGACAACCAACGGACTCTTTCCGCCCAGTTCGAGAGAAACTCTTTTCAAATTACTCTGCGCGGCAGCCTTCATTATCAACCTGCCGACCTTAAATATAAATTGAGATAGCATTATTTTTGAGATAGCATTCTTTTTTTGCACAATAAATGCCATTTGATGAACATAATTTGTTACCCATATATCATCAAAAGCTAATATTTACGCTGCTATTGGTGTTTGAACATTGAACATGATGTTTAAAAATTTTGATTGATTGACTAATTGATTCATTTTTTATTCATGTTTTATTATATCTAATATGTTGAAATTTACAGATTTATGTGAAGGTCTTAGAGCTATTGATTTTAGATATTAGCGTATAAAAATAAATTGATTAGTATTATTGGCTTACTTCAGTTGATCCTGTGAAGGCAACTTTGTCTATGCGAATGTGTTCTGAAGTTCAGAGATGGCAGCACCTGTTGTTGGGCCAAATCCTGGAAGAACGTTAATTACGCCAGGTGGAAATCCAGCCTGTAACATTAGATATTTTTTAATGAATTTAATTCAGTCATGAGCTGTTAATATATAGAAATATAAGGACGACAAACGTCATAGAGCAAAGCAATATACGTTACAATACAAATTTCAGATCAGATTAAGAAATAAGGAATTGCATTTTCCCTATTGTAGACCCACCATATGTACATAACCAATCTCAATTTTGATATCTGAAACACTGAGTGAACATCAGGCCATTATAATCATGATAATGTTTCCAATATATCGATGTTGAATTGGCCATTTCCACACACCTCTTTTGCTAGGGCTGCCATATAAAGAGCAGGGAGGGGAGTCTGTTCAGCAGGTTTCATCACAATGGTGCATCCACAAGCCAATGCAGGACCCCACTTCCAACTCAACATAGCCACCGGGTAGTTCCACTGACATACAAATCATTATTCATTTAATGAAATAATTATTGTTCAAAACGCATCCAATGAAAATTTGAATGAGATTGAGATAACTGTGAATGAAATATTAGAAATACTTACGGGTATGATCTGTCCACAGACTCCTACTGGTTCATGCCTGGTGAAACAAAAGAAATTTCCATCTGAAGGTAAAAGTGAATTAACATATTTTCATTTCTGCATGTTTCAAATTGGGGATTTTCTTAATCACTACTAATTTGGTGACATGCCATGAATTTTTAGATCTCGAAATAAAATTTTTAATGCATTTTACTGTGAAGTCCAGCGCAGTTTCCAGCTAGAGAACAGCGCATATAAAAGCTTTAATCAGTTTACATTGTTTGCAATTTTATTGATTGATTGATTGATTGATTGATTGATTGATTGATTGACTGCCATAACCACAACATATACATTCCAAATCATCGTAATCCACAACAATGGATTGGAAGGCTGACGCCAATAGGCATATTGCCTTTACATGAAAAGAAAAATTTAAGATTCAATAATATCATAGAGATGAATACTCTATGATAATATCAACATACAATTGTTAAATTACTCAATCCAAAGAGAAGAGTTTGGCTTTCTTTTCTAAAAGTAATCATTGCATCTATAGAGAACATACCAACAGGAATTGTTTTTCCGCTTATTTTGTCCGTCCATCCTGCATAATATCGAAAGACAGTCACAGAATGTTCAAGGTCATCTATGGATGCCGTGTATGGTTTTCCATTGTCAAGAGTTTCTAAACTCTGAAACACAACAGAAACAAGGTTCAAACTATACTGCTAATTTGACGATTACATTACAGCCAAATACGACGAAATAAATCATTGATACATTACTCACCGCTACATATTCAATGTCTCTTTCTAAGAGATCCGCCAATTTTCCAATAATTCTGCCTCTTTTGGATGCATCCATTGTTCTCCATGGAGATCCAATTTCAAATGCTTTTCTCGCAGCAGCAACAGCATGATCAACATCGGCCTAAAATCGACAATAGCACCGAAGATGACAGGATGCAATTAATGAACATGCGAGTTCTGCAAGTGGCGACAACTTTTCAGAGGTAACCCGCTTTCCATAACCAAAGATAACACATGATATGAAATAATCCAATTTTAGTGATCGCAAATATATTAAGAAGTTTAACCAATTTTTCACTAGGGGTCTTCGAAATTGGCCAGGTCGTTGAAATTCGCCACTCTAGAAAAACTATCAAAAAAAAGTTCTAGGATGTCTGTTGAAGTGTTAGAACATTGTCGATGACATGAAAAGTTAGTTTTAGTAACAAACTTATTTAGCGGAGCTTCGCGGAGAAGGCAGACATGCTTCAGGAAGATTTAACAAATTATGAAATTGCAAGGCGTGTAATTGGCATGATTGTTCAGAGTGGCGAATTCCTATGACCTGGCGAATTTCGATGACCCCCGAGTGTACATACGTCTTGCTGAGTTCCCACACACTGATCGAGCACATACACACTACACGCTTTGTATTAAATTGCAAATACCTTTGTTGCTTCTTGGACATGGCAAATGACTTCACAAGTACACGGGTTGTATGTAGGAAACGTCTGTCCACTTACGCTGTCTACAAATTCATTATTTATGAAGAGCTGCAGAAATTGTTTAATTACATGTACTAAATATGTCTGTGAGCAATTAATATAACCAATTTAACTACTACATTGTAGATAGATAGATAGATAAATTTTATTGACAATGACAGTACTAATAAAGTCAATGCTGACCAATGCGTCATACAACAGAACAAAAATGTATAGTAGGCCTATATTAACAGTAAACATAAAATATATATATATATACATGTACCGTCAAGGATAGTATTATCGACAGGGCGGGTATTATCTTAAGTTTGTTAACAATTGTAACATATTCTAATGTGAGTGTCGATAATACCTGCCCTGTCGATAATACCCTCCTTTAGGCTTTACAGTGCTATGATGAGCATGATGTATTGATGAGTCTATGTAAGTATTGTAACTATCTCACTGAGACAGTGAGGGTCACTGCATGAGTGCCTAGGCTATGTAACTTAACTATTTATTTAGTATATATACTATATAGTGACCAGCAGAGGTAACACAAAAATAAATATGACAATGAATTGGAAAATGTCAGTAAATTAAATATTGCAGACAATATTCATGATAATGCATGCATGCAGTTGATCACTTGTCAATGCCTGCAGCAGTGTGCAGCTGCAGCTAGCCAGATGAAGATTTTGAAGCCATTCTTCTGATCTTCATGTCAATGATTTAACATGGTCTCAAACTCATATGGAGTGTAAAACTGTATGTAGCATATATTACCTTTGTGTGTCTAATTTCTGGTGATTTTTGCATGATCAGAAATGCAAAATTTTTGTCGTCTGCTACCAGGTGATGTTCGCCTAATTCTATAGGTGGCGCTGTGGTGCGCCAACTCGGGCAGCGCCACCAGTCGGAAAGGTCCATAAATCATAAAGTTTCAGTGCCCAGGTCATTCGCCAACCCAGGTCACTAACTACAAGGGCCTTTCTTGGTTGTTAAGTCCAAGTTATACTGCGTTCATCAATAGGCTTTGTTACATCAGTGCTATAGAAGTTTTTATAGTTAAAGCCATTGTTTTATAAATATAAATTTATAATTATAAATTTACAGCAGCTGCATTGATATCTACTTATACATATAAGCACTTGGAACTAATGTGGCACTAATCAAATACAACTTGCAAAATTAGTTATTCCAAATACCTTTTATTATTATTTATTTCAGGCACAAAAATATCACAATATGTAGAACATCAGCCCATGCAGCGTTTGGTTGCCCAACGTCCATTTTAGCTCTGGTGAGTTCAAACTAGCTGCTTGGAAATCTCAATCAGTGTCAATATGTATCCAAAATTTATATTTCATTGTCAAGAGTTTCTAAGCAATGAGGGATAATTAAGCTGTCAGGGAGTCTTTTCTTTTCTTTGTAACTAATTTATTTAGTCTTAGCCATGGTAGTAGTTGTTCATGAGTTCTTCTGTGGAATTTTCATCGTTACCTGGAATTATTAGGAACAAAATATCAGCAAAACGATTGAACATTAATAACTGTACTACAATTTTTTCTGTGCAGCATATAGGAATGATGCAATACTAATTTTTCAAATTTGTCGCAACATTTATTTCATTTTCTCAGCAATGATAAAAAGATATATGTACAATACTCAGTTAACAGATTAAAGATCATAAATGATGTTAATTTAGAAATAAATAGCATAAATAATGACGGAGAAGTGAATGTTACTGATTTGACTAAAATTTGAGTTATTTGGTAGTAAATTTTAGTATATCAGCTTATATCAAACTTACAGTTTTGACTTCTGTGTACTCTTTCAATGCATATTCTCCTCTGAAACGAGCAATAATTAAATTGCAAAGAACCACAATTTATATATTTATATTACAGAAATAATATCACTTGTCCACAACTAACAACAAAACTTACAATTCCCTGCCAATTCCTGACTGTTTGAAACCTCCGAAGGGCGTTTGTTGGGTCACGATGTCATAACAATTAACCCAGACGCTGCCACCTTGCAATGCTTGGACCATCATCATCGCTCTATTGATGTCGTTAGTGAAGACACCAGCAGCCAGGCCGTAGTGAGTGTTGTTGGCTCTTTCAATTACTTCCTCCATTGTCTTGAATTTTAGGATACTTTGAACTGGGCCAAAAATCTGGAAAAAATATTATATTATAATATTATATCCACAGCCATGGGCACAAATTCCCCCACAAATACATTTTTTCTTAATATTTTAATGTAAATATTTACGATTTTGTGGCTCTGAGAGATTTCATCCCCCCCTCCCCCTCCTAGAAAAATTGCAACTCTGCACCATTGTCGACAGCAATTTGATTGGTGATCTATGCCCTTCACAACAACATGACTTCTTGAGTTTTGACCTTGCTTGTAATCTCGATTTGACCTCAATTCCATGACTTATCAATTCAAATTTATTATTAAAGGGGGACTAATGGAAAATTGTGTTTTAATTTTAAAAGATCAATTAGATATAGAAAAATATATTACAGTGAAAAAGTCTGTTTAAAAGTTGAGTTTAGTAATGTTTAAAGCAAATTGAAAGTGCCATTTTCACCATCCGCCAAAACGCTGGGCGCCGCCATTATTGCACACGGCACGCAAGCTAGTGACGTCACTTATGTCCTATGTACTGCATCCATGATCCTGCAGATTGCCCTCGGTTTCATTGTTCATTGCAATTATAATGACAAGAACAGATAACACAACATAAAAGGTGACACAGTAAGGTGTTAATTGCACTTTTGTGAAATACAGCACAACTGGCATTGGTTGCAGTGAGCAATTTGTATAGATCTATGAATATCTATATTTGCATACTTGGGCAAATAACCCTGCTTCTATAGATGTTTTCCCCAAGTATGGGAGGAGTTTAAAGACAAAGTTATTTAATATAAGATAATCATTATAGGCATAATATGCTAGATGTTATCACTTTAAGATTAGGTGTATATTAATTATTAAGCTTATAGTTGGTATCAATATATTTCTGAATATAATTTTGCTGAGAATAGAATTTGAATACTGTAATTATGCTTAATATGTTACATTAGCAGCTTCAGGGGCAGTGCGTTATTAAAAGAAAGCATATCCAACGCCAGGGAAGGGTGCAGTGTAAATGACATTCTCTTAATTCACTTTAAATCATCCATGTCTATATGCTGTATGCAGCATTGTAATAGGAATCTTTCCAGAAATTCAAGACCTTTATACCAGTGCAAAAGAAAATAAATTATCAGAAACTTCAGAACTGTGTCCAATTTACCTTTTTTTTTTAGCTTCACACCTTCACTTACAAATATTTAGCCATTAGGCTTAGTTAGTATTTTATTTTGTTCTGTTTGAATGACAGGTGTATCTCATTATATATTAATCGTCAATAAAGTAATATACATAATAAAAATAAAAAGCTAGATAGCTAGGTAGATAGATAGATAGATAAACTATTATTATTATTATTATTGATAGATAGATTTATTTCGCAACATAACATGTTCAATGTTGAAATATAATACAATGTACCTAGACTGCTCAAAATTACAATATAAATTTAATTAGTACTCAGTCTCTGAATATTCTGCAGTTGTGTTACATAGCTGACTTATTGATACCCCAAATATAATTGCATGTGTCAAATTGTTCAATGGCAATTTACTTGGTCAACACTCACTAAGAACCCTGACATGCCCTAACAAAAGCTCAAGTGCAATTAACACCTGTTTGTGAAACTTGTTGGTTGGAATGCAGAGCCAGCCTGTAGAATACTTGTCTCTGTTAGACCTGTAGTGCAACAGTGACGTATTTCCGGCAAGAGCAAAACACCCGGAAAAGTCGAAAATGGCGGCCTCCGTAGTTCACAACACGGAGCTAATAAATGCAGGATATTTCATTAACAGTGCATATATACAAATTATGAATAGCGTGGATGTATTTCTATGGACCCAAGCTAATATCTGAGAGGTAAAGTGCTGAAGGTGTTAGTTCCCCTTTAATGACTGAATGAATGTCATATTATTCATCTGCTGAAGCCATAACAAAGGTCAACTGATATAAAGGTCATTAATGTTTGAGCAGTGAGCACTGATTCCTCAATTATATCTTAAAATACACATCTATCCACCCCATATAGTCTGTATCACAGATCCATTTAATCACTACTACATGTAGCAACATTGCAGCTGATCATTCTGACCTCTTCCCTGGCGATCTTCATATTGTCCGTAACATCCGAGAATACAGTTGGTCTCACAAAATATCCTTTCTCTCCAACACGGACCCCACCAGACAGCAACTTGGCACCCTCTGTTTTACCACTTTCGACGTAAGACAGAATTTTCTTGTACTGGGCATCATCAACCTGTACAGAACAAAATAAGGTTATTAACACAGAACATACTACACAAAATTGTATATATATATTTGTTATTATATATTTATGCTTCAAAGACTCACAAAATCAACAGAGTAAAAATCTTGGAATCAAATTGTCTGCCTTCATATTGATTTTCAAAGACGCATGACTATAATAATACTGTGTTGCTTTCTTATCTCATGAATCTACCCTAAATTAGCAGTAAGACCTGCGGACCTTGGAGGGCTGCACATTTCCATAAATTATATTCAAAGACCAAAAAACTACATTCGTACCTGAGGACCTTGCTGAGTTGCACCATCCCAAGGACATCCCACGACTCGTTTGTCCGCAAGAGCTTTTGCTTTCTCAACAAATGCATCGTAAATTTCTTCTTGGACGAAAGTTCTAGATCCCGCGCAACAGTTCTGCCCATGGTTGTTCATAATAGCTGCATGTGCCCACTCCACTGCATTGTCCACTGCAAGATGTACATATGAGATATGCAATGATTACTACATACGTACAAACAGGATTGATAAAACTGATAATTAAGTATCAATTTGCATGTCAGAGTCACTACAGTCCTCCAGCAGTTTCCTCGATTTTATCAAATTATGATAGGACAGTCCAACAAGTACACTGGTGCACCAGTCCTCTAGGATCAGCTATAATTATTCTATAAAACAATCAAATTGTATATCTTGCTCAGATTGCAACATGTGACAATATGTTATTTACATATGCTGACCAAGCTTCAGAAAAGTATAAATGAAACTAGATGCAATACGAGATGAAAATTCAACACTCACAGTCAGTGTCAGCGAAAATAATAAGTGGGCTCTTTCCTCCCAGTTCTAGGGAAACTCTTTTCAGGTTAGACTGAGCTGCAGCTGCCATAACAATTCTCCCAACCTTACAGACACAAAGATATTAAATACAACAGCTGCCTCGAAATCAAATTTGCATTACTTTATGACACTTTGGTCACTTAATTACTGGATGATGACCTTTATGTAGAGACATACACTGGATTCACCAGATCATCGAAATTTACTGCTTCAAATAAACTGTCACCAATATTTCAAAGATGCCTGTCGAAGCGTTAGAACTTTGTCAATGGCGTGAACTGCTAGTTTAGTAATGAATTTCGAAATTGTAAAGTGTGTAATTGTGTTTATTGGGGGTGGCTAATTTGGATCACCTGGCAAATTTCGATGACCCCGAGATGCATGTCCAATAACAATAAATCTAAATTTAGACAGCTATTTACTGTATTTTGAGCGATAATTCTGTGCAATTAATTAGTAGCTGATTAACGAACCTCAGTAGATCCAGTAAATGCTACTTTGTCAATATCTTGATGTTCCGCAACTGCCGCACCTGCAGTGGGACCATAACCTGGCACAACGTTCACAACTCCGGGAGGAAAACCAGCCTAAAAATAGCCACAATATAAAAGATATTAAACAACATTACTTTTTTGCAAGACAATGACCTAATTTAGGTTATCAGCAGTAGTCAGCACATGCATGTACTACATAGGGAAACTATGAAGTTTATCATAATTATACGCAACTACCATCAAGCATTATGATTATATTCTGTGTATTTAGCATGTTTAGTCAGCTTACTAAGTTATTAGTGAACATGTATAATTCAGAATCACAACTCAATCAGTTAAATAATTATTACAGTGATTAATCAATAGGTCTGTAGTGACGTAGGTCCATGAGGACCATGAATTTTCAGTTTATATCAAATGTAATACAAAAAGCAACCATATTATCACCTCTTTAATTAAAGAGCACAGGTAAATAGCAGACAGGGGTGTTTGCTCAGCTGGTTTCATCACAATCGTGCATCCGCAAGCCAAAGCTGGACCCCATTTCCAAGATACCATCGCAGTTGGGTAGTTCCACTATAAAAGTATGGTTTAAAGACAAGTAGTCATTTAAGCAATGAAATATATTACTTTCAAATACTATCAAATGTGGTGAATGAGCAATTAAAGGGTGTGAATGACAAATTTAAGCAACACCTAATACATGTAATCAATTGTGCTCACTGGAATAATTTGTCCGACGACTCCCACTGGCTCAATGCGAGTAAATGTGAAATAATCACCGTCTGAAACAAAAGACATTTTTAATAAACATATGACAAACCATGCAACGCATATATCTGTGTACAAAGAAACTAGATAAGGAATTGTAAAGTGCAATAAGATTTTGATTTAGAAGGGTGCACCACTTGAATTCAGCTGAGACAGAGAAATTTAAACTTCATTCATGGGGGACCACTCAAGTTCAATGTACTCTTATTGATTATGAGATTTCATAAGTAAAGCGCTCAAAACAAGAAAGAACCAACAATCTCTTTGCTTACCAACTGGAATAGTCTTCCCAGATATTTTATCACACCATCCTGCATAATATCGCATGACATTAATGGAGTACTCAATGTCGCCAACTGCATCCGTGAAAGGTTTTCCATTGTCCAAGGTGTCTAGTGCCTTTAATCATACAAGAGGGTTATAATTAAGTCATTTGACAAAAATAAAACATTAAAAATAAACACAATATATGTAATATGACTGCAGGCTTCTCTGTTTCCTTCTTCAAATATATGTACGCTTCCGAGGACCCATTTTAAATACACCACGTTAAATTGGCTTTAAAATTACCCAATCCAGAGCATGCTATGAAAGGAGGTACAGAGATCTAGCTAGTCATGAAGAAGACTCTTAAATTCATAATTTGATTAACAAGCTATGGAATAAGTTCGATTTTATTTGTATATGAGACAAGACATACACCCAGGGATATATAATATAAATCTGTGTTATAAGATTATATCAATATTCATTTGTACCTTTGTTGCTCTTTGCGAGTGAATAAAGACATTTAAATCAATATATTTACAGCAATGTAAGACAAGTCCCTCTCCATAAGACTGGCAAATTTGTCAATGAGTTTTCCTCTCTGCGATGCGTCCATTGTCCTCCAGGGTGAGCCTATTTTGATGGCCTTTCTTGCCGCTACCACTGCAGCATCTATGTCAGCCTGATAAATACAAAAACTTCAGGTTTCATATCTTAAACCAAAATGCCAATGTAGCAATATAGTAATGATATTAATCATCAATTATATGGAATCTACTGAATATTTGTCAAATGATTAAGAGATTGTGGAAAAATGAAACCTCAGTCATCATTTCAAAGTGCAATTTAAAATATTCAAACTCATATATTCCTCTTCATCTATTATTTGTGCTTGGTGATTATTAATGCATGCATAAGCACTCTTTTAAAGGCTGGCTAACTGATATTTTGTTAACCTCAATCTTCCCTACTAAAAAAATCGACTTGTAGTTCTATGAGATGCAGTCGCTCGATCGACCAGTGATCTGAATGAGTGCACACATTCAGTATCTTATGCACATTTTAAATGCACACTCAACGTGCTTAATAAATGCTTAATAAACGGGCTATATTATAATCATTTAATTGAAAAAAGGCCTATTAAAACTAAACATGTACATAAACACTTGAGGCTCAGAGAGTGATATACCTTATCTCCTTCCTGAATGTCACATATCTTTTCTCCTGTGCAAGGGTCAACTGTTGGGAAGACCTTCCCACTTTTCGCGTTAACAAACTCATTGTTTATGAAAATCTGCATGAAATAAGGTAGGTATATACGCAAGCAGTTATATTCACTTATTAATTAGTACAATTTTCCATTTAGAAAAAAAAAGGTAAAAAATAATATATATTTCAATAATTTGTTATTTTATAATACGAAATTATATATCTTATATCACCTCAAATTAAATCACTTCAAAGGCATGTACATAGTACTACATACTTAGTTCAGCCATATATTTTTGTTACTATAAAAGATCTACGTAATAGGTTAAATGACATTCACAGGCAGTACATCATGACATGAGTATGCAACCACAAACTCATAATTTGAACATCTGAAGTCGTGATGTCATTGGCCACACCCTTTAGGCATGATCTGTGAACATTATAAGAGTTGTCACATACTTGCTTGTACTTAATTTGCGGTCTTTCTGGCGCAGGCATGGTTGCAATTTCAGTCTCACTGAGCAGCTGAGGTAGAACAGAGCAGGTCAGGAAAAGTAGGCCACTAGAGGTCCAAGGTGATTTATGGGAACATGCACGCCATCTGGCGTTAACCTACTTTCTCAAATGGATGGAGAGGACCTGATGGGTTTTACAAGGTTGTGAGTGTTACAACCATTGAACTAGAATACTCACCCCATCCATAAAACATTACTCGTACATATACGGTAATTGCTTTGTGCGGGTTAAGCGAATGCCTTCGCTAATGGTTTGCCAACTGTACCAACTGGTTTGGTTCCATTAACATAAAAGTTTGTTAATTCCTAAACTGGTATGGGCAGTATGGTACCATTAGCGTAGGCCTACGTTTAGTGTGTAAAACACTTTAACTTGAGCCATAGGGTAGTCTCAGTTAGCGTAAAGATTTGCTAACTGCCACCCTTCACTCCAGCCACCAAATACGCCCTCTGTTGGTAATATCATAAACTTCCACCTAGTGGACAAGCGCAACATTTTTCTGCACATGTTTATCACCCTTCTTCAAGAGCACAGCGAAATCTGCTTTTATCAGAGCTAAGCAGCTACATACATTGGGTAAGTTTTGAATTACGGCCTAAATTTATCTATTTACTTATATTATTCAAGGGATCTCTGTACAAAGTCGATGTAATACCCATTATTATATGGCATTAAGCCACGAAGATCACATGCAGTGTTATAGTAGTATACACATATATATATTAAATTAAACCCAGTTCACATCTTCACGATTTTGACCAATTGATGCAAGATTATGTCATTATTGACTTTTAAAATAATAATTGACCTAACTTTTAAATGCTAAAACCTAGCTGCAAGGAAGAGCAATGACCAAACTACGAAGTGCTTCGTAGTGCTCACCTAATTAACAGGGTACCGTTTCTCTACCCCTACCTTGGGAGGGGGGGGGGTGTGATAAATCTATATCCATTTATATATTTTAAATACTACGTTTTCTATCTTTAGTCAGGCTTTTGGCCCCAGTAGACGCTGCTCCAACACCCCCCCCCCCCCCACACTCAGGTGTCTAGTCAAAACATCCTAAAACCGAAACATCCAAACCCGTAACATCCCGACACCCTAAACGTCCGATTCCTGAAACTTCTGTTCGAAGTGAGATTTGATGAGTAAATTGGGTTAGTTGTGGTTGTATTTTTAATTTAACATATGGCGCCGATTAGACATTTTAGAGATCATCGCCCGCAGGGCCCTACATACGCCTATACGTGCTCCATACCCCCCCCCCCCCCCCCGGTCCAATTCAAATATGCTCTTTTGCTTGTATGGACTAAAACTATTGTAATTTCACTTCTAGTGTAAAAAATGTTTCCAAATTTAATCAGATTCTCACTAAAAATATTCAAGAGAAAATTGTCCGTTAGTAATTTAATTTCAAGCTTTATCAAATTGGTGTTTCATGATATTAAAGTGGAAACTATATATAGCGAGGGCAATTGAGTCAGATGGACTCACCATCAAAGAAGTATATCCCTCCCGGTTAATTCAAAGAGACAATAATCACATTATGAAGTTTTGAATTATTCAACATGCTACAGGCATAGTCATCATCTGGTGAAGTCCTCCCTAAAAAAATGCGAAATTCTCTTATTTTTATTGTAATAAGTTTGACTAGCAATTAGGGATAACCATTATTGCAATTATACATGCATTGCAGTACCCCAAGAGTGTACAACGAATACTAGTCAAAACTTCTGATTTCAGAAACGTCCGAAAAATTGCCGAAACATCGGATTCTTTGTTTCTATAATCGCCTTAATTATATTCATTATTAACTCTAAAATGAACGTGTCTAATAATGGAACTAGATAAAATACATATAATATTTCATTATCCATTTATTTACTGAAAAATAATAAGATATATATTTCATATTGCTTGTTGTGTTAGTTAATTTATTTCTGCTTAAATCTAAAGTGCAAGTGATTTATCAATATACTTGACAGCTCTGATAGCTTTTGTGGATGATTACACTAGTAGTGTAGGCCTACGTATCATTGCACAATAGAGAAAAATAGAAAAATTCAACATAAAGTAGGCCTAGAGAGCAGATTAGTTAAAACATTCAATCAGGTGAACTTTAAATGAATAAAGTAAAGAATATGTTTAGGCAGCCTATATAAAAACTTACTGTTTACTGTGATAGTGTATACACCAAATTGCTAACTTGGTATTCAACTATTCAAGATAAATTTTGTCTTGTTCTGAGCATTATGAATCTGTTTAGATTTAAAAAACATTAACTTGAAGTGAAGTTATCAGTATTTATGGCCCTCGCCGGCAGGTTGATTGCTGGGCCCTGAAACGTTCGATTGCGGTCTGATAGCCATGAGGAAGAGTTAACCAGCCATGACGACGAGTTAACCAGCCATGATGAAGAGTTAACCAATGTGTTTGACCACTTGTCATCCATGATTACGACTTAACGATACTGGTCTAAAAACTTAATGTCAGCATCAATGATTTTTTTATCTTCTTCACTGTAATGTGTAAGTTACTTAGAGCAACTATCTAAGCCATAACCAATCATTGGATGATAATCTTTTAATTTTTCTATTACAACAAGCCATACTATTGTCATTGAACCGAACATTCAGGGTACTCAAATTATACAATTGACAAAGCTTTAAAGATCTTCTGCTTAGGGTATTTGAATGTGTGATCTTTAGTTAACATTAAGGTTTAAATTGTTTTAGTCATTTTAAACCTCTTCCTGTAGCTAATAAATAGAATGTTAAGCCTTAAATAGGTACTTTATGACACATTATATATTTCTAAAGTAACTAAACATATATAGGCATAATGTGTATGATATAAAAAAAAATTCATGTTTTGATTCTTTGTTTATCCGCAATAACTGTATATTTGTGCCATGATAAGCACTTGATTTCACAGCGCCCACCCCAAGTTGGAAACTGATTGTTTAAAAGATTGGCTTAATAGTTATCACATTAAAGGTAAACGGTTTCACAATGACTTTGGAGATAAACTCTTGTGAATAGTGGTTTAATTTCTATTGGTGATTATGTATACTCAATTTGCGGTATTTTGCGATATTGCAATATCGAAAGGGGAATACTGATATTGATATTGAAAGAAAAATTGATAAAAATGACAACACAAATATATATATATATATGCGAGTATTGAAAACGTGGGGGGGGGGGGGGGCTGGGGCAGAGGGCTATCACATCAGGGGAGGCAGAACATCATCTGAATGAACTGATAGTGATGTTTACTGTAAATGTGACTGTGAATTCTTTTTAAGGTGTTATGGCAAAGTGGAAGACAATTCGTCCGTCTGTGAAAGTGAATCATATTTACCTGGATGATAAGGGAAGAGTTAGGACAGGAAAGAGACGAAAAGTGAGCTACAGTGACCTACGGAAATATGCAAAAGGAATTAACCCGCATACATCATCATCAGGAAGTAGTCAGGCTGTTCAAAATCAAACATATGTAGATGAACCAGTGGCACCACCACCGGTCCAAGATGTCCAAGAAAAGCATCAGTCAACATATGCTTGTGAGAGGGAAAGGACAGTGGAGCAGTGGTCTTCTTTTCGTCCCAGTATCATACGTGTCTCAGTGGAAAATGAGGCACCGGTATTGAAATGTATTGCTGTACCAGGCCAGGAATGTACAGAACAGGCTCAGATACGATGTGCGGACTGTGGCCCTCATGCTCATTATTGCCCAGAATGTTACAGCAGATATCACAAGAATGTAACATTCCACAAGCCGGAGATTTATGATGAGGTCAGTATTTTATTTACTACTGAGCATAACCATGATTACTGAGACGAGGATTCACTGACAGTGCATGACACTCAATTAAATTCATCTAATAAAGATTTAACTGTTGCAGCCTGACTTAGAATAAATACTGTATGTTCTTATTATTTATTTTTTTCTTTGCTTTAACATATTTTTCTAAACCAGCTTATTTTATTGTTGTTTGTTAAGGAATAATAGTATATTTTCAGGAATGTGGGTATCAAATGTCGAATATGTTAACAAAAGTAGATTTGCCACCGCATGATTGCCCATCAAGGAAATACTCCAGAATATTGAATGTATGGGATCGTAAAGGTAAGTTCACAAATAAATACAATAATCAAGATATGTATGCTATGACAAACAGCACAAGTGCCAACCCTCTAGCATAGCCAAGTTGATTTCCCTGAGTCACAGGCACATGTGCAAACAGCATTGCATTAAATGGCATGTCAAAAATACCTCTGCATGCTCTGACTGTTAGTCATGTTGTACTTGTTAAGATTATGCCACAATTTTGCCAGTGTTTCATTGAGGTGGATGAAAGATGGCAACATGCATCACCTATGCAGCTGTCGTCCAATTTAAAGCTGTTTAACATCTTATTGAGAAATTTCAGTGTTATACTTGGTGTAGCTGTTCATCCTAATTCTGATGCAGATGTGCATGCATATGCTAATACACGTGGTTTCTTCCCTGTTCTGAAGCATAAACCACCCAATTAAACAGTCACAAGCATTCTGACATTGTGTTAATACTTTTTAAATATTTTCTCATTGTTTTACCAGGGATTGAAATAAGTCGAGAATTATTGTTCAGGTTACCATAATCTTTTTTCACCCGAATGGACTGCCATTTGTGACAAAATGCGTCTAATTATTTGGTCACATCAGTTGACATTTGGGTAGGTTACCACATCAATATTTATGGTAACTGGAAAGTAGGTTACAATTGTTGAACCTTATTTCTATCCCTGTTTTACTTTGAAAAATTGTCACAATCATGGAACTATGCAAGAGTAGAATGATATAAACTGTACTAAGTTTGGATAGTTAAGTTTACGTAATCTGATATATTGCAACTTTTCTTTCATAGGGCGGCCACACACAACCGAAGTATTTTTCTGTGATTGTGAAGACGAATGTGCAATACTTGTTCGACACAATTTATGGCCTTCAACACCACTGCAGCCACAAGTTGCTTTTCATTTTCACCTTTTAGACTGGTGGATGGCATTTCTGCTAGAGGGCCAAGTGTCAACCAACACTTTTTGCAATGCGCTCAGACTGATGAACCCCAACATTCCCAGCAGCATGGTATCTAAATTTTGAAAATTCTATGAATATATTGTTTATTTATGAATCTATAAAGTCACACATATTGCATGCACTCTGCAAATATGATACCATAGGCATCATTATGTATTATAACATGAAAATACAAGGAATACGCTGCAGAAATTTTTATTCATTTAATGATGAAAGAACACCAGACGCATGATATTTGGAATCTGATCAATATTGATGATACATGTAGCAAGTTTTAAAATCTTCCTGCAGGGACCATGATTAATGTAATGTAATCGTAATGATTTAAGAATTTTTATAAATAATAAATTAATAATTTCATATTACTTATTGATATTTATCATTGTTTATTACCTGCAGTATATATCATTATACAAACAGCTGGTCCAGGATTCATGTGACGAATATCGGCACTACAAGCACAAAATGGCAAATGTAGTCTCAAGAGATACAGATAGTATTATATGCCCGGCATGTCCTTCCGTAAGTTAATACATTGTGAAAATTTAAATATATTTTCATTTATGTAACTTTTTTCCTCTTATGATAATTTTTCCTTTTTTATTTATTTGACAGGATAAAGGAAATGTCTTTGTGTCAATGGATGCTTGTTTTTCACTTGTGAAGAGGCGCACTGATGCAACCAATATTAAACCCTTACACCAAAACTCCATGTTTTTGGACCAAACAGGTGTTGATGAGTTTGTAGAAGGATATGGTATCAAACAAAATGGTACCGAAGCAAAAGTAAGTTAAAAGATGCCGTTTTTTACTTTATGCAGCAGTAATGTTATTTTTAATAGGAGGTTTAGACTACCATTTTAAGATTTTTTTTTTAAATTAGTGTATTTGGCATGTTATGATTTATTGCAGGAATGCAATGATTTTCATGCTGGTGACAGAGTACGGAGCAGTGCTACAACTGGCAGGTTGAATGTCACTGCAGTGTTTGGAGCTTCCTGTAAGCATGAGATACCAATGGCATTTATGGACCTTAGACATGGTGAAAGGTACATTTTGTATGCAGAACTATAATTTTCTTGGGATGTAAAGTTGAAGAATAATTAGGATTTTCATTTGCTATTTAAAACCAATTGCAAAAAAAAATTAAGGCCTAATTCAAAATTAATGAGGAGATTCAAGCATTATATGTATTCCCCCAAACATTTCAGTTCTGTAAACCATTACATTAACCCATTTGATATTATAATAAAACCCATTCACTGTGGTGGATCAGCTCAATAAAAGCCATGAGTGAGGTGTCTGGCGGAGAAACTCCCGAGTGGCATTGTTTCACATTTTCAATTTTTTTTAGTTGAGAACACGAAGAAATTAAGAATTTTGACCAAATTCTTGTACTTTTCATATTGATATTCCTACACAAGCAGTGAGGATAAAAAATCCTATTAATATTCATGTACAACTCAGCAGCCAACCACAGAAGAGAACCATGCAAACAGACAGATGTCACAACAGCCTCCGATTCACAACTTTGAAGGCTTTTAGCAGAAAAACAAACCTTTGCTAGAGTATGTGAAATAGAAACTTTGGTCTTATTCATGTAGAAAGAAGTATTTCCTCATTTAATGTTGAAAAAGTGCCTAATTTAGTCAGAAACCAAATTCCTCAGTGCGGCCACTGTTTATTTGGTGTCCATGGCAACCGCATTCTGAATGCCTCACTGTTGAAGTTCAGGAGATTGGTTCGTCTGTAAAAACGAATCGCTGATATGGAAAAACCATGCGATGTAGAAAGCAACTGTTAGCAGATTAGAAAAGAGGAGAAATTGAGCTTCAAACCAGTCTTTATTTAATCAAGATCACTCAAGAATTAACAAATTTGTGTCCATGTTCCAGTTTGAAAGGGGGAAGTGAAAGTGCTTTGAAGTGATTGCTCGCTCTGATATGACCAATGACCATTACAGACAATTTTTATTTTTCAAAATTACTTTTTAGATATCATATTTAAAAAACTTGGTTTTTTTTGTATGACTAATGTATAATTGGCGCAGCTGTAGTCCTTGTGTGCAAAGTGAAAGGAAAACTGCTCAGCCTGATTTAGTCCATCCATATTAAAATAAGGGATAGTGGATCACATTTTATTATAATTAGGGACGGTGGATCACAATAAGTACCTCATGGGTTGTTCCTATGAGGAACACGGCAAAGTGCTTGACCAATAATCTCTTTATTATATATATTTTGCAAATATGTCCTTGATATAAAAGCATGAACTAGGTGGGGATTTACCAGAAGATAATGTTATGTGGTGTTAGAAAATATTTAGTACACTAGGTTTTCAAATATATTAACTGTATTAAACTGACTAATAAGCTATTGTTGGCTGGGTGTAAATTTGTCAGTATAATAAAGATTAATTGAATTGAATGGTATTTAACTGTAAAAACTATTTTGATTTTTAGGTTCTCATATGGAATTTACATGCTACAGCACCTGCAAAAATGTCTGCACCCAGGCACTAAATTACATGTCCTCTATGATGTGGCTTGTATGCTGTCATCTCATATTAAGGTTCACTTGAATTTTCTCTCTATTTTAGAGTACTATTTTACATGTATGAGGGTTTTTTTTGTCTGTAAAATTTGCATATACACTTACCTCTCTTTTATTTTTTGCAGCGTAACTGTCCTGATCTAGCCAACATCTCTTTGGCGATTCCTGTATTCCACGCATATGGACACAAAATGCAGTGTCAGGTAAAAAGCCAAAAAAATATATCTTCTTGAGATATTTTTATAAAATTTTATTGTGCCCCCAACTAAGCAATCATGGACACAGCAGCATAGGTAACATAATTTTTCAGAAAAAAAAAAAACACTTTGGGACATGTCATGTGTAATGTCTCAGTGCTACTTGATCTGAAGCTTAGTCAGATTATATGACCAGCTGCGAGAGGCAGATGTAATGATGAGATAAGGCTTGGACTCCACACCATGTTACACATCTAGCCTATGGGTGGGATATTTTACCTCAGCATAGACACGGTGTACAAGGCACCTCCAATTTAACGTCTCATGCGATTAACATCCAACTATGTAGCTCATTGCATGCTCACTTTGTTTCTTCTTTTTTTTTTGGTGTAATTAAATGCTAATTTCGATATTAAAGTGTGAATGCATAATTGTTACTGCTTTTACGTATTATTGCCAATCTTTATTACTAGATATATCCTTGTCTTAGATGAACTGCATGCCTTAATCTCAAGCAGACCCAGTCTCAGATGCTTTATTTGTATGGGGAGAAAAAGTAACTGAGCCTACAGAAGGAGCTACGACTGTATCAGCTAAGAAGACAATAGGATGACATCACTACACCATTTTTATATAGATTATGATATTAAACATTACATATCTGCTAGGGTCTTGGTGACCTCTGGTGGTACCTTTCCTCCCCATTAAGGATGTTCTAAACTGTTATGTGGCTTTGTGATTAATATGTATCTGTACCTGAGGAGAATATCTAATAGTTGAATGGAGATATTGTACACTTTAGTAAAAGGGGGCCTTTTGTCACAATAGCATAGCTGTCTTAAGAGAGCAGTTCTGGTCCAGTATTTCTTTTACCTTGTTGAATGAACTTTTTCTTAATAATTGGAACTATATGTTTGTAATGCATGCATTTATTTTTAGTGATGCCACTCTGATAGACCATTGGCGGTCACTGTTTAATATTAAGATAACAGAGCTTTATTGCTGTTTCACTTAAAAAAGGACATGTGTTGATTCATCATCACTATAATGTCTCAAAAATGTTCGTATTTCAGTTATTAATGAATCCAAGGCGGCTTGACACATTTGGTTTGGTAGATGGGGAATGCATGGAGAGACTGTGGTCTTATCTGGGAAAATTTTCCAAAATCACAAAGGAAATGACTTCAGGAAGAAGAAAGGATCTGTTGACAGATGCCCTTTTCAATTTTAGAACAAAGAAACTTGAAGTTCTTGGTAAGTGAATATACAGACAAAATTAAATGTAGTGGAAGCACTTCGTACAAAAGTAGCATTAGATTTTAGACCAAATTTCACTGGACTGTTTTAAATAGAGATTTCAACAAATTTAAAAAAAGTAATGTTTGATATTAAAAGATTAAAATGGGCATGCCAATAGTATTTATTGGTATTACACTTTCAGGAGCAACATTGTGTCAAAAAATGGAGCGGGCCAAAAAGATAGAGGCCGTGTCGTCAGAAAGACTAGAAGAACTTAAAGCATCATATGTTGATAAAGGTATATATATACACCATATTTATACAACCTTCCGAATTTGCTTTAGTTGTCATGGCTCATATGCCATGAAATAATATGTAATGGGAATATCTCTTCATACAGTGATCACACCTGAAGATGTTCATGAATGGTACAAAAGTGAACAGGCCCTCAACAGTTGCAAGAATAAGGCAAGTCTCACATGGCAAGAAAAATATTTGGATGCTCTCGACAACCTAAGAACAACAAGGTAATTATAATTGGATTATATTTTTCCTTCCCCCTTTCCTTTTTTAACAACATCATGTATGCAAGTATACAGTTGTAAGCAAAAGTTGAGGTGCTCTTCTGACATCACAGGAATATCTTCTTATATATTAGTAGCGGCGGTCATCTTGGTTCTGTTCTCCTATTCAAAATTTTAGACGCTATCTCCTCCCTGGATATTCCTTGTATATCCTTCTTGCTTAGCCAGAACCTTTTATATGTATTTAATCCTTCAGACCCTATTATTATATTTTGTATATATCAAACAGCCATAATATATAATTTATATTAAGCAGACATAAGAAACCTCTCTCACTGGCAGCTATGTCTAAATGCAGCCTGAGCGCGTTTACCTAGCTGTCTTATTTATGCTTGGCAAATTTAAATTATTTAAATCATCAGCTGACTACTGTGGTCGAAATTTTATGTTTTAGTACAAATGTTTTTTTTTTTACAACATGTTTTTTTTTTGCAGGTTACTTATGCTACAACCCCATTCAGACGAAGAAGCTGCATCTTTAGGAGATAAGGCAGAGAGGTAATTTTGGTGCTATTGTTTGTGAATTACTACTTGTTAGTCTGATATGTATTGCTTTATTGAAGGAGTTAACTTATTATTATCAAGGCAGTTACCCTAAAATCAGATAATCGGGTAACTTAGGTTGCCATACCCTGGAGAAAACAGGAAAGCAGAATTTTGCAATATGGTGCAAGATATGATAATATCCCATAATGTGATAGCATAGTATATACTGATTATACATTGTATGACATCATTGCTATTTGATAACTGGAATGTGTTAAAATATGGTTTGCCAACCTGTCACATCTTGTTAAATAGAAATTGGTACTGTGATGCAATAAGCGGGATTATTTGCCAGCAACACTGATTTTATCATCTAGATACATTCTGTTTTTTAATGGACAACATAAAAACTATTTGTACAAATATGATTATTTTTGGCAAAATACAGATTGGAGACTACCCTAAAAAACACAGAACGTATAAAGAAAATTAGGACAAGGTGGAGTTGCGATTCTTCTGACTATCTGTCAACAAAATCACAGTTGGTAAACAAGCGAAGGGCAGCCATGTTGCAGGTCATGAGAAATAAAGCAAGAGACATTCAGTTCTTGAATTCGCTTAGAGCCAAATATACAGGTACACCTTCAACAGAATAGACTTCAGTGACATTTAAGGATACAATTTTCTGCTTATTAGAATTGTTTATATGAAGAAATACATGTGTTACTGGCTTTCATGACTCATTTAATATTCAGATGGCCAAAAGGTTGCAGTAAGGCTGGCCAAGCAGCAGAAGGCAGCAGCATCATCATTGCACCAGTGCCTCAGAAATGTAAACCTCATCTCACATGGCCGACATTCTCCGCTTCAGTACACTGATGTCAACACTGCCGATGCATCAATATATTCACTAAAAGCCTCAGAAAAAGTGTGTACCTTCTCAAGCGTTATTATCAGAAAGCATGCTATAGCATGTCAAATTTTATAGGTATATATATTCTATTCAGACAAACCCCGCCAGGCCATTAATGAAGTAAAAGATGGAATGGATAGGGCTGGATAGTTCACATGACCCAGAAATATTAATGCAATGCATGGCATCACTGCAGCTCAATTACAGATGATGTCAATTAATTGTTTGGCAAGTCAATTAATATTTTCTGGAAAGACCAGAATTTTTCCAGATTTTTTTGGATTAAACCATTATTAATTTTTGTTCACATATTTTCTAATTTGTATTTGGGAGAGTGCCCTTATTAAAACAAACAGGGAAAATCAATTTTTTTTCATTCCTAAATTTATCATAAAATAGGTAATTTAGTAATTTATTACGAAATATTATTTGCTAAAACATGAAGAATTTCATACAATGTTTGACTAATAAAATCGCGTAATACTATATTAAATTATATGCAAACATTTTCTAAAGTATATTTGTGAATTTGAAGTACTATTTGAAACTCTTTTCTTGCAGCAGAACGAGAGCGTTCCCATTTCCTTGAAGAGGGAAATTATTGAAAACTGGTTGCAAGCTAAGAGGGCAGCAGAGGAAGTTGATTATATCAAGCGAGAAATGGTGCAAGTTGAGTCATATTACCAGAAACTTGGTAATGCATTGGACAATCTAAAATTAGAACATATTGAAGGAGCGTCAGAGACAAGGTACAATGCTGGCCTTGCAAATATTATTAATCAGGAAAACCACATGTGCAAGAAAATACAAGAGGATTTGAAAAGAAAATTTTCAGCTCACCAGTCAGGGGATGCTGAACATGAAACTTTGGAAGACTTGTATTTCCCGGAAGACGAAGAAAACTTCAATGAGAGTTACACCATTTAATGCCTAGACAAATTTGTATTATGCAAAGCTTTTTTTTTTTTTTAAATATCTGCATCTTGCAGATGATTGTATGTTATAATGAATGAATGAATGAATTTAATCGACATGCAGAGGTCACGAAAGACCTATATGTCAAAGGCAAAAATGTGTGGTAGATCTTGTATGTTTTGTAAAAATAATGTTTCTTTCTCAGAAAGTGCTATTCTGCCTAGCATGCCACTTTTTGTAAATGAATAATATGATATTCAAATGTAATATGTAATAATATGTAAATTAAATGGCCCTAGATAGAAAATGCTACTCTTGCTAGTATGTGATTTCGTAATAACTGAAAATATGGATGCTGTCAATGCTCTCTTTGATGTTTCTTTGATAACCCTTGTCTTTTGCTTATAATAGAAAAAATTTAATTATTTTATTCATAAATTTTGTTTTTCAGAAGACATATTCTTATAGAGTTCTGCTTTATATTAGTTTGTTTCTATAAATAATTTAGTATCATAGCTTATCAGGTTTCTAAAATGAATTTTCTAATAAATATCTTTGTCAAAATAAATAGAACTGAAAATGTTTATATGTGTATTTTTCTTTTAATAACCTACTGCTGATGTAAATTACTTCCTATAATATGTTGTGTGACTAATAAATCCTTGATGGGTTTGGTGTAAACATACCTTTAGCCTGTTCAGAAGTTATAATCAAAATTTGATATTGCATTGTATATTTACCCTGAGTAAATCAGAACTACACCATGTACATTTCTTTATTAATGGTATTGTGTCCTCTTTAATGTGAACACCATAGCTCCCAAGCCTTGTATGATCATATTCATTTTGTTGTGAGATTAAGATTGGAGGTCCAAAACAATATCATATTGATGCATTCCCATTGCGATGTATTGAAGTGTTACTAACAATTGTTTACAGATGGTGTGGGATTTGCATTCAAGGTAATAACTGTTCACTCCAATCCTTCAGTTGTATTATCACTGAATTGGACTATCTCTGCTGTCATATATGTATAATAAATATATTTTTACACAAATAATATGGGCTTACTTGAATTATGTTGCAAATCAGAATATCTGCCATCAATTGTCCCCATGTAAAGGTTTTGCACCGCTAACCCTGAGCAATGAGCTTGCAGTCATACAATTCCTTGCGATCAAATATTTTACATTTGATTAGGAGGTCAATTGAAAAACTGGACTGCAATGTGTTTCAGCAAGCTAGAAATAATCATATTTAATGCATATAACAATAACTGCCATCAATTGTCCCCATGTAAAGGTTTTGCACCGCTAACCCTGAGCAATGAACTTGCAGTCATACAATTCCTTGCGATCAAATATTTTACATTTGATTAGGAGGTCAATTGAAAAACTTGACTGCAATGTGTTTCAGCAAGCTAGAAATAATCATATTTAATGCAAATCACAATATCTGCCATCAATTGTCCCCATGTAAGGGTTTTGCACCGCTAACCCTGAGCAATGAACTTGCAGTCATACAATTCCTTGCGATCAAATATTTTACATTTGATTAGGAGGTCAATTGAAAAACTGGACTGCAATGTGTTTCAGCAAGCTAGAAATAATCATATTTAATGCATATAACAATAACTGCCATCAATTGTCCCCATGTAAAGGTTTTGCACCGCTAACCCTGAGCAATGAACTTGCAGTCATACAATTCCTTGCGATCAAATATTTTACATTTGATTAGGAGGTCAATTGAAAAACTTGACTGCAATGTGTTTCAGCAAGCTAGAAATAATCATATTTAATGCAAATCACAATATCTGCCATCAATTGTCCCCATGTAAGGGTTTTGCACCGCTAACCCTGAGCAATGAACTTGCAGTCATACAATTCCTTGCGATCAAATATTTTACATTTGATTAGGAGGTCAATTGAAAAACTGGACTGCAATGTGTTTCAGCAAGCTAGAAATAATCATATTTAATGCAAATCACAATATCTGCCATCAATTGTCCCCATGTAAGGGTTTTGCACCGCTAACCCTGAGCAATGAACTTGCAGTCATACAATTCCTTGCGATCAAATATTTTACATTTGATTAGGAGGTCAATTGAAAAACTTGACTGCAATGTGTTTCAGCAAGCTAGAAATAATCATATTTAATGCAAATAACAATATCTGCCATCAATTGTCCCCATGTAAAGGTTTTGCACCGCTAACCCTGAGCAATGAACTTGCAGTCATACAATTCCTTGCGATCAAATATTTTACATTTGATTAGGAGGTCAATTGAAAAACTTGACTGCAATGTGTTTCAGCAAGCTTGAAATAATCATATTTAATGCAAATAACAATATCTGCCATCAATTGTCCCCATGTAAAGGTTTTGCACCGCTAACCCTGAGCAATGAACTTGCAGTCATACAATTCCTTGCGATCAAGTATTTTACATTTGATTAGGAGGTCAATTGAAAAACTTGACTGCAATGTGTTTCAGCAAGCTAGAAATAATCATATTTAATGCAAATAACAATATCTGCCATCAATTGTCCCCATGTAAAGGTTTTGCACCGCTAACCCTGAGCAATGAACTTGCAGTCATACAATTCCTTGCGATCAAATATTTTACATTTGATTAGGAGGTCAATTGAAAAACTTGACTGCAATGTGTTTCAGCAAGCTAGAAATAATCATATTTAATGCAAATAACAATATCTGCCATCAATTGTCCCCATGTAAAGGTTTTGCACCGCTAACCCTGAGCAATGAACTTGCAGTCATACAATTCCTTGCGATCAAATATTTTACATTTGATTAGGAGGTCAATTGAAAAACTGGACTGCAATGTGTTTCAGCAAGCTAGAAATAATCATATTAAATGCAAATCAGAATATCTGCCATCAATTGTCCCCATGTAAAGGTTTTGCACTGCTAACCCTGAACAATGAACTTGCAGTCATACAATTCCTTGCGATCAAATATTTTACATTTGATTAGGAGGTCAATTGAAAAACTTGACTGCAATGTGTTTCAGCAAGCTAGAAATAATCATATTTAATGCAAATAACAATATCTGCCATCAATTGTCCCCATGTAAAGGTTTTGCACCGCTAACCCTGAGCAATGAACTTGCAGTCATACAATTCCTTGCGATCAAATATTTTACATTTGATTAGGAGGTCAATTGAAAAACTGGACTGCAATGTGTTTCAGCAAGCTAGAAATAATCATATTAAATGCAAATAACAATATCTGCCATCAATTGTCCCCATGTAAAGGTTTTGCACCGCTAACCCTGAGCAATGAACTTGCAGTCATACAATTCCTTGCGATCAAATATTTTACATTTGATTAGGAGGTCAATTGAAAAACTGGACTGCAATGTGTTTCAGCAAGCTAGAAATAATCATATTTAATGCAAATAACAATATCTGCCATCAATTGTCCCCATGTAAAGGCTTTGCACCGCTAACCCTGAGCAATGAGCTTGCAGTCATACAATTCCTACCGATCAAATATTTTACATTTGATTAGGAGGTCATTTTGAAAAACTGGACTGCAATGTGTTTCAGCAAGCTAGAAATAATCATATTAAATGCAAATAACAATATCTGCCATCAATTGTCCCCATGTAAAGGTTTTGCACCGCTAACCCTGAGCAATGAACTTGCAGTCATACAATTCCTTGCGATCAAATATTTTACATTTGATTAGGAGGTCAATTGAAAAACTGGACTGCAATGTGTTTCAGCAAGCTAGAAATAATCATATTAAATGCAAATAACAATATCTGCCATCAATTGTCCCCATGTAAAGGTTTTGCACCGCTAACCCTGAGCAATGAACTTGCAGTCATACAATTCCTTGCGATCAAATATTTTACATTTGATTAGGAGGTCAATTGAAAAACTGGACTGCAATGTGTTTCAGCAAGCTAGAAATAATCATATTTAATGCAAATAACAATATCTGCCATCAATTGTCCCCATGTAAAGGCTTTGCACCGCTAACCCTGAGCAATGAGCTTGCAGTCATACAATTCCTACCGATCAAATATTTTACATTTGATTAGGAGGTCATTTTGAAAAACTGGACTGCAATGTGTTTCAGCAAGCTAGAAATAATCATATTAAATGCAAATAACAATATCTGCCATCAATTGTCCCCATGTAAAGGTTTTGCACCGCTAACCCTGAGCAATGAACTTGCAGTCATACAATTCCTTGCGATCAAATATTTTACATTTGATTAGGAGGTCAATTGAAAAACTGGACTGCAATGTGTTTCAGCAAGCTAGAAATAATCATATTTAATGCAAATAACAATATCTGCCATCAATTGTCCCCATGTAAAGGCTTTGCACCGCTAACCCTGAGCAATGAGCTTGCAGTCATACAATTCCTACCGATCAAATATTTTACATTTGATTAGGAGGTCAATTGAAAAACTGGACTGCAATGTGTTTCAGCTAGCTAGAAATAATCATATTAAATGCAAATAAAAATATCTGCCATCAATTGTCCCCATGTAAAGGTTTTGCACCGCTAACCCTGAGCAATGAACTTGCAGTCATACAATTCCTTGCGATCAAATATTTTACATTTGATTAGGAGGTCAATTGAAAAACTGGACTGCAATGTGTTTCAGCAAGCTAGAAATAATCATATTTAATGCAAATAACAATATCTGCCATCAATTGTCCCCATGTAAAGGCTTTGCACCGCTAACCCTGAGCAATGAGCTTGCAGTCATACAATTCCTACCGATCAAATATTTTACATTTGATTAGGAGGTCATTTTGAAAAACTTGACTGCAATTTGTTTCAGCAAGCTTGAAATAATCATATTTAATGCAAATCACAATATCTGCCATCAATTGTCCCCATGTAAAGGTTTTGCACCGCTAACCCTGAGCAATGAGCTTGCAGTCATACAATTCCTTGCGATCAAATATTTTACATTTGATTAGGAGGTCAATTGAAAAACTGGACTGCAATGTGTTTCAGCTAGCTAGAAATAATCATATTAAATGCAAATAACAATATCTGCCATCAATTGTCCCCATGTAAAGGTTTTGCACCGCTAACCCTGAGCAATGAACTTGCAGTCATACAATTCCTTGCGATCAAATATTTTACATTTGATTAGGAGGTCAATTGAAAAACTGGACTGCAATGTGTTTCAGCAAGCTAGAAATAATCATATTTAATGCAAATAACAATATCTGCCATCAATTGTCCCCATGTAAAGGCTTTGCACCGCTAACCCTGAGCAATGAGCTTGCAGTCATACAATTCCTACCGATCAAATATTTTACATTTGATTAGGAGGTCATTTTGAAAAACTTGACTGCAATTTGTTTCAGCAAGCTTGAAATAATCATATTTAATGCAAATCACAATATCTGCCATCAATTGTCCCCATGTAAAGGTTTTGCACCGCTAACCCTGAGCAATGAGCTTGCAGTCATACAATTCCTTGCGATCAAATATTTTACATTTGATTAGGAGGTCAATTGAAAAACTGGACTGCAATGTGTTTCAGCAAGCTAGAAATAATCATATTTAATGCAAATAACAATATCTGCTATCAATTGTCCCCATGTAAAGGTTTTGCACCGCTAACCCTGAGCAATGAGCTTGCAGTCATACAATTCCTACCGATCAAATATTTTACATTTGATTAGGAGGTCATTTTGAAAAACTTGACTGCAATTTGTTTCAGCAAGCTTGAAATAATCATATTTAATGCAAATCACAATATCTGCCATCTATTGTCCCCATGTAAAGGTTTTGCACCGCTAACCCTGAGCAATGAGCTTGCAGTCATACAATTCCTTGCGATCAAATATTTTACATTTGATTAGGAGGTCAATTGAAAAACTGAACTGCAATGTGTTTCAGCAAGCTTGAAATAATCATATTTAATGCAAATAACAATATCTGCTATCAATTGTCCCCATGTAAAGGTTTTGCACCGCTAACCCTGAGCAATGAGCTTGCAGTCATACAATTCCTACCGATCAAATATTTTACATTTGATTAGGAGGTCATTTTGAAAAACTTGACTGCAATTTGTTTCAGCAAGCTTGAAATAATCATATTTAATGCAAATCACAATATCTGCCATCTATTGTCCCTATGTAAAGGTTTTGCACCGCTAACCCTGAGCAATGAGCTTGCAGTCATACAATTCCTTGCGATCAAATATTTTACATTTGATTTGGAGGTCAATTGAAAAACTGGACTGCAATGTGTTTCAGCAAGCATGAAGTAATCATATTTAATGCAAATCACAATATCTGCCATCAATTGTCCCAATGTAAAGGTTTTGCACCGCTAACCCTGAGCAATGAGCTTGCAGTCATACAATTCCTTGCGATCAAATATTTTACATTTGATTAGGAGGTCAATTGAAAAACTGGACTGCAATGTGTTTCAGCAAGCATGAAGTAATCATATTTAATGCAAATCACAATATCCCTTAGCAATGAACTTGCAGTCATACACTTACAGATCAATTTTAAATTTGGTTTGGTGGTCATTTTTTTTGGTGAGACTTAGATTGGAGGTCCAAAACTTATTGCACTATCAACCCTTTTAAGGGAGTCATGCACTTGTGGCCCATGTATAAAATGTTAGGATATACCTCATTTAGTCATTATACAGAGTACAATGAACCTCAATGAGCTCATTCTGTTTGAAGGTCAACATCAAAAATGCTTTGTTTTTCTTTTATTATTTAATAGTTGGTTCTCTTCTATCCCTAGCAAACTTAACAATAACACAAGACATGCAGATTTTCAAATTTTTTATCATTTTAAATAAAATCCAGGAGTATAATATATGCTAAAGAACAACACACAAGGGTTAAATTTTTACATATATATTTCAATGTTAATATACTATACATTGTTGATCTATTGTATGACGTGTCGTTCAGCATTGACTCTTTATCTATATATCTTATCTATTTAAAAAGTTACAATGCACAGTAATAATTATATTCCTAATGAAACATCTTAATTTAACTTCATTTAAAATGACACTGTTTATAATTGCAACAATAAAGTTATAGATTTTTTTGTATTGGTCAACCTGTACACTTTTAGTGCTTTTTTACAAGGAGATATGCCAGTATATTCACAATACAACCAAACTTAAATGAAGACACTTATTAAATAAATCTATAATACATTATACCCAAAAGCACTGTCTTATAACCACTACTAATTTTACAATTATTTGTTTATCATCTTCATCTTCAGAAAATGTCATATATAGCTGAACTGAACTAAAGAATAGCCAAAAGGGCTTTTACACTGTCACATATAAGACCTACGTATGACCTTGTACGTAAATATATGAGCTCACTCGTGGCTCTTTTAATCACGTTTAGATTCTTTCCACTAGCCTACGTGGAGCAATCGTAGATCGCTCCGCGGACGTCCGTCAAACGCTACCCGGAAGCCTGTCAATTGTCCATCGCCAAGCATCCGTCAGGCATCATCCGGCATGCGTCCATCGCCAAGCTTCCATCAGGCATCAACCATCAGGTATCCGTCAGGCACTCGTATATCGCCAGACGGATGTCCGATAGACATCCACCAAGCGTTTTACGAGTGTTCTACGAGTGGATGCGAGTTGGTGGCGAGTATATATGGATGGACAGTGGCTACGTAAAGCCACGTTATACGTAAAACGTACGTAGAACGTTCGCCAAGTAAATCCAGTGGAGTTATGTAACTAATATAAACGATTTACTCGTAGAACTTCCACCAAACTTTTACAAAATTTGAAAACTATTGCCCTATTGTATGGTCACGGATGATTTAGCTCTACCAGGATCCTACAGATTAGCAAGAGTATTCTTGAAACGCTTCACGAGTGAATCACGTATGCCCAACGATGAGCAAGAGTAAAATAATATTTTCACACTTGGTCATACGTAGGTCGTATTTGTCACAGTGTGAAAGCCCCTTAAGATTAGTGTAGTGACAGTGAGTTTTTAACAAATATCTCCTTTTATAACCTTTTCCCAGTTGAGGTCAAAATAATAACATACATTGCATGAGTCGTTATCATGCTCAAAGCATGCATGGAAAGCATGTACTGGAATATTGTTCCAAAAGTCATTGCCTTCAACATAACAAGACAGGTTGAGTTTTCTGTTGGGCAAAGGTTCTATCATAAAGAGTCCAGCCTTATAAAAGGTGGAGACCAAAAACAAATTAACTGCTGGCGAGGGCGTCTCCTTAAATAAGAAAATTAAGTTGGCGGGACGTTTTTCGGCTGACTTTCCAATCTTGCCATCTTTGTAGAACAGTAGTCTGTCCAGGGCTCTCCTCGGTAACAAACTGCCAACGCAGCCCCTTGTGGCTTCGCCAACATCTAAAACACAAATGAATTAGGTGCTATACATATGTATCAGTATACTGAGACTTACAAATAAACAAACACAAACACACAGGGCTCTTGAATTTGGCAACTTACCAGCTATCATAACAGGCTCAGCGAGGCATACAATATAGCCAATGTCAGCCTTCTTTGTCAAAGCTATTAAAAAATCAAACAAGGAAATGACAGAATTAGCAAAATCAGAAATTACGAGGTTTGTTAAGATTTTGGGTTATTAGGGTTAGAAAACAACCTTTATGTCGTACAATTATAGAGATCATCTCACATTGAATCACTAAAAAACATTTACTATCAAGAACATAATACTGACATTATGCAGTCATACAATTTCTTCCTTTACTTATAATAACATTTGAATATACAAATGAACATTGAGGGAGCCCCCATAGCAGGGCATAGTGAACAAACATGAGAAATATTGATTAATTATTTTTAGAGTTTTTGGAAAAAATGGCATTTTAGTCCTTATATGTCATAATGTAAAATACCCCTAGGTGATTTCACATCAAGTGTACATCTGTGAATACTACATATATATATAAAGAATCAATTGCCATTCAACTCGTCAACACATCGTGTTGGTTTGTTGCCAGCTTGGTTTGTCACCAACCTGGCTACACACTATATATGAATCTCGAAAGTCTCACATTGGCTAGAAATGATAATATTTACTTATTTAAATGGCTTTTTCAAAGATGCATCCAATGACTGTAACACACCATTTTCCAAAAAATTACTCTTTGATTCACTGTCCCCTACACCAGTTATCCCCTGAAGATTTGTCAATCTATTCACCTTTTGTATTTTCTTTCACAGAAGCATTTCCTCTTTTCTGTTTCCTGTGAACCATACAAGCATAGTAAAGCAAAATCAAGAAAAACAACATAAATGCAATAGTGAATATTCTAATTAGACTCAGGTTATACCATAGGAGTTAAACACAAGCCAATTCAATATAAAAGACTTACTCAATGCTCAGCATGTACTGTTGTCTGGTCAAGTTGTGCTGTACCCTCAAATGTCGTGCAAAGTTTTTTTTCAGAATGGATCTTTGCTGGCAGCAAGACTTCCAATGACATACTTCTTTGTCTTTTGTTGGAGGTGCTAATATAAAAAAACACAAAAAAAAACAACAACAGAGCTTTAACATAATATCAAGCCACTTTACCTCTTATGTTAATTAAGTCAGTATTATCATGGTTATGAAGTGTTGATGAGTCAAGATTAATAACTTATTACCGCTTATTGGAAGCTAAGAATGTTGTTAATATGATAGCATATAAAAATGTGTGAAGAGTAAGGCAAAGAATTGATAAAGGTGACACTACAGCTGAATTAATCATGGTGTACCATTCCACTTTGCATCACAGATTTCAATCGTACACATTGAACTGTCACATCTTAGTCCTCTAATAAATGTCCTCCGGACCAAACGACATTGAACTTACATTTACAGTTTGCTGGTAATGCATCATTTGCTGCTCTGGTCATTCCATGCATTGTCATAAGATGAGTGTTGAGATTTTGAAAATTTTCTCCCACTTGTCTACATCCAGGCACTCTGCATACACCATCTACTGGTACCTGTAAAGACGTGTTGACTTTGTAATAATTTAATCATATTGCAAATTAAAAAAAATAACACTGTTACCAAATATGACTGACTCGAAAATCTTAGTTAGATTTTGCCAATTTGGGCCTGCATATTTATTGGCTTAAAACTGTATGAAAAAGAACCAATCAATTACAACAATAGTTTTATTTATATATTTATTATGAAAAAAAATACACTTGGGGTCATGGAAATTGGCCACCCCACACAAGCGCAATTGGCGGACGAGTTGCCTTACCGGCAGACCAGTTGGTTGCAAGGCGGACGAGTTGGTAATTGTCTGGCGGACAAGTTGACCATACAAATTTGATGACCCCGAGTATAGTTAATAACATAAGGTCCTGGCCAGGACATAAATTAATTTACAGTGTATTTTTTGGGGATGTGTAGAGAGGTATGAACACATGCTTAGTAACTGAACTTTCCTCATTACATACAAAGACCCTACTAAATACCAATGCATATTTTTTGTGCAGCCCTTTTCTTTGCCAAACTCATATATCAATGATACAAATTCAGTGCCTCTTTCTGTAAGCCTAGTAAAATACGCTTACCTGACGATTATAGGGACAGCATTTGTGTTTAGTTTTAATTTTTCCAAGAAATTTTCTGTCCATGGTGATATCCCAGGTGGCGCTGTAGTTTCGCGGGAACTATGCACTTCCGGTGGACCATAAACAGTATCTAAAGGCCGCAATCATCCTCCTTGTTTCACTCCAACAGTTGCAACACTCCCACAAGAAAACAACACGCAAAGTTCTGACAGAGAGACCAAAGCTAACACTCACATTTCAAATGATGGATTCCAGAAAAAGGTGAGTGTTTATCTTGTGAGAAATTCTAAAAACACGAGTCACAACCAAGTCAAGTGTAGACTACACTCAAGTGCTGACTCAGCGACATTAAAATTCACGACATCAAGATTGGCCACTTAAATAAATGTTAAAATAAAAGTGCCATTGATATTGTCGGAGTGAGAACACTGTGATAATTTTGTAAAACATGATGAACTTGCAAGGTGATAATTATTGTCGTGGCGAATTTCAATGTCGAGTGTACAAATCGTCCATAAGTCAAAGTGTCGAAATTGGAACAGTGCCAACACAAACTTGTCTGAAGTTGTTTTGGTAAACACGGGGCTAATTTGCGTTTTTAGTCGGATTAATAATTGTTAAAGTGAAATAAATCTATGATGTCAGTGCTGTTTAATATTTTTTAACGCTTGAAACGATGTAAAAACCTTATTTTCGGGTTATTTAACGCATGGGTGGTGGCGCACTTGTGACGTCACTACAGCGCCATCTGTGAAATTTTTTTTTAAATGTTTTTGTCAAAATTGATTTGTTTGCATTTCAATGTTAACTACGTATAAAATTGAAACTTTTATTATATTTTAAATGTAGTTGGGTTGCATTTCCCAACATAAGCAATTTATAAAAAATCAAACTCAAATAATCTCTAACATTCACGCTACCACGTCATGACTTGACATGAGCAAGTAAACAAACTTACAATATGTAATCAAGTTAATGCTACTGATTCGCAACTTCTAACGGATAATTATAGTTCCAGGTATGTTTAAGTGTTGATGCTATTTAATGTTTAACTCGTTAGGATGGTCAAATTCTTGTTCTGTGGCGCCACAATTTGTAATTTATGAGGAATGGCTTATGACGTCATGATTGTCGCCTATTCATATTTCTCTGATAATTTTTGAGGATGTCACAGCTTTTTTTTGTGCGGTTTCCTTTGTAATTAGCCAGTGGTTACAAACACATGTAGAGAGCCTACCAGTGGTGTAGCCTTGGTGGGGGGGGGGGGGAGGGGGTGTCACAGTGTCGCAGCCATCAGGGTTAAATTTACAAACAATATTCAATTAAATGTCTATATGACAGTGATTCACTATAAGTCAACCTGAATTTTAGGTCGCGATGTCTCGGTTTAGACTATTTCCGAAAATTACCTTTTTTATTTGACCTCAATTTAGACAGGAATTATAATTAATTTTACGGCCTCCCAGACAATCAGATGTCTAGAATCTTCGAAATAAGGATATGCAAAACGTCGGACAAGAGTTGTAACGCCAGAAACGGAACCATAGTGTGATTTACTGTTGTATTAAATCTCTAAAGTTACGGTATACATATTAAATGCAAAATTTGTTTGCAATTACATTAACATCTTTAAATCCTGTCTATTTTCTAATGGAGCTTTGATTGGACGTGCAGAATTATGCCAAAATGAAGTCTTAAATGCTATATTTATAAATTTCAACCATAAAATGCTGTATTCACACTGCATATTTAAAATTTAGGCTGACATGCATGTAATTTGCTGAAATAATTTTTTGGGCTTTTTTTAATATAAGCCAAATTTTTTAATTAAACCTTACTGAAGGGAAAACTGGGCCACTTTTTTTTTTAAATAAAATTTTCTCTTTATACAAGAAATAGTTAAGAATTCAAAAAGACACCTTACATTATTAGAGGAATACTTATATTATTATTTAGAAAGGGAGAAAGTGACTTTGATTTATTAATTTAATCGGCAAATATTAGAATGTGATAAACAGCCCAGTTCTACTCACTTTCCCCTATTGCTTCATGTCACAAGTCTTAAGTAAAACACGTCCATAATTCTGTTCTTTACAAAATTATAGTGGTTCCCACCATGGAGCATATATATCTGTATCTATCTACGACAACTTATTACTTGTATGAATATAATCTTCATTTAGGCATGATATTCAGTACCCTGTGGCACAGACAGTGGTGCATAGATTGAAAACCTAACATAATTATATAATCATGAATCATTGATAATCTAACTAGTGTCTTTTATGCTTTAACCATGGATACAATATGACACCTCTAGGAAAAACTAAATTTTCAGCAATACATTATACTAAACACTTTACTGAATTTAATGAGCAACATGGTAAGCAGGGTAACTGTATACACAAAATATATAAACACTTAAATGCATTACAGTGAAAAGAGAAATCATATGTTAACAAATTTTTCAGTGAGATTGATTTGAGGTTGTCACTAACACCCTATCTTTTATTAAATTAGTTATTCCTCAAACTGCTTGTATGCTATAATGGGGGGGGGGGGGGAGCATGAAAAAACAAGACTGGAAGGCTTTTCTTAGGAGCCTATTTTACACTTGCTAATTTAATGAGGTGTGCGCATATTTTCGAGCAAGTCTCTTGATATTGTAGAAGCCATGTCAATGAACGGACACAAGCATTTATAGGCCTAATACATTTAATAATTTGTTTAAATTAAAGTATAAGTTGGTTCTTTATTTTAATCATGTGATGAAGTTAATATATTAATATGTACATTTCTAATTCAACAATTATGTGTACAATGGTAACCCATTTTAACCCTCAGCGAATGCAACCTAAATGGGATTTTGTAACCAGTGTCTGTCCGACAGGCGGACGGTAGGGCATAACATTTTCTTTCTGTAGCAGATTCAGTAAGTGATGTGATTGTACAAACTACAGTAAAATGACATTAGTCAAACAGTAGTGTACTTGCAAAGAATTGCATACTAAACATAGAATATAATGTTGACAGGCAGAGGCAACCCAACATAGAAGGAGTGCTACGGGACACACTTGTTGGGTTCTACAACCGAGGAATGGTGACCACCAGAACTGACATTGGCAAAGGCTTAGTGATGGATGCTTCCAGAGAAACTGGTTTGGATCAAGCAAGCATAAAGGTAATGTGATTTACTTCTTTCTTTTTTTTTTTGATAATCCATAGACATGAATAATGTTAAGTCTAATAAGAATTTATACATATCTAGAGTAGATATGTATGTAGATACTTGACATGGAAGTTTCATAAAATGTCTCATCCCACATTTTGTATGCCAACTTATGTTTTGTGTTCAGTATGCTTAGTAAGTTAAAAAGTAGGAATCAAACAAACTTTGTGCCTGTGGCCACCTCATTGCCAAAGTTAATTTTTGCATAAATTTGTAATGTATTTCAAATAGGTTTTTAACTTTGTCTTTTAGAACTGGATATGCAATTATAGGGCAAAGTTGAATCGTGCAGCTGATGACGGTACGCTTTCAAAAGATGTAGGCAGCAAAGCTGTAAAAAAGAAAAAACTATCAGGATGCGATGTATGGAAGAGGAGCTTCTTAAAAGGTAAGCCCAACTGAACAGGATTCTTTCTGAATTAATATCTACTTGATACCCTAATCCTCTAGTTAATTTTGTTCATAAAAAATGTGGCAATGTACATAAAGTTCAGCTCAAACATTGTTGAAATATAACAACTTAATGATTTATTGTATCTCATTAATATTCTGTCCTACGTACACCTGAGCTATATATGACGATGCATCAATGCATTGGCTCGAACCCTCCAGTAATGTGTAAGTTCCTCTTGCCCGAGGCATCTGCTGCTCACTTTAGCAGTATTATCTATTATCGTCATTGTGGATGCTTGTTCACAGTAAGACGGGAAAAATCGCTGATTACTTATAATAGTCATCGCTGATCAATAAAATTTGGTGTTCTGTAGTATTTGAATCATGCAACGGATTTGCATGGGCATTAGCATTTCTTAAATGCCCTTTGAACCCCACAACATGCAATTTCTGATGAGGCAACTCATACATAGGAATGTCCTCTGACTGTGAACTGGCCTTGGCAGCAAATAACCGATAATATACAATGGCGCCGAATTGCACAACTCATTGTCTCAGGCAATATTTTCTCCTGCCGCAGCAGCTGCACTGCAATTTCCACATTTGGACCTGTACACTTCAGCAGCTGCCTGCTGTTTCTGCTCCAGCTAGCTGATTGTTTTAGTTGCAGCTGCTGCCTGCAGTTGCTTGCTTCTGCTGCAGCTGCTACTAATTTCTGCTACTGCTTCTTGTTTCACATTTGAAAAAAAAAAGGTTTTACTAACTGGGTTCGTACCCCAGTCTACAATGCCAAAGAGGAGAGCACGATCCACTGCTCTACTGCACACTATACGAATAGCTTTCATTTTCTTGGTACATGTCGTCATCTATGCATATGTTACTACTTCAGTATCGCCCAGCTTGTCAGTCACAAAGGTTGATATGACTGCTGCTGCTGTTGAGGTGGGCCCCAGTTATCGAAATTTAAAGATGGAGCCAGATGATATTTCTGCTGGTGATCCTGAGTAACCTCAGAAAAATTCCAGCTCTGAAGACCGAGAATTGAGTAAAGAAAATTCAAGCTCTGATGAAGAAGACCTTTTTAGCAAATCAGTATTTAACCAGGGTTCTCAGGAACCCCACTGATGATTATTCATCAATGCGTGGTGACGCAGTTTAACATGACCTGGATAATAACCTCAAGCTTCTGGCTGATCATAACCAGACCCGTGCATGACAAATGTTCTTAGGCAGATCTAAAAATGCCATATGGCACGTGGCCCAGGGAATGCTTTGCCGATTCAATGGTGGTGAGCAGTATCATGCACTATTGACACTTGTCCTACATGATATGCTTCTGTGACTTCAAAGCTTGCTAAGCTAAGGAGAAAACTCCTTCATCCATAGGTATGGACTTCTGATGTTCCCTTTCAAAATCTATTATTCTTTAAGCTAGCTATTCATACCATATATCAAAAGCATAGTCAGATGTTAAAGACCTAAATATTTTGTTAACGTCAATTACTCTATACCCCCTCCCCCCCGCCCAAATGAGTCCAATGCCTTCACCACTAGGCTACAGCATGTATGGCCGTCTTTACAGTAGAATGACGATGCTAATGGGACACTTGGTGTCAGTCAGGTAGACTTAGCCAGCACCCCCTACAAGGAGCAGTCTGTTTTCACTATATGCAGGAATGGGGAGCGATCAGTTTATGCCATCAGGCCCAGAAAGCTGCAGGAAAGGAGACAGTAGCAGGCAGTTACCTGGCAGCTGCTTAGTTTGAGGCAGCTGGAGCAGCAGGAAATAATATATTCCTCACAAAACCCTGTTGCAAATGTGTCTTACAAGCATGTTTGCCAAACTGTTAAACAACTCAAATTTATGCAATAATGTAACAAGTCTTTTGACTGATTTTAGAGAACCCCGGGCAGCTGAAAGATGCTGCAGCTGCATGGCAGGCCCTCACTGAAGAAGAAAGACAGACATATCGACAGAAAGCCACGGAGGAGATGAGTCAACCACCTCCAAAGCCTGATGAACTTTCTGCAGATGACAAACGCTGCCTGTATTCCAGAGCAAGGAAAGTCCTGCTTCAGCATGTAAGTATCATCCTTGTTTGGTACGATACATAAATCAAGAGACTATCTGAATATATGAATAATTCTTTATATATATATATATATATATATATATATATATATATCTACAGGTATATTTCTTTTTCAAAGAATGGTACACATAACAGTGTAATTGATTTTTAAACAATTTTCTATTTTGATCTGATTATGACCATCTCATGAATGAATGTTACTTTTATCTCAAAATTTATTTAATCAAATTATTATTATATCTTAAGTATCATTCGTTTTTATGTAAAGCACATTATACTAATATACAAAATTATTGCATACTTGACAGTACAACATTGAAATTAATGTGAAAAACAAAATTAATATAATGCCAATTTTCTATGCTATGATGATGCTTCTCAATAACAAATAACTGATTGTTTGGAATTGTTCAACATACCTTCTGCTCTTTCTCAACAACCATGTCACTTGTACAAGCTTCACTACCAGCTACAATCACAATTGTGACTTGAAATTTGTTTTGATGAGATCATAAAGCAATTAAAATTGGGGTTAGGGATTATCAAATGAATCATTGCAGGGAGGAACTGGGGAATGTTTTCTTGCGTAGCTAATATGACTAAATATAAAGTATACAATTTTATTGAATAATAGTGTAGTGAACCATTTAATTTCATGTGATGATGTGTTCATGAAAATATTTCAGTGTTGTTTTGAGACATTGACTTTTTTAATAGCAAATAATTGTAATACCCATTTTCAGATAAAAGAGCTTGAAATAATTGGCGTCAATTCCTTGATTTTGCTGACGAAACCAATCGGCGATGAATATGTCATGGACTTTTTGGGCTCAGATGCCGCCATCAGCCTTGCAAATTGTAACCCAAACGCCTATGGTGCATTTGCAAATGAGTTCATTCGTAAGTAAAAAGTTTTGTTTGTACTTCACATGCAATTTCATGGAAGATGTCTGGGAGATAATCACTTACGATGAAATTTATGCGTGTATATGTCGAGATAGCATTTCACTTTATAATCATAATGGTACTGATGTAATTGCAGCTGATAAGAAAGATGATCAATGTCAGTATGCAAAGTTGTCAGAAGCTGAATTGAGGCAGAAAGTCCAAGACATCTTCAGGAAAAACTATAGTAAGTTTCTATATGGAACACCATTATTATGCCACAACTATTTCACCAGCTTTGGGTTTTTTAACATATCTGGAAATGTACTTCTAATCAAGAAAACATGGTATGCATGTTGTACAATTTATCACAAGACTGCAGTTTTATCCATTAACCACCATAATGTTAATTTCATTATAACGGTAATTTATGTGCAAAGCAACACAATTTTAGCCATTAAAATTGCTGATGATGTTCTGCATAATGTTGGATATTTTGTTGCACTCAGAAGGTAATGGAAAGCTGACGTACAAAAAGCCAATGCGGGTGGAGGGCCTACCTGAGGGTATTGTATTTAAAAGGATTGGCAGCTACGGAAGGAAGCAGCTGGTTGCCATTATGGAAAATTGCGACCAAATAGAAATCTTTGGTATGTAGTATCTCCTTTATGATCCATGTAGTTGGAGTTTGTAATGACTAAATGTACTTTATAATATAAATAAGCCATGACATTGGTGTTTCAGACCCTGCAGAGCCAGAACCCAGTGAAGCATCACAAGATGGTAATTCCACATTTCATATTTCCTAAGCTTACAAGAGTTTTGACTCACCAAGCTTCAACAGTACAATTTACATATCAGTAAAGCTCTAGAGGAGTAGACCGCGATTAATATAAATTATGATAATATGTTACTGTGATTTTGTTCTTTTAGAGGTTGAAGCATCAATAGAAAACTCGGAAACAACTGAGGTGAGATTTAGAATATATTTCAATTGCATACATAATGAAGTCATTATAAACATCTCTATTGCTTCGCATGCATGTGTGAATTTTTAATCAAATCCATTGCAATATATTGTTATTTATTGGCGTTTTTGGTTTTGTTTCTAAGAATCAAGCCGAGGAAGAACGAAATACACAGGATGAGGTATTGTTTCTTTTCTGTTACTATAACTAAGTAATCTTTATATTGTTACCTGCACAGAAGAAACATTTGATATTATTATAAATATGTATGCATATATTAATATGATGATGTGATGTCGCTAATGTGACAATTAGTGTCAAATTAAAACTATATAATCATAAGAAAGTTTCTTTATTCATACACCAAATAGGTATACTGTAGGCACGAAAAGTACCAAAATAAAATTTAAAGTTAATTTATTCATAAATCTGTTAAAATATGATAAATTTCATGTTTGTTCAATGAACAGTTCATCTGATTGTCTCACAAAGCTCTCTAACAATTGAGGCATTGAGGTCATGCCTAGTTTTTTTCCCGCTTTGCAAATGTTATGTCATACTGTAGTGGCCTAATTTTGCAGAATCTAATAAACAATATACATTTTCCAATTCTGCTGTGACAACATCCAATTCATTGTGACAGTGATGGAAGCGGGAAATGTCGGTGGGGAAACTTGTACAGGAGAGGCCTGGCCACACAGGATTGGCTTAGTGTGAAAATTAAATTACAAAACATAAACCTGGCAGTCAGATTTTTATATTTTCAATTATTTTATTATATACATATAAGAAACCTTTTTTGTATTGACTAAATGGTGACAAAGATATTGTACCAGTAAGTCCCATTTGATTTAGAGCATTCGGTAAGTCATAGATGGCTGTGGTTGTTGACAGTTGCTGCATGCGATTTTGCCACTGCATAATAACTGTGGATGATTAAGGCAAACTCGGGAGATGGGCTATCATATGGTGGCGTGGGTTGGCAGACCATTCAGCTGGACTTATGGTCCAAACTCTATGTGGCCTTTCTGGGAAAAGTTTGCCCCCAAACCCAACCAGGAAGCACCAACCCATGGGCGCCTTCTCATGAAAAGTTGGCCAGGTAAGAAAATTGGCCCCTTCAGCAGAGAGATTGGCCTAGAAAGATAGCCATAGGTCGAGGAAGGCTGGTACAGCTGGTACCTGCACCATGGAAGGTTGGCCCTGTTAAACAAGGCTCCGCCTTAACCAAACATAGTCCCCTTCACCAAAGGGTGCCTTTTCATTCACATGATCAACATGGCAATAGCCAAAACTTTCTGTGATGACATGCAGTGCCAGTACCTAGCCAAACTTGCAATCACTTGATATATAGTGTCAATAGCCCATTTTATCTGTGGAAACTTCGCCTAAAATTCTAAATCATGTAGACTGTTTTTCATAAATAAAGAATAATATAGCAATGTCATTTGGGGAGCTGTATCATTGCAGAGCTCCCCCTCTTTTTTGGTCAGGGGGAATCAGTTCCCGCAATCTCCCCTCTAACATCAATATGAATTCCGAATAAAACTTGCCAGGATATTCAACACATTTTAGCAACAACACTGATAAACCTGCAGAGGTTCCCATTAGGGAAATAATGATGCAAAGTGTGGATGCATGCCGAATGTATTTCATAACTGGTTGGATAAAAAACTTATTTAATTTAAGGCTGGTATTTTTTTTAAACAGTTGGAACTAGCCTTGGAATTGGAAGACCAGGGGGATGTTTCTCAGGTAAACAGAATTATTTTCTGCCAAAAAAGAATGGAGGCAGGATAGCATGATACTAGATCAATTTTATATGTAGTTTTTGCAATATTTTAATAAGTTACATCATGATATAAAGCATTTGCTATCTGTCAAGTCATTGTATGATATATATCTTTAATGTTCCAGGAGGCCAGGGACTCGTAGATATATTAAATTGTGGTATGAACGTTATTTACGCTACATTGTTTCAGGATGCCGGGGAGTCAGATGGCATAGTTCAGGTTAAGCACGTGTCTAATGAGGTAAATATAATAAATATATATATTAAGCCATCTAGAATTAATCACTTGGTTCTCATGCCACTTTGGGTGGCAATTTATGAGGAAGGAAGGTCTTTTGTTTTAATTATTTTATTTACTCCAGAAGTGATGATGCATTGCACAACATCGGTTGGCTCGTTTTTCAGGATGGATAGGAGTAGTGTGCTAAAAAATAATGCATAAAATGAGTGTATACGGGGCCCAGAGCATTCATCTTTTCACCTACTGGCACTTGCTCGCTCGCCAGCCTAGCTACAGGAGCTTTGTTTACACCGACAACTTCCAGTTAACTTTTGAGCGATGTTTTGAACTTTTCAAAGCTTTGTCCCAGAAAAGTGATTCTTAAATCCTGTTAGTGTGTTCTGCACTTATTCCAACTTAGTTTTCTCTGTTAGAGGCCGTTTTTAAGACTGTAGTTAGTGTAGGAAGTCTGTTAAGCTTGGGGCAACTCCAGACTATTATTTTTAATTGTAAAAACATAATTGAGAGAATTAACTGAGTAAGCCAGGCCTGCCAAGCTAGAAGTCCCGTTATTTGATCGTTGCGAAAATGTTTCATGGCCCAGTATGCAACCCACGGCAAAAAGGTGGGAAGTGACGTGATTTGGATCCCCAGTGATCCAAGTAGCTGTCAGACACTAACAAAGAAAGTCTAGAGGAGTGAGACAGCAACCAAATGAGTGAGACTCACTCTTGATGAGCAAGACTCACCCTCAATTAGTGAGACTTGGCTTGTCTGGTACTCCAGCACTATCACTCTTCCAAACCACGACATGTACAATTTCGTAGCTTTGTAGCTGGATTAGGCCGTAACCGGCTGGTTATTGGCCTCCCAATCATGGTGTTCACAGTTTGGCATGCATCTGGTTGGATGAACGCTATGGACTCCATTTCATCACCTTCTGGATTCAGCGCCATAAAGCTCTAGTTTATTATTATTGAAGCTTGCATTGGAGTATACCGGGTCGGTGTATAATGCGGACCACGCAGACCATGCAGACCAGCAATAAACCAACACAGAAGGAGCGCTCGTTTGTTGGTCTAAGCTGTCCAACCAAAGAATCCACGATTGTTCAAGGGGGGTATTATATATATAATGCGGACCAAAAGAACTTATTTTTATGAAGACTGTGATTTCTCCAATTATACAAAATTATGTCCATGAAATTAGCATTGAAGCAATTAAAGGCATTTAAATAAAGCTCATTCAGAAACAAAGATTATTTTAACTTAAAAAACGTTTTAGAATTTCTCATATTATTAATGGGGAAGAAATTGGACCTGTACTTTCTCATGCCTGGTCTGCACTTTCCATTACTGACATAAATCTTTTTCTGCACTTTCTCAAATCTGGTCTGCACTTCTTCAGACCTGGTCTGCATTTTATCAGATCTGGTCTGCACTTTCTATTACTAATATAATACTTGGTCTGCACTTTTTCAAATCTGCATGGTCTGTTTACAGACTTTGGTCTGTATTTTTCTCAGACTTGGCCTGCTTTTTATCAGATCTGGTCTGCATTTTCTATAACTTTCTATAACTAACATCAAACTTGGTATGTATTCTCAGAAATCTTGTCTCAGACCTGGTCTGCATTTTCCTAAACTTGGTCTGCATTTTCTAAACTTGGGTCTGCACTTTCCAGATCTGGTCTGCATTTTCCTAAACTTGGTCTGCCTTTTCTAATACTAACATAAAACCTGTCTTATAGTTGGTCTGCACTTTTTAGAATCTTGATCTGCATCATCTCAGAAATCGTGGTCTTCACTCACTCAAGAAAATTGTTTTTGTCTAAACAAACACTTGTTTGTTTTAGCGCTGGTCCGCATGGTCCGGGTGGTCCGCATTATACACACTTAACCATATCTTGATATAGTCATACATTACAAATTTGTATACTCTTTTCAACATGTATAACTTTCGTCAATTCCAAACAAATAAGTCAAAAGTACAGCTCTTTGTGCCACTAGGGGTGCTGAAATTGATTGCAATATCCATCCGATAGCGCTGACGCCAAGTGCTGCCACATTGCGAAAATTTAGAAAAGCAGCTTCTTTTTTTTTTTATCAATTAAGGCAAAAAATTTGGCAATGCAGCAATTTGAAATTGATATTGGGCCTGAGAACCAAGTTATTAATTTTACATGGGCTTAAATATGTAAGACTCAGACAGCAATCCCTAATCAGGGACGAAAGCATTGTTCATGACAAAATATAACCACTTCAATTATAGGTTCCGCACAGTGGAAAATACTTGTAGTAAATTTTTACAAGGGTTTGATATGTATTTGAGCAAATTTTATTTTTAATTATATTAGATATCTATTTACTACTTATCTTTTGTAGTCACCATTCAGCTACATGTATAGTACATGGGGCTTAACTAAATTACTTATCATCATGATATAAAGCATTTGCTGTCAACTCATTGTATGTAATTTTGCTTTAATGGTTCCAGGAGGCCAGGGACTTAGAAGTCATTGAGGTTGACATGCTCAGTGAGGTAAATATAACAGTTTAGATATTGTTTAATGATATGACATTGCAGTATGAATGTTATTTACGTACAGGCGCCCTCCAGCAGAAGCTGGAGTGTCAAGATATATTATGTCTTGACAACGCATTGATGCCAGCTGGACGGCGCCTGTGATTTACGCTATGAAACATTGTTAATGTGTCATTTCCTACATTGTTTCAGGATGCCGGGGAGTCTCACGGCATAGTTCAGGTTGAGCATGTGTCTAATGAGGTAAATATTATAAATATATATATTAAATATGTAAGAATCAGACAGCAATCCCTAATCAGGGACGAAAGCATTGTTTATGACGAAATATAACCACTTCAATTATAGGTTCAGCACTGCTGACAATAAAAAAATTTATATTTGTAGACCTATTATCTGAATTCTTTTACATGGGGTGAGATGTTTTTTTATTAATGATATTAGATATCTATTTACTATTAATTTGTTGTTGTCACCTTTCAGCTACATGTACAATACATGGAGCTTTATTAAATTCTAAATTCAGCTTGGAAAGTGATTGTACTATAATTAAGATATATGTTTTTTGTAATATTTCATACCCGTGGGATTTCCAACAAGCACAAATACACTATACCTTTTAGTGCTTACGTTCTGCTCCAGACACCCAAAATAAAACTTTCGCCAATTTATTTTTATTTTGTAAAACATAGCATAGATATAACATAGCGTTAGTATGAAAAAATAATTATATTGTTATCAAAATAAAGTTCATAAAGTCTAGTGGCAGAGGTTTTTTTGTTTGTATATTTTATTTTATTTTTATTTTTTTACAAGTGGGCTATGCGCATTCTGGCCTCTCCTAAACACCTTTTCCCAATTATTATTCCATAGACCATTGTTGTGTTACAATTTCACTATAGCAGGTGGTGCTGTCACAAACTAATCCCCCCCCCCCCCCTCCACGATTAGGGTCATGTGGATATATCATGCACATTTGCAGAGTATAGATTCAGATTCAGAAGATTTCTTTTAATTTTCAGCCAGAGCAATGTACATACATATATCTTTACAAACAACAGTGGTATCAAAACAAGATAGCAACTAGTTGGGGAAATGCATGAGTTTTAAAAGACTATATTTTAATGCATTCCCCTATTAATATTTAATTAAATATAAAATAAACAAATACATTTTAAGGTATATACAAATACAATAAATGTTTATCATTTACAGAATTATGAATCTATTGGAACAAATATTTTGGTAAACTATCTATTGCCAAGATGTTTAAATTAATATGATTTTAGTCTTTCCTTTAAATGACTTTTTGCAAATACTTTCACTTTATTATTTGTATTATTTATTGCAGACACATGCACAATAGTTACAATATATAGTTACAATATCGTTATAATAACTACCTAACTACTGAGTATTCTCGTATGGCACTGTAAAAACAAATTCACAAAACAACAGTACAAAGCAAGTCAATGCTCTTCAAATGCAATTTTAATTCATTCATAATAATACTATTTTCAGACCTGTTGATCCCTTTCATTGAATTTATAAACAAGATTTCTAATAACTGCTTCAAATGTGCTAACTCTATGACTAGTGACTAGTGAACATCAGACTAGCACTACAATACTTGGGATAGCCCATCAGACCACAAAATGGCTTGTTATATGCTACCCTTAGCTTTTTCAGGGTAGACATATTGTAGCTGTGCCACACAATTTTTTTTATTTATAAGCTTGTTCTTTTTGTTAACTGTACATTTTGTTTTCTTTTTAAACAGGTTGCTCTCCAGAATGCTGTTAGAGAGGCGCAGAAATTAATGAAGGTAGACATAATTTTTCACTAAGGGCATTTGATGTCATAATTATTAGAGAAACCTTCTGGTCATTTGAACCCTTAACTACAGCCAAACATCCACTAGATAAGGGTGTCATTGGCCTGCATGTCAGTCAGAATAGTCCCTGTCAGTCAGTTGGAAAATTAACATGACTGTCAAATGTTAGATTCATTCATAAGATATTTTTCTCAGTTGCGATGGTTCTGAATAACTATATCATAGACTCTTTAAAATTTTAAATCATGGACACCGACATGCTTGGGAATACTACTTACTTTTTAATTAATAATGATTAAAAAATGTATTTGATTGTTGATTGAAAATATCTTTAAAATATTGAATATTGAATGTATAATGCAGTAATTTAATGGATAAAATTTACTGCTAGATTATTTTGAATTCTCCTTAAATCAAGGAAGGGCCATTACACCTTCAAAATGAGACGAGTCTTGAATTAATAATTGCATTCATAGTTTAGATATTGCACATGTCTCAATGTACCCCATGTCTGATCAATAGGCCCCCACCGTCCCTTTTGTGCCCATTGAATATAATTTGGTGAACATAGAACTATTTAGTGTGCATGCATTGGATGTGCATAGTGATATTATAGCCTACACAATTTTTTGTTGATTGCTGGCTGTTACTTGCACATTATTAATTATAGCTGGTTGTGGAATTTTACAATTTGGTTTGAAGCTAGTTGTATTGTGACTCATGATTTGTGTACACACTTACTGTATTTCATTGTAATTCATATGTATAATTACATAAATGTTTATTTCTTTGCAGGAGAAAAGAGGATGGCTAGGGTCCAGAATAGACCATATATGGAGGTTGCAGGATGGCTCCTGTGAAACCTTTAGAGGTATGCATTTATAGTTAATGACACGTTGAGTATTTGTTTGATGCTTCTGGTTTGCCACTTTTCGAGTCATATTAAAATTACCATGTTGAACTATGACTCATTTTCTGATTTGGGTGGCGAATCGATATAGCATATATGCTTGAACATATGGCGTTACAAATCCGAAGTTTGGGCATAAAACATCTTGGACCTTGATTCCTGGACTGATCTTTCTAGTGTATATCTTAAAATCAAGGTTTTCTTTCTGAGCGGGCCTAGCACCCTTTATGAGTAACATCCAAAGTGGATGTTGTTTGCATGACTCCTTAATTTGGAGGTCCCTTGCACTCTGTCTCTATGCTGAGGCGAGTTATATATATATATATACTCGCATCCTTCTTTGACCATATATACCTATAATTTATGAGGTTTAAGAACTACATTATTCAGAACTACATTAATAATTCAGCATAATTAATTCAATACTGATAAAGTAGTACAAAGAAATCAATTGGCCGATAGAGGGTATAACCTGTAGAATTGTTTTAACTGAAAGTTTTCTTGATAACATTAATCATATCTTTTTTCATTTTAAAGGTACAATTGTAAAAGAAGAAAAGATAGGGAGGAAGAGGATGTACCATGTGAAGTATGAGGGAGAGAAAGAAGTGATGAAATTCAGCGGCAAAGATTTGACATCCTTCAAAAATAAAAAGCTTTTGACTGTTTTGTAATTTACATATTAGTTTATTGGATTCAAATATGGTGCTTTAACATGTGATATAGGTGCAACTTGCAGTATTGCTGTAATTAGAAATGTAACTAGACAAAGCTGTAATATTGAAAATACTTGTAATATGATAAAAAAAAATTGATGGATGCCAAAGATGGTTTTAATGCTAAACTATTTTAATTCAGATAAAATTTTAAGTCTCTCCGAGTCAATTTGTACTTGTTGATTTGATATATTTTTACACACAGTTTTAATTTTCCATTCTTGTTGTTTTTATATATGTACTGTTATAAACGGTGAATAAAGATTATATATGTATGTGGGCATACCAAGTTTATTCTCATGTAAATATCTGAATCAGATACATGTCATTTATATGACAAACAATTATCTTTTTCTTCTGTACATTTTATTAGATTTCTAGATTCCATCCATCCATCCAAGATGTCTGCATTTCATAGATATAGATATATATGTAATCTTGTTACATCCTAATAACATCCAAGTTTTGCTCCTAATAAAGTATATTTTTGCCTTAATTTTATGATTATTATGTTTAAACTCTGCGTTTTCTCTGTAATGGTGGAAATCTGTAAAAGCTCTGAAATGGTAAGCCCCAAGTCACTAAGAAACTTGCGGTTCGAAAAAAGGTGGTTGCAACGCCTTCGGGTTGTTCAGCCGGCACGTCTTTGTGATGAATCACCATGTCTGATTGGCTGAACAGCCATCAAATAGTTTTTTGATTCCATGCTTTGACCACTTTCATGGTTATGCACAAATCATTAAGACAATGTTTGGGTAACTATTCTATTCTATTGTTCTTATTTACTTACTACTTGCCCCAAATATACCGGTGGTATCACAACTTAATTGTGTAGTTTTTTAACATGTAAATTCTTAAAGAATAAATACATTTTGAGTTTGAGTATTATCAACATGCTCAAGAACGGGCCTCGATTTCTATAGACGGGTGGGGGGGATGCAGGCCTATGTACTTCAGTCTGTCGAACTGTTATTTTCTGACTCGCGTAAAAGTGGCTGCAGTTAACGCGCACTCTTCAAGAGATAAAACAACGCTTTTATCATTAATGCCAAACTATTTTTAGATGCACTTAATTGTTCTGGTATGTGATATGAAGTATAAAATACTTAATACAAGTATTCCAAGAAAAATAAGAACAATTGTGGATTTCAGGGGGGATGATTGTATGGATCATCCCCACTTCCAAAAGTGGGGGATATCCCCCCCCCCCCCCTGTATTGACGCCCCTGCTCAAGAAATAGTCATTTGGGCTCATCTGTTAACATTAAATATGTGGTATCATATACATCCTACTTCATTTTTCTGTTTATTATAATTTTTTTAGTAATCCCCAAATGTATACCACTTCATTAAGTAACAAGAAAAGCTGTCTTTAAAAAAAGACACCTGTACCGGACTTGTTTGAGATTATTGTAGATTGTGCTAAATAAAGATTTGTTTTTGGTTTTTTTTTTTTTTTGTAAATTATGGAAAAATTACTTTAAATGAATGACATTTAAACATATTTATTAAAAAAAAAAGAAAAGACTTTCCCTGGTTGGATTTGTACCCAGGTCCTTCAACCCCTACTTTTAATCATACCAGACAAAACCATTAGGCCACTGCAGCAGGCTATTTATCGAGCAACTTTCATTGGACTAAATCACAGTCAAATGTAGGCCATGCATGTGGTCAATCCCTTGTAAGACCCATGTTGTGTACCTTGTTTTATTGCAGTAAAATACCATGTTTATCGATTCATTTATGTCTAAAATGTTCATTACACATTTGGTAACCAATATTTGGCTAAAATCGGCTAAAACTGGTCATAGAGCAACACAACTACAGAACTACCTTATATGGGCATGCACAGAAAGTGATGACAAAACTGTACCAATCCTCCAATAAATTCGTAAACCTCATAGAAGTACCTCTTGAGCTTAAGTTAGGTGTATAGATTTAGATCTACAAAAACTGTGCTGTAGGACCTTCTGTTCCAGAATCAAGCATATAGCCCACAATCAAGCCTGCTAGTGGCGCCACAGCTGGATAATGGCAGAACTAGTATATTGCTGTCACCCATTTTATAAAATTTCTAAGCATTACTCAGGACTATATAGTTTTCTGAATTCCTGGTTTTAGCAATCGGTGAATATAATGAGCTAATGTGTTTTCTATAACAAAGCTGCAGATATATGACCAGATAATTAGTAACAAAAGTGGATTTCGCAGGGGGGAATGTTTGAGGTGCTTAACCCCCCCCCCCCCCCCCACCTCCTTGGGCTTGGGCTTTGTACCTCTGGATCCATCCCTGCACTGGCACTTACAACTTGTGGTGATTATGACACAATCACTTAGCAATCTAGGCCAAGTGTCATTATTGCTTTTTAATAGCAATGGAGAATATAGCAAATAACAATTATTTACCATTTCTATCTAAGTGAAGTTATTAGATATAAGCCTATATATATCTAGCCGATATGTACAGAAAATATAAAATTAATATTCTTGCAGTAGGCATGAAATGGGAAAATCTAAATGTCCACAATGAATTGACTTCATTTTTGTTGCAATTAGCACTTTAATAAATGTGCAGCTCACAATTGAAGCACTGTTCGTAAAATGCAATCCAAATCAATTGATAATCATCACTGTACAGAATAAAAAATTGTCAGCTAAAGGTTAGAACTTGATCATATTGTTTATATTGTTAAAAACTGTCTGCTATTGGCACACATAGCAACACTAGTCGGGTATGTTCAATTAACGAAGGTTATCAGTTAACTGAAACCTACCAGTTGCTACAGTTTGCAAACTTTAGCGTATGGGTACGCTAACCCAAGACAGCACAATTAACGAACCTCTATGGGTAATTCCATCTGGATCTCCTGGAATACTCTTCTAGTTCAATGGTTACAACCACTTAACGTGCTTAAGAATTATTTGAATCTGAGGCCCCATGGTCTTAATAAATAAATTAAGACCAATCTTCTCAAGTCTGGCAAAAAAATCTTGCATTTCAGAAAAATAGTGATACAGTGTAATTGGGCAAAGACCACAAAATTTTCCTCGACTGGAGGCGGTCTCTGAACTAGAGTGGGGCCCAGCTTAGTATGTTTCTCTCTTCCTTCTTTTTTCTCCCTTTTTTTCTTTTTTAGAAAATACAAATTAAAGTCATCGCATGTTTACTTATATACTCCTTTATTCAGACATAAAAAACTGCTGAACTTTTTCACATACATTCATTTTAGCAATCTAAAAACGTTACAGTATCCAAAACAATAAAAATGTCTATATATAGTCTATCATCAACATTCATATAATTAATTTTAGTTGAATGTATCAACTTGAAACTTAGTTCAACATGATCCTATGTCATCTCCTCGACATATAACTCATTAATCAATTAAAGAATATCTTCTTCAGAAATTGCACTATAGATTAAAGCAAAGTGCTACTTTTTTTTCTCTATTTACTGGGTTTTTTTTACATATTTTGGAAGCAGAACTGTTCTCAAGCACAGCACCCATACATGTACATACGAAAGTCCTCGCGAAATCATAACTGCATTTGTCAAGTCATAATTCTGACATTTTTAACGTAATAAAAAAAAAATAGTGTGTCAGCATTTGAAAAGTAATAAACCGTCAATGTCAGGCCATCAAAACCATGATTTTTTGAGACTGCATCTCCGCAAAATAGAGATTAAATCAAATATTTATCTACAGGATGAGATTTACATGCAGAGTATATAGTATTCACATGCTTTTTTTCCGCTAATAGTAGTACCACCATTTATACATCATAGTCAATCACACACTTCTATAAAATGTTAGCATCGTTATCTTAACAATCCAAATATCCCCTTCCAAAAAGACGGGGATTTTACGATAGTCCATAATTTTAACACTAACTGTCTAGGTGATAGTTTAATATGACACCACGGTAACCTTTTCTTCTACCTTTCAATTGTGCTTAATTTAGACATTAACTAATCTACAGTTAAGCATGTATGGTCGCAGAATTAACATGATCATGCAAAGAAACAAAACGATGCAATTGTTATGCATATTAATCACTCTTAAACGTTCTCATGTGGTATATATATAATCATGTATATGCATAAAGTGTGTATATATATGTGTTGTTTCATGTACATTTGAGACATTTGTTGGGTGAATAATAAAATGATATTTTAAATGATAGATATTAGCATGAACTTAACAAGACTTTGCAACACACAGCAGTGAAACATTTTGCTCCATATCACCATCACAATAAAATGTTATCATGCCCAAAAATAATATTTCAATTCAAATATTATGACCTAAGCTCGCTTGCACTGGGCCCAGACTCCTAATTCCAGATCCGTCCATATTAAAACTAACGCAGTTGCGGTAAAAACATTTCCTCAAAAATTCTAGAAATAATCACTGGTCTCAACAGACTTCAAACGGATAAGTTTTAAAATGGTGTAACGTAAAAAAATGGTAAAGTGTGCGTTACAAATTACAGCTAAATACTTTTAAAATTACAGAAAAACAACACAAAGTTCACAGTAATCTTAACAAAATTTCCCCTAGTCAGTCTTGTAAAGCATTGCTAAAAGGCAGGAATGAATGTACGTACAAATGAGCTATCAACAAGCCGACGTAAAATTCAATATGCAAACTTATTTATCATTAAATGTAAAAGTGTGTTAACGGTGCGTGTAGTGTAACGATTTTGTTAGATTTGTGTGTGTGTCTAAACATGAAACAAATGACGTGTAGATTTTGTCAGGAAATGAGAAACCTGTGACGTTATTACACTTACTGTACGCGTTTTATAAAAATAAAAAAATTCACAGATGATCAGTTAGACTGTTGTCGATAAAACGATGCAAGTTATTTGAAAAGCAAAGCACTGAACAAACACACGAGTTGCAAGACAAAATGCAATGATATGATGAAATGAATTCAAGCTAAAAATACTGAAACGTGTGAAAAATAAAAAAATAAAATGACGTCAACACTGGGGGAATAAAAACGGTAACATATTGTATATATGCAGGGAAGTTAGTAAATGTACAATTTGTACAGTTTTAGTTAAGATGCTGTTGTTAACAGTGCAGTGGGTTATCTAAAATCTAATCTTGAACAGAAACAGGATAAAATCTTTCGTCACTATTGGTTAATTACAACATACAGGCAAGCGTGGGGTCAGTCGAAGCCTACATATTGTGATATTTTACATCAGCGTCTGTCAATTAAAACACTATCATAAGCAGCTCTGTAATAATCCTATTTTCTGGATACATGCCAGCTTACAGTTTTACAAGATTTAAAATGAAAGATGTGGCTTGAAAAAACCACCGCTGTTATATGTGAATATACAAGGGTCATCGAGGCACAGATATACATTTATCGATACGAGTCATCACGATCACAAGATTTTTTTTTTACAAATATCTTACAGATAACTTTTATCATGAAGACTGCATAAATGCCATCACTTAAAAAACTGACTGCTCCATTAACGAGATGAATTGTGTTACCAATTATTACGAGTACCTTTGCATTGGGTTTGCAAATTCATCATGCTTAAGTATGACTGGTTGTTCCGCTAATGCTCTGCACTATTCAGCCTAATTACAGCATTAAAAAAATACACGCTGAGCATAACAATGTTCTTTCAGATTTCATGACATCACTGTTCTAATCCGATAGATTATACTATGACTATTGGCCTGGTGCCAATTTCAGATGTTGTTGAATTGTTAAAACAAAACGCAATGCACCAAAATACACAAAATGTGATGCTCTCGAAATGCATTGCATTCAACTGTACAAAAAGTGATTCTTTCTATCATTGGTACAATCATTTGCTTTTGGCGAAACATGGAACACAATTCAGATTTAGACAGCAGCTTTTGAAGAATATAGTTGAATTGCTGGTCCCAGCAAAAAGTCAGTAAACACGCTTCCAATGATATAGCTAAGTCTGTCAATTTCATGATTCGTGATGCGAAAAAGCTCGTAACAGGTACAACTTCTCCATTTCGTGTTTGTAAATTGGGTGCTTTTTGTAATGTTCCACCAAATCGTCAATGGAATCAAAACTCTGCTGTCCTATGTTGTAACTATTGTTTTCCACATGAATCCGGAAATGCTTGTTTCTATCCGGTGCTTTTAATGTGATCGTGAAGTCCCCAAGCTGCAACAAAAAGGGAAGAAGAATTAGAAATTTAGACAAACAAATTTAATGTATTTACACGTATCTATGACATCCCTACAGCAGTACAATGTTAATCTGTCTAAAGAGAGTTTACATAGCCCTTAAACAATGTTAAAGCTTTTACGTCCATGGTTAAAGTAAATCAACATATTAACCTTAATGCATCTCATTGCCCTTAATGTGACGTAAATCAACATGCAACATGCTGCCACTGAGAGTTATATCGAAAATGGTGTCCCTGGCTCTTATTATGAATAGCAGATCTATCTAATAGTATCTATTCAAAGTAGTGATATACAACGGTATAACAGCATTACAGCAACAATACATACTGCATTACTAACGCAACTAAATTACTCGCAATCACATTTTACCGAAACATAATATAGTTTGTGTTCTTGTAAATCAAAACATTAACCATAGTGATCAGGCTATGGGAATTAGTAGAAGTAATTAAGTATCATCATCATGAATACCTACACGTATAGCCAATTCAACACGGTACTTACTGTAGATGAAGACATATAGTAAAAGAAATGTGTCTTTAAGATATTCACATAAGCGTGATATTTTGTGACTTAGGATGATTTATTTTTAAAATACTTAAAAGATAGACTGTCACGACTCACAATTATCACAAGAGACAAGTATTCATTGACCTATTTTGCAGAGTGACAACTATTTTCCTGCGGCATTACACACGATAAGCCATAGATGATAGAACATTGTGGAATGATATGATAGCAAGTGCAGTACATTTTTAACCTGTGGTCACAGCACCGAGATAAAAGGTTTTTACGTAAACTCGAAACAAAAATACCTTTTTTCCATACGAATCACGCCATGTTATCGTACCGCAATATCAATAAGTAAATTTGTTATTGACCCCAATCATCAGTGTTATGACTTATATCCTGCATTCTTTTTTTTGGCAAAATCCTTTATCTGTCTGATATGTTTAGATTCTGGAAATTTCGTACTTACATTTGTTTCACTATCTCGAATAATAAAGTCGCCATCCTGGGCGTAGGCATTCAACATATGGTCACACTCAGCTCGAGTGATATTCCCATAGTACCAGTTTTTGTCCGCTAGGGGGCCTGAGATTCGGAACCGGCTGCGAAGGCCACCAGAGGGGGTGCGACTGCTAGCACCATGCGACGAGTGTCCACTCAGGCTACTGTTAGATTGTGATTCAGGAGTTATCCGAGGAAATCCTGAGTCCGTACTTAATGTCTGTACGTAATTTCGAGGCACAAGTCCTATCTCCCCTCTCATATTCCGGGCTTTCCACCATTCTGGGTCAGCCGATGGTTTGTCTAATATTTCTAGATGCTCATCCTTCTCGAAACTCAGTTCCTCGCTGTTACAACTGACGTAACGGTATAACGCCACTACCGTCTCCATACAGTCCCCGTTAGAAGAGAATTTGCCGAATTCACCTACACTGCCCGCACTGCGGTTATCGGGAGGATGGCAATAATTTCCCAACTCTTCTGTTTCTGTTTCAACGTAGTTCGAGGGGAACCACCCCGTGTGAATAATACCGTTTGTGTCCTCTTTTCTGCCTTTCCACCAACCGTCACTAGATTTTTCCAACACAATCACTCGCTCTCCTTTGGTTAACGACAGTTCGTCTGGCCGCTGAGCTTTGTAGCTATATTTGGCCACTCGGGGTATACTGTCACAAAGGAGTTCGGGGTATCCTTCAACGTCACTGGAGGGTTCGCTACCGTTCCGAGCACCTTGCGATAACTGACTACGAGTCTCACTGCCTTTCCGTCTTCCGAGAGTGTTCTTGAGACTGGAGAAAATAGAAGGTTTAGCCTTCTTCACAAAATTTGACGGCACAAATCCTGCTTGAAGTCGGCTGTTCTGGACTTTCCACCAATGTTTGCTGTCATCAAGCAAAAGCAATTTCTCACTTTTCCTGATGTCCAGTTCTTGTGGCGTCTCAGCCCGGTAGTCGTACTTGGCAATGACGTACACTTCCTCCCCCATCTTTCTCATTCCTAACCTCCTGTAATTAGACAAACAAAAATATATAAATGATCAACAATTATGTGATGGTACAACACTGTTATAATTGTCCTCGCACGTACAACCCTAATCGGGCTAATAGACAAAGTATTTGCTGAGGGTAAACCTCATGCAATTAGAATGTAAACTGTGCCATCATGTTATCAGTATGCGCAGTATAACACATACATATGTTCTTAGCTGCTTAGGCTTAAGTACAAAACAGCCACACCTACCGAATTTCATTGACAACAGACACCGAATAATCACAATCCACCTGTTCTTACAGCTAAAAATCAGACTTTCTAATGAAACTTACATGATGCAAGGCATGATTCACTACTGGTTCACAGAACTAACATTGCTGAGCTGTTGCTCTTGGCTCTTCATAGACTGCAAGACCTACTTACACTCTGACACTGATGACTCATAACTCATATCTCATGATCAATGATCTATAAACTGTGTAAGTGCATTGCACTGCCTTATCTATGCATATTAGCAGATCCGTCTATCCTGATTTAGCACAACAGAGCAAGACTTCAGTGTGTTCTGGTTTCCCAAAACCAAATTACAAGTGAGAAGCCACAAATTGTTTTGTTTTGAGTCATGCAACAGACATGAATGCACATTCATTTCCAGCCAGTCAGATTGAAATTGTGGACGCTTAAATGAAAAGAGGTCCCAAATTTCTAGCTTTCTAGCATTTTAAGATGGTTAGGTAATACCCAACTTACAATTGATTTTAAAATTTTCATAAAAAGCACAAAAATCTATGACATGTCTAGACTTCAAGGCCTTATCACAGGCAAGCAAGAGCACTTGTCAAATTGACGGCTATCAAGAAAAATGCTATCTTGTACCATGGTTTATAGCCGAAATACAATAGAAAATGCCGTCTTTCATGAATTCGGTTTATTACATAAGCTTTAATGAAGCCAACTCATCGCTATTACTTACTTTCAGGGTTTGGATCATCCATAAATTCTTGAAAATCTATGAGGTAATCCTCTGCATTTTCCACCGATCGGCCATCTTTCATGGTCGCCTGTACATTAACAAAAAATCACCGGTAGACTTTGGAAAATATCATAAGCCGTCAAAATACAAAATCCATGATCTTAACCAACGATGTTCAGTATAAAGAGACAATGGTCAGTCTTACTAATTAAACAGATTCGATTTTTTGGGAACTATTTATGACGTCAAAGGCATCCGGCGATTTACTCTGTGCGCATTGATTCACCGGATGCACACCCACGCCCCCTTTTGTTCTTAAAAAATATTTTAAAGCCACCTCGTGTTTACAGAACAAACTGCTCATTTCTTCGTTGGCATTCTCCTTCAGCCCGTGTGTTGCTTGCGTAAGTCTTAATTTGTTTGATTTAACTAATTAGTTGGTCGTCTGATTGCAATTAAGGTGCTTGTCAATACCACAGGGGTTCGTTGTTACCACATAGTATAGTGTTATTGAGAAATAAAGAAGGGGTTTTGTTGAAGCCAAATTGTAGCTAATTATTGATACCACATGTGACTTGTCAGTTATACTGTGTTTATTTATATCCACGTGCAAAATGGAAACTGGCAGATTTTTTTCTTCCTAAGACGTTGCTGATGGCAGTTTTTTTTTTAATTTTTCCTTTGGTCTCCATTGAGTAGAGAAGTCTCAGGAATAATGTCTTATTGAAATAGCATGACTATTTATATCAATAATTTTTCATCCACGTCCACGGCCATACATTATGATTATCTCACAACAAATACTATGTTTACATTATGGGGTCACCCTGCAAGTGCAAAAAACTATGGTTACTTTCTGGGTCACCTCTGTAGTTCATTAGTCTTGGTATGTTCTACAGTGTGAATTGAGTAGCGAACTTAGAGACACACACTTAAAGCCTTAGTAAAGGTAAGACAATTCAAAAGTATATTGTATCACAATTTGTGATGGACTTGCATCAGCTGTCAGATATTGATCTTAATCTTATATATATTCAACTGCAATTGAATATTAATTACACAGCAGTGAACAAAATGCATTACTTTATTTTACAATATTTTTTTAATGTATTTACAAACACCTCATAAATGCAAGCTGGTTGATAAATTTTGTCAATTAAAACTTTTTCTATTTACAGGTAGAGTGATCAAGATGCCAGTCCGAGTGGAAGTACAAGACATTGAAGACATCCGGTTTGAGACTGATAATGACAGAAGTGAAACACGAACGAAAATTGTGCCACACAGAAATAAACCCAGTAAGAATGCAAACGAAGAAGCTGAGGGAGAAAGTGTTATTCCAGGTGAGATTGCTTAGAATTTTAGCAATTGGAAATATGATTATTTAAATTTTGATAAATGTAAAATTTTAAAGAACATTTAGATCCCGGTTTGACTCCCAGATTTTTGGACGGACTCTTAGATCTCTTTAGTTGTACGAGTCCGCCAGACTCCCATACATTTTTGCTTAATTTCGAGCTCTGTTTTGTGAAGGTCCGCTGTGTCGTGAAATAGTCAACTCTTTTTCTGGATGATATCTTTACAATTTTATGGCAGTGACTTATAAATCATGATCATAATAAGACGATGATTGTCAAATTGTTTTCTTGTTGTAGGAACTCAGAAAGTCTACCTCAAAACTTGGGGATGTTCACACAATAACAGTGACAGTGAATACATGGCAGGTTTGCTCGCTGATTTTGGCTACAAAATAGTGGGTGAGTGAATCTTTTCCTATAAAAAGTGATTTAGTTTATTATATATATATATATCTTGTTTTATTTAACTGGAATGCAGTATTTATGGTATTTTTCAAAATCATTTGATAATTGTTATCATGCTTATGAAACAAGTTTTTAATTTTTCTTCCAACTTTTACAATGCTCTCATAATTTTTGGCATATCTGTGGATATTTACGTTGATAAGCCATTTTTCTTGGCAATTTTTAGTCTCTTTAAATATTGTAATAATCTATAGCATATGCTCTAATGTTAATGAGCCTACAATATAAAATGTTTGATTAATCATTGTTATATTAATTATACATTTTAATTTTTTCACTTAGATGACAAAAATATGGCTGATATTTGGTTGCTGAACAGTTGCACCGTCAAAAGTCCTGCGGAAGATCATTTTAGGAATGAAGTTAATGCTGGGCAAAAACTTGGAAAGAGCGTAGTTGTGGCAGGGTGTGTACCGCAGGGACAACCCAATGCTGCTTATATCAAGGTGAGAATGGCAGATTTTCAAGATATCTCTGATAACGTTGCAACTCCTGTCTGTTGTGAAGATCATCATTTGTTTCTTTGATTCATTTACAGGGCTTGAGTGTTATAGGTGTGCAGCAAATTGACCGAGTTGTGGAAGTTGTTGAAGAAACTTTAAAAGGTAAATCCCTAATGTTCATGGTTTGTCGAATAATGTTTAACTCATTTTAAGAATTTCTATATTTTTTTATATATATATTTTTTTTATATGTTTGATAATTTATTATTATAATTGACAAAATACAGGTTATTTACAACAATAATGATGACTAGTGGTCTCAGAACTTAATTCAAAGTTATTTTGAGACCATTTATATATTATTTAGGCCCTTTCCTAGGGAATGGGCTCGCTTAACGCATTCAATCTACTATGAGTTATAACTCTTTTAAAAAAGAAGCTCAAAACTGTTATTATGTTTCTGTCTAATTGTTTTATTCGTTATTAGCCTTTATTGTAAATGCTATCAAAGTGCATTAGATTTACATGTAATGTATAAGAAATAAATTTCTGCCTTTAAGTCGAAAGTCATGCAACCTACTGTAAGCTTATAACCTTTAAGTCACAGCAGAGTTTTATCTACGATAAACATACATTTAAAGGTACTACTATTTCTTTGTCGCAGGTCACTCGGTAAGATTGCTGAGCTCTAAGAAAAAAGGAGGCAAGAAAACGGGAGGTGCTCGTTTGGATATGCCAAAAATTCGCAAAAACCCCTTGGTTGAAATTATTGCCATTAACACAGGGTTAGTGTTATTCTCGAATATTCATATTTAGCAATCTATGAAACATGAATTATTCATATTGTCAATATTTTAAGGAGTATTTCCCTGGATGTAATTCACCATTTGTTGTTGTAGGTGCCTAAACCAATGCACTTATTGTAAAACCAAGCATGCCAGAGGTGACCTTGGAAGCTATCAACCAGAGGCAATTGTAGACAGGGCGAGACAATCTTTTGCAGGTAATTGGAGACGTGTTAATTACTGTCTGACTTGATGCAAAAAAACTTGCAGAGAGCGTCGTTTTGCAATGTTCCTCACTTTTCTAATAAACACGCAGATAAAATTCTGTCATTTTCATGTAACAACTTATATTCCTTGCTTGATTAAAATTATTTTCTGAAATCAGGTAATATGAGAGGAATAATCATGAGAAGTAATGTGCCACTCAGGAAATCTTCAATATATTATGCAAAAATTCGAAAATTTGCTATCTTGCTGTAAAATCATGCAGTTTGAATACATTTTTATTTTTTTACAGAGGGCGTGATAGAGGTTTGGCTCACATCAGAAGATCTTGGAGCATATGGGCATGACATAGGGGTGACGCTGCCTCAGTTGCTATGGCAACTGGTAGAAGTCATTCCAGAGGGCGCCATGATGCGTCTCGGAATGACCAACCCTCCTTATATCTTGGAACATTTGGAAGTAAGTTATAACAACTTTTCATTTACTAAATATGACTTTTTTTGTTTTGTTTTGATGTACTTGTTGGGCTGACATAATTTTTAGTGAAACATCACCATCAAGACTGCCCTTGGCGCTACTTTACTGGTCTTAATAGGGCCTGCAAGCGGAAGTTGACTCTTCAGCGTTGGTGAGCAGAAAATGGCTATGTCTGGCACCAAAGCCGGGCCGAGCGCCATAGTAATGAATAGGGTTGGTCAGGAAAAATGTGGATTACTCGTTAAATAATGCATATAAACCAATAATTTCAACTGTCGTGGCACAAGGCCATCCTAGGCTATTACCGAAAATCACAAATGATTCTAAAAGCACGCTAGAATTTTATTTAATGGCCAGTAGAAAAATGTAAACAAACGGCCGTCGCTCACCTCACCCATATTCTCCGTGATTCGAGGGAAATTATGGCCTTTTTTTCCTTTGACAACACTTTAAACATATTTAGGCACATCTGTCTTAACTACTTAACTAATTTGGTGTGTTATTATCACTAAATGTCCGTAATAAAGCCATGATTAATGCATTCCTATGCCACGCCATTGCACTACGCTGGGCGCTTGGTGCCAAAGCTGCTGCTGATAGCGCGATTCGCGCGATTTTACACAAGTACGAAGCCGTAACTTGCAGGCCCTATGGTGAGGTGGTTTTAAAATACAATGACAAGATTACAGTTAAACCCAATGGTTCGGTTCGCCCAAGGGAATTATTGATCAATTTGGCCATTTAAAACAATAAAAGTTCAGTCTGGGGTAGTTGGCTGTTTACAGCAGATAGCCATTCTATACAGGTGGTGGCTGCTGGAGAGAAGTTTGGTTGCATTGGTGTTCTTAATTGTGAAGTGGTTTTTAATGGATCCCACCGTATTTGCGGCAAATCTTACCTGCCTCTGTCTAATTGAAGACTGCTCACTTTTGACACCAAATATTTGCTGTTACTCTTGGCCTGTTGTCCATCATATCATCATAATCATTTTGCCTTATCACTGCTTATATTGATAAAAAAAATACTATTGGAATTTGTATGTGTGGTTATAAATGGATTAATGGAACTTAATGCATTCATTTGTGTGATGTCTAATTTGTGTGATGTCTAATTATGCATTCATTTGTGTGATGTCTAATAATACCTAATGTGGAATGTGGAAAAAAAGCTTAACAGTATTTTTGCCTGTTAACTCAGTTAATATTAATATCTATTTCTTTCTGTATTGTAAATTTCAGGAAATGGCAAAAATCCTAAACCATCCCCGTGTGTATTCGTTCCTCCATGTCCCAGTTCAGTCTGCTTCGGACAGTGTCCTCATGGACATGAAGCGGGAATATTGCCAAGCAGATTTTCGTCATGTGGCAGACTTCTTGAAAGCAAGGTATGATCCACTCCAATTCTTGATAGCTTGTCTATATCAACCTTGGAATTATGGCTGAATCCACTAATTAATATCATTCTTTTTCAGAGTGCCAGAAATTACCATAGCAACAGATGTAATCTGTGGCTTTCCGACAGAAACTGATGAGGTATGTGTCCGTCCTTACATCCACACAATTTCTTTAAATGTTCACGTGACTGTATCATTGTCTGGATTATACGGAGTGTCTTGAAAAATATATATTTGCTTTCTATACAAAATGTAATTGACTTTGTTGGCAGTCATTGAAAGACTCCTGTCTTATTTTACAGGATTTTGAAGAAACACTGAAACTCGTTGAAGATTACAAATTCCCTAGTCTTTTCATCAACCAATTTTTCCCGCGACCTGGAACTCCTGCTGCTCGGATGCCTAGGGTTCCCCCTCCTGAGGTGATTTAAAATAAATTCTAGACCTCTTTTCTATAGTTTGCTATCCTATGCTTGCCCAATGTCAGAAGGACATCGGTGAAATTGTGTTTTCTTTGTGCTACTGGTCTTAGGTATAGTCAGCTTGTAAATCTGACCATTTGCTTTTAACCATTGTGTAACGATACATTTATAAGTTTAGTGTCCTTGTTACACATTAATTTCGTTGTTGATTTCACTTATATGCTTTTGACGCTGTATTTGTGGTGGATATCTACCCTCTTCTACATCAAACATTTGTTAGCTAGTAAAAATTCTCGCTATAAGATGCTTTGAACTGATCTGTGTTCTTTTTTTGGCCAAATTTAGGTAAAGAAACGAACTAAAAGAATCACAGAAGTCTTCCATTCTTACCGAACATACGACCACAAAGTGGGAAGAACGGAGAAGGTCCTAGTCACAGAAACATCACATGATGGGAACTATTATGTGGCACATAACAAGGCATACGATCAGGTAGGCGATTGTGAACTGTTATTAGCTGTCCTTGTGAACTGTTATTAGCTCCTGGATGGTTAAACCATTTTCTTCCAATTGAATGAATATAACACGTGTATAAGGATGGATTAGGTCTCCAGACTTTTTTAGATTTTTTTATTTATTTTTTGTCAATTTCTATCTAGTTTATATCAATTCCATGTTATTTCCTCTTAAAAATGTATGTTTTTCTTAGTTCTTTTTCAATGATGATAATATTGACATATGTCCTTGCCTAATGTTTTTTATCTTATCATATGTTCATTTCTTGTTGTTCGTAGGTTTTGGTTGACAAGGATGAACGTCTCATGGGTCAAATGGTCGAGGTGGAATTGTACGACTCAGGGAAACATTACTTAATGGGAAAACTTCTGCCTGGTCAGATTGAGAACGTAAGTTATGTTACTAGTGTCAGGCTGCTGAACCAACTTGTAATTAACTCGGATATTAACGTCAGACAGCGATAAACCAGTAAGCTTGGCATTTTTGCGTACCCAGTTATGCTGCTCCATGAAATTGCTTATATAAGCAGTATTGTATGCTTGTACTCGGTGTCTACTGTCTATGCTTAGGCAAGTAGAAGACCGCACCCATGGGGTAAATGTGAGACATGGTGTGGACTCCAAGCCTTATCATCTCATCATAACATCTGCCTCTAGTAGCTGGTAATATAAGCTGATTAAGCTTCATATCAGACCCAGCAGCATTGAGACATTGAACATGTTGCTACAAAATCTTACAAGCTCGAACCACTACTGATTTAGAGACAACCTTTGCCTTCATTGTAACTGTTTATTCATTGCAATTTGTGTACAGTAAATACAAAGTGGAAGTTGAACAATGCATGAATATATATGACAAATGTTGTAAGTAAGACAGCCTGATACACTATACTTGTTTCCGTCTGAAATGTTTATTTTGCTTCTAAAACGAAGATGGCCTCAAGTTAATTTGATCTTTGATGTATTTAAGAACATTTGGTATATTCTTATTAATTCGTGAATAATTCATTAGAAATGATTTTCCTTTTGTTTCAGTTAAAACCTAAGGACATTCAGAAGACAGCCGAGCTGGCTTTGAATGGTGCACTTAAAACAGCACATGTAAATGGTAACATCGAACAACAAACCTGTTCATCAACAGACTGTGGTGACTGTGGGTGCTCCCAAGAAGCCACCCAAACTAGGAACGATCAAGCATTCCCTGTATGGGTGAAGTGGACGGTAGCTGGAGTTGTTCTAGCTGCGGCATTACGAATAGCTTTAATGCTGAGGAGATAAAATAAACGTAGGGAGTTTTATGATCTTAATCTGTTAATTGTCGTAGGCAGGGTTTAGAATATATACAATAGTGGACCAATATTGCTGCGTTTGAATTTTACTCTCGGAGCACCATCAAAATTGACAGATAGAGTGAGTGAACATAATTACGTGAAAACCTGCAACTTTAATCCACAACTGCTTGAATTGATTATTTCACTGTCATTGCCTTACTACACATCAAAATATAATTCATTTGATATTTATGTGCCGTGGGCAGCAGTAGTTTATTATGGTTGAGAGTAATCACGGAATAAGGTCCGTCAAGGAATTAGGTATACTTACCCTTCTGTTTTGAGTTTGAAACTGTTATTTTCAGGTAAAATTTCACTGAGGTCCAGGCTTCAATAACTTTTGCCCATAGTGTGGTGCTTCTTGTATAGTTGCTGATTTAACAAATATACCATGAAAGAGACCGCCTTATTGGACCCATGGCTTGGCTATTTGAATTGTTATATCACTTTATTGTCTATCAGAGCAAGTATATTAGTGCGAATAATATATGTGGTATAATTAACACAATATGTTTACACAAATAGACAACGAATATTGAGTTGATGCCCTGAAGCATATTTGCTTGTGAAATGCATATTATATATATAAACATAGGTGTATTACTTGAAAAAAAAACGTAAGAATATAACATGCCACTACTCAAGGAACATGCAAATTCTTTGAATTTTTCGCAACAAGTCTGGAAGGATAGTCATTTGGTGGTGCTTTTAACCTGCTTCAGTGTCCAGTTTACTGTCAGTGTGCAAACTTATGAAATCTCTGATGAGATATATAAATGAACATTTTCATAAGTTCAAGCAATGGAATGTTCTGAAACCCTTGATAATCAGCTGCTGTTATTGTGCGGCTTGTATCAATTGATACTATGTATTGTTGAACATGTGCGCCATTATTTTCTCTTTAATTTTTCTCGAAAATTATACAGCTGGTTACTGTTTTAACTTGATTTTATTAACTTGTGATTTTATTAACTTGTGATGGTTGATATGGTTCAGCAGTATATGTTATGTAACATAAGACAAATTTTATTTATCGCAAAAGTTGTAAATAGTCATTATGTTTTAATTATTTATTTGTTAAATGTACAGTTGTGTATAAATGACATCCCAATAATACGGAAAAGTTGAATTTTTTTTCTTCTTCTTAATTTGGGGGGGGGGGGGGAGGGGGAGAAGTGGCTCTGACAACGAGTATCGCCGGACTTGCGGACCTCCAACTGTAATACCTAGAAGTTGCCCCTCAGATAGCTTGAAATGGCATTATTTTGGTTATTTGTTAAAAAAAATTCCCAGATGGATGCCCCGGCCCCGGACCCCTACAATGGCGAGTACCCTCGGTACTTGCACTTATTCATACTGACATTTTCAGGTTTTTTTTATCACTGATCAATCACATCCCTGGGAATTTCTTGTTGCTATGATGGAATGTAGTAATTAAGGGGATTCCTTTTTATTCTTTCACATTCCTACGATATTAATCACTTTCTAATCGGATACTTCGTTCATCTTTGTTGGAAAATGCATAGTATACATAGCATGTGAATTTCATGCTAGAACTTGGAATTTTTGTAGTAGAATACGTAGCTCGGGGAGATGTCTGTCCCAAGTTCTTGGCAGGAAAATGCTTAGTATACGTAGCATGTGACTTTCATGCTATAATTATCATTCCCATGATCACGTAATCATTTGCGGAGGTCTCTCTGGAACCTAGGTGGGCACTCGCTAGCGATACTGATTGTCTTGTGGAGTACTCTCCTGGTCTGCTCAAACATAATACGTACATTACTCTGATGAATATTTGTATCAAATTAATATAACTAGTCCGGCAGCAAGGGGGTAATGCCCTGCACCGACTGATATAGTTTTTTTCTCAGTGGATTCTACATCTGTGGGACCTCTATAATACACATAAACATTACACAAATATCTAGCCTCTTTCCCTGAAATAAGATGCTATTTTGCCTCAATATTCTTTGTTGTGAGAAATAACACTGATGGATTTTTAACACTTAGTGGTATTTATTATGGTTTTTGACTCTCTAAATGACATCCAAATTGTAAAACAACCCCAGAAATTAATTTCTCGTGTCAAAAATAGCTGGAAAGTGGTATTACACATGATTCTAGGACTAATTGTGAAAAAGTTATATTGACCATCAGCGATTCCAGCCACAGATGTAGATTCCACTGAGAAAAAAACTATATCAGTCGGTGCAGGGTCAGGCCCAAAATTCAGCTTTGGCTGCAAGACTAAACAGTATGATTGTTCAATCATTAATAATTGTATCCTGGAGTATGCATTGTGCATAAGCAGCAAAAATATAAAATGTCTAGAGTCTTTTGGCTGGCCAATCGATGTCTCGACATTAAATTTCTGTTCTTGTAGTGTCAGGTGCAGTAGAATGAAGTCCTTTCAGAACATTTTTCTGATGCTAACATATTAATTTCTGTTAATGTCTATGTGGATCCATGTTTCATTCTTTGACAGCATTCATGAAATTTTGGCGAAGTAAATTTTGATTTGTTCAAGTTAGAATTGAAAATTTAATATGATTTACTAAACAGCTTGTGGTCTTTGCTTGAATTAAATAAGTCCTTGGTTTTTGGTGGGATAGACAGGCAGTTAATTATTTTACTATGGAATTAAGAAAAATTTACATGTAATATGAGCATCAAATTGTTCCAACAGTTAAAATAACTGCATTGTATCAACACATGTAGGGCGGGGGCCTAGCTCAGAGGTAGCGCTCTGGGCTTCCAACCGCTGGGTCCCGGGTTCGATTCCCGGTCGAGCCTAAGTTGGATGGCTGTTTCATCCTTCGTCTCATAGCCATGGTCTCTGCCTGTCCTAATTAGCCCAACTGGTGCAGAAATACAGGACGTAAAGCCCTAATCACACACACACGTATCAACACATTGGTCATTACATTGTGGCTCAGAATTACCATTACAGCAGTAACTAAGAATTGCTCTGTTTGAATGTAATGAAACGGCCAAATCTGTATCTTCTGAAAGCTTTCTGGCAGCAGTGTTTCCACTAACTTGTGACACTGCTATTAAAGCGCTGCTTTCTCGGGTTTCATCCAGATAGAAAAACACAATGTGCTGATGTATTATTGAATAGAAATTTTATTAAATATGCAAAAGTAGGGGCTCACTGAAAAAGATAAACAGTCTACAGATCACATACAAATCAAGTACTCTTGTACATAATATCACTAAGGGTTGGGGGTAACAATGCGATCTTGTAAATAGAAAAAATGATGGCTTAATTTACACGATACGCTGAAAACATTTCACACAAGAGTTAAAAATCCATTCAAACAATTGCAATAGTGTCCATGCATCTTTCCAACAGAAAATTGCTGTAGTGCACAGGTATATTTGTAAAAACACACTTCATGGTGGTACAAACAATATAATTTGATAATTAATTATCCGAAGTACACATCTATAAAGACAGTGAAAGTTTTGCCTTGACTAACCTCATGCTTTATATAACAAACTAGGTGTGATTACTTTAGAATATATATAATACAATGTATAATGAACCTGAGAATTTAAATTACCCTTTTACTAAATCTGACTCATTTCTGACTGCATCACTGGGTTATGATTATACCAAAAATCTTATACAGATCTATGATTAAAAGCTTTAGAAAATACAGTCAAGATTAGATATCATGATTGAGCGTAAGGCTGGGAAATGTGCATAAAAGGAAAGCACCGTACATTCTTACCAATTATAAAGTAATTGTGTAATGATCATACCAAGATTATAAAACAGTTAAGTGGTGTAAGACAAAGATAAACAACCTCAAGCTGGGTTCGTGGGGCTGTAGGGCTTTCAGCAGAACTGACAAGTCATTTGCAGCAAATTGTGCATAAAATTAAGAAGGTTTGTCAGAAACCAGTTGATATAAATTTCACATTAAATTAACAAAAACACCAAAAAAAAAAAAAACCTTTACGTCACTAACATTCTAATTGTCCTGTGATAAATATTTGAAATATGACTAATTTTGGTTACGGAATAACCATCTGGAATGTGATAAAGTACACAATATTTTAGACACGGAGTGGTATTATTTTTTCCTCCTTAGCAAAACAGGAATGCTAGATATCCAGTAATGATGACTATGAAAGTCATTGTATAATTTGATTCCAAAATTCTTGCATGGACTATGTCTTTAATAAGTCTGCATTAAAATAAATTAATAATATGTCTCATTAAAAGCAAACCAGTGGTCAGCAAAGCCAATGGGGTACTGATGGTCAGCTATAGAATAAGTTAAATTTTAGGGCTGAATAATCAAGAGTTTATGAAAACCTAGCAGCAAACTGAACTTATCTTGTTTTAATGCATAGCAATGATACGATAACCTGGGACAGACAGATATTAACATGCCGAAAGAACGACATATAAAACAGAGTAATGAGACATCATTGGAGGTGCCTTGTACTCATTGTATATGCTGAGGCAGGTATAAGACCCCACCCATGGTATAAATGTGAAACAATGTGTGGACTCCAAGCCTTATCATCTCATCATTACGTGTGGCTCTGGCAGCTGGTCATATAAGCTGAGACATTAGACAATACTCGTTTAGACAAATTGAGGATTAGTTTTCAAAAGGGATATGATTGGGATACGTCGCAAACAATCAAGATAAGAGAAATACAATATTTACCAGATTATAAACAATATGGCTAAATTAAACTGGCCATATTCGAACACCGAAGGCATAATGACAATAAATAATCGACCAGCAATGGAGATTCAACATCCAGGGTCTGACGCCTCTAAAGGATATGACGCCACTGTTTAACAATTTTGTTATCTGTATAAATATATTACCATATAAAATAATTAGCATGTCATTTGTGATAGAAGTGCTCCAATGCAAAAATTTTGGTGCTTCTCTAGATTTTCTTATTGGTTACAACTGAGAAGAATTTGAATATTTTTCGACAAGAAAGTTTAATCATTGCGTTGACAGATAATTAAGAGTATCATTGCTATGCATTAATTTTCACTGCTATGCATTAATTTTCATTGAAAAGCAAGGCTCTATCTTGGTGAAATATACATGTATATGTGAAAGCTAGCCCTAAATGTTAACACATATTTATCTTGTCCAACTGGTGTAAAAAAGCAACCAAAAACAGGACTACAACCTCTAGCACCTGAAACATTCTTATGGAAATGCAAGTGTAGTTAAAATATTATATATACTATATATATAGTAAACAAAAATTAGTTCATTTGAAAAAAGTGCTTCATATAAAAAATATGGATAAATATCTAATGAAATATAAATGCCATAAAGTCTACAGACAAAGTTCATTATGAATTCTTAAGTGGCAAGATTTAAAATAATACTGCAACACTAGCCGAATCTACAATTATATGAATATGTAGTGATTACCTTACATTTAATTACCACAGCCTTAATTGTATGATTATACATTGTACAGTTAATTTGCACACAGATACACAGATACAGTGTTATGCTGAGTAAATGCATTATACAATATGTAATTATAAAGTTCAACTAAATGCTAATACAAAATCCGCAGTATAAATTAGTAAAGGGTCAAGCTGTTTGATATCATACCGCTTGAAATATACAAAACATTCGAAGATCATTATTAATTGGGCGCGTCTTCAGCATCTTTTGGTATTGGCAGACAAGCTTATCTGCTTAATAAGTGATTTTATACGGAAAGCATTTGATTCAAACCTAGTTCCTCTCTGCTACAGTATGATTAGCAAAACGTACAAAAGTAATCTCCGAAGGTACGATAGTGTTACCGTATAGAACTAAAGTTAGTACTACATACTACTTTCCATAATAGCAATCTAGGATATCAACTTCATTCAAGTTGCTAAAATTTGGTTCATGGAAACTAAAATGAACATTGGCTTACGTTGATTTTCAACATATTAAAATTATTTAATATTTGGTGACTCTGATTTGGTGTATTAAATAAATAATTTGGTTTATTCACCATTATTAGCTACTGTGTGTATTACAAGTGATATTTTTGTACAAAAGAATGGACCTTGTAATTGTGTAGAATTTAACCACTGGTATACAGGTTAAACTATGTTTCGAACTAAATCTACATTGCACATTCTAGTACACTCTCTAAATTATACATTTGTATATGAAAAACTTAAAAAAAAAACATTAGGATTTATTAAATGATAATAAACAAATAATATGCGAAAAAGTACAGTATAGCGGACCCAGATTTATGACCATATTTAACGAGTCTCATTGCCAGGCCTATGACGTAAAAATGCTTGAAATCAATGTATGACGTCACAAACAAATGTAGTTATGATGGCGGTTTCATCTTCACGGTAAAGACAGCGTTTATTTTTGCTTTTTCTTGGGGGCCCCCAAACCCCCGCTCATCTGCACCAAATGTTATTTTAATTGTGCTAGAACTTCAAGCTTGTGAAATATTTGATAAAATTTGTTTAATGGGCGCTAAATATGGGCATAAATTTGGGTCCGCTATACTGCACTAAACCCATAATATGCATTGGAATGCCAGTGGAATTTAAATGCAACACTTAGTATTCCTGTAACTAGTGTAAAGGGATTGTTTATGAATTTTATAAAAGCTGAACAACATATTGTTACTAATTAAATGACATAGGATGGATGCATTTATAGAATAATCAGCCGATCAATTTTATTAAAGTTTTTGCACACAATTTTGAATGCCTCATTAGGCTCCATGGTTCTATTGAGCATTTTTATTGAAACCCGAAATTTTACGGAATTTTGTTTATAATATAGGAAGTCTCATATACGGTTGTATTCCAGATTTGTATGCATAGATCTGGCACTGCTGTGACTAATTAATATAAATATCTTCATTATAACTAACACGTTTCATCTGAGTATTTGTATATATTATTTTACAACCTAAAGTATCAAGAATTTCTGAGATACAGGTATTTTATCTTGAATTCTTTCTACCTCGTGGTTGAATTTTCAAGAAATAGTGGCTCATTTGTTTCAGCTTCTGTCACATTTATGTCTCCATCATCCCCTTAGTAGACTCTTACTCTGTATAAATCTGTAAGTGGATGGTATTTTTCATTTCTCAAGTTGTTTCTTTCTTCTAGTTGTCCTCTGCAGCTGCTTGGTCCATTTCCGCGACGTTTTTGCCCCAGGAAAAGTAAGGATAAGAAGGAGCCCAGTCTGTCGTTGTCTTGTTCTTTTCTTCTTTGACTTTGTCTTTCGTTAGTGTCATGGGCCTGTGTCCCCAGACACATTGTTCAAATGTTAATGGGGCTGAAATGAAATTGGTGTTCAAGTGTCAGTAAGATGAACAAGCGTAAAGTGCTTTTAATCAGCTTTGTCATGGTAGAGAGATACAAAGAAACCAAATTAAAAGGTTTCTGGTTTCTGCTCATGTAAACTGCTGAGGCTTATACTGAGGTATGAAAAACCAATTTAAACCGTTGACCTAACAAAAATTAAATACATGTAATAGCTGTATTACTGGATATTATACTCAGAGTCAGATTGACTCATATGAAGCTCATTATAGCACTAAGGAAAAAATAGAGGGGAGGAAAAGTACCACCAGTCTGAGAGATCAGACACTGGCACTGTAGCAGACAAGCAAAGAAAATACCAAGAAGCGCCACTACCTATACTTCACATTGTAAACGCTGCGACTACTCCCCTCAGAATTCCCCACACGTTGGGAATTCTGGTGGTAGTAGGCGCCAACTTCAACGCCCCTAGTGGATAATAAAATTTATTCAGGAACCAGTACGTGGTTTTGTCAATTTCACATTTACAGTAGTTATATCTCCATTAAAATATCATTTTCACATAATCTTAATCGTAATGACCAAATGGAGCTATTACCAATTTAAAACGTCAACACAGTTTGAGCTCTGTGGTTCAACATTGAAGATCTTAATGCTACGGTGAGGACAATCTGCCTAGTGCCCCCTGTAGGCTCTAATAATTTTTCTTCCCATTAGCTGATGTTCATACTCAAAGGTGGTACAAATAACAATGTTGATCTAGTAGACTAGGTCTGCACTCTCAACATTATTATAATAATAGGGAGAAAAAGTACCACTAAAGGTCACTGATACTGTGGCAGATAAGTATTGTATGACAATGTTATCTATTCCGTAATGTCATCCATGCAGAAATGGTTTAGTGATATCATCTTAAATTGATATTGTCTTTTCATCTGCTACGGTCGTAGTGCCCCCTGCAGGTTTTGTTACTTTTTCTCCCCATTTGTATACTTACGTGGTGCTTGATCGTCCTCTGCTAGCTCAAAGTCAATGGCCTCAGTCCAAGCTTCATCTTGGTATTTGTCTAATTTGAAAAGATTCTTGGCAAAGGATGCTTTGGTGTTCCTCAAGGGGATTGTTCCTATGATGATCTCTAAAGGAATTTCCATGTCCCAAGACGGGCCAGATGGATCAACTATGAGCTGAAATATAGAATACTATTGAATAATAATTTGTTGGCAATACACGAGATCGTAATGTTAATCACCTATTGCATAAAACTGACTGTCATTCATCATCATGGAGCCATAAAATTAAGCGTAGTTAACTAGTGGAATGGGGCCCCATGATTAAGCAGTTACAGTCATAGTAAATATTATCCAAACATTTCTGACTATAATAGATCACTATCCATAAGGAGTCAATGCTGACATCATATGCATGTATCTGAATGTTAATACAGAATCCAATGCTCTATTAAGCTAAATCACTACTTCTACCGTTCAAATGTGCAGTATATTTTGAGTGTCTGAATAAATTAAGGGGTAACCGTATGACCAAATTTGAGTTACATTCTTTAAAATGGCGTAGAACCTGGAACATTTTTAAACTGTAATCATATAGTTTGATGATTTAATCTTAAAATTGAGGTGTTTTTATAACCGGTGGTTTTATTTGTGGAGATTAATTCCACCGTTGCATGTATTTGGACATTGTATAAGGCACTTGTTGTGGTATGCTCTCCAAGTATTACAGAACTCCCAAAAAATGTGTTGATTTATGGATGATACATTTATAAGCTTGTGCACTTCATGTCACCATGAGTCAAAATTGACTTGACAGCACCTGATGATGATGACTGTGATGACATTGATGATAATGTTTAGGATAAAGGTCAGTACAATGTACCTTTAAGTAGTAAGTATGATCAATGAGGTTGCAGCCAAGCAGTTTTGATGGTGGCAATGGTGGAATATGTAAAGCAAGGCCTTTGAAGGAGTCTGTTTCTCCCGGTTCCAGTCCGTTTCTTTTAATCTTGCTGACTTCCTTCCAAACCATTTTCCAGTCTGATTTTGCTCGGTATGTGGTCTTCTGCAAGAGCATTGAGAAAATGAGGGGTTAAGTTACCATTGCCGGTGTAAGGCATCGATATCTTGTATTTGCCGCTGTCAAATATGATAAGAATGACTAGGAAATAATGACAATTGTAATACTAAATTTTATTGTAACATACTGCATATAGGCCAATCCATATCCTATCAATGGCCCTACTGCTTTGGTTGTCAATCTCTCCAGTAAGCATTACATATTCCCCAGGTACAAATCCTGTCCTGTCAATTTTTAGCTGCGCTCTGACTGGTCCAGCCGCAAAACAAAGACAACCTATAACCTTCTGATTATGACTTTCTTGGGCAACCTGTAATTGTAAAAGGCAATAAATAGAATGTTTGGGATAAGATTTCAACATCTTCAGCATTTCAAACCGCATTTTGTGTATTATTAATCAGCCCATAAAAATATTTATTATACTGGAAACGAAACAAAGGAGGCATATTACTTGCCTGAGAAATCTGCTGTACGCTTCGGCGCTCATGTTTATTATCAGTCATTTGTTGTGAGTTGCCGCCAATGGCAGCTCACTATAAACGTCACAATATAGATATATATGAACAAGCGCCGACAGCGTGTGCAGTCAGGAAGAGTTTCTCCGGCTAGCATAACAACTGTTAGCTGAATCTGGTGTTCATAAAACATTTTGCCCAGTGGCACTAACAACACACTGTATTGTAATATATTTTTGTGTGTAACAAGCAGCGTAGTCTCTCCTATGATGGTGTGTGTGTGTGTGTGTTATTGTTTAATGCCTCATCAGCACCTGAGTGGGCTATATAGAGGCTCTCTAGGTTAAGATTATCTATATTTGGTAGTAGAAACCAGAAGCATGTAAAAAATCAATAATTGTCTGCGTTGGATATCTTGTAAAGAGATGTTGTAAGGGAGTAGCTTGAAACAAAGGTCTTCTAATGCGTTGTAAGTGGGTGCAATCTAATAAAATATGTTGGATTGTTAGGGGACACACCCTCCTGTAAAGCTGGAGCAGCTTGTGCAATGCGCACTGTCCTGTTTTAGCCACTAAGGATAGAGGACTTCAACCCTAGTGTTTCCCTCCTCGCCGCGTGGAGGCCCAGGACCTTCGAGGGCTCTCCTATGATGGAAGTGTTTTAACAATCACACGAGCAATATTTTATCATTTTTACTAACCTTTGCTTGAGGTTCTTCATTCAAATCAACGTCAGACACAACCGTGAATGTTCGCTTGGTTATGTGATCAAACTTCCAAGGGATGTTAATTGTTGCTTTGATCTGGTATCGTACATATCCGTGGTCACCTTCATAAGAAGCTGGCAGGCCTTGTGGGAGTTGAAATTTGAAGGGATAGGTATAGCTTCCTGCTTCAAGAATTGGGTTGTTTCCAGCTGCCTGTCCTTTTGCTGTAATATTAAGAAACCATCTGAAATTTCCTACAAGTTGAAACTTTCCATTCCTTCAGCACTGTTCTTACTATATGCAGTTCAATAAATGAACTCACATGATCATCACAATATATTACAGGTCAGATTGTGCGATTTTCTCTCTGTTTTCTTTTCATGTATCATTGCATGTGTCTCTTTGTGGCTAGGGTGGTAATGGTGAGGGTTAAGACCTTGAAACATTTTGTCGATAAAATTACTGTTGCCAACCATTCATTTGTCTCTTCTTTTCCATCTGAATTTGCCTCCCATCTATTCTTATTTAAATTAATTACTAACAACACACTGCGCTTTTGGTTTTACTTTCTCATGTCTATTCATACCTTTGCCAAACAGCACAACAGTAGAGTTGAAGTAAGTCTCTTTGTCTCTGAATTTCTCCGATTTAGTTTTTCCTCCGTCACTATCATATTCAGAATCTGAGGATGAAGAGAACTTGTCTTCGGTCCAGTCGACTTCCGCCTCTCCTCTGAAGGTGATAAGGATTCCTGTGAACAATGAAATCATAATACAGTGTTATTTTATTGTTCGTTTAACTTGAAATAAAGCTTTTGATTCATGTAAATTTTGTCTCATTTTCTATACCATTGACATTTTTATCATTCAGTTTTGTTTCTTATTAATATCTATCATTGACCAACTGAGATGGACATAATGATCAACATTGCGTTGTTAAATACATGAATTGTAGAAGCTCGTGTACAATTATTTGTTCACATAGTTTTCTCAGTGTAGACATTCAGAAAAACAGAATGGGCTAATTTTATCAATGGAATAGAGCCCTTTGTCAAAGTAGCTTCAACAAAACATCTACCTCTATTGAGAGTGTAATATACCCTCTGGAGGGTTTAGGGCATATAATACACAGTTTTCCCTGTGTCAGTCAGCCTGATGTACATTGGATTGTGATTTGATCTTGTGACTTCTTTATCATTTGTAATATATATGGCCTAATAAAGTTATCATTATTATAAGGTTACAGAGGAAACTTTTTATTCTAAATAGGTTTAAAATTTTACGTGCTCGTGGACATGAGGCTTTTCTCTACTTGAAGGGATAACCTACTTTGAGAGTGAGGAAAGACATGGTCATATAATTACCACTCATCTTCATTTCATCTGTTAACTCCACAGTAACATTGCCTTCCAGCCAATCTCCAGAAGAAAATACATCATAGTTTCTGTCAAGGTAGATGTCAAAGTTTTTAAGATCCTTCATAGTTCCAGTTGCAGTGTTATTTATTCGTCTGGAAAATAATATAGGAATAAGTAAATGCAGTCATCCAATGGTAGAACTTAATATTTGTGAGACAAGTCAGACAGTACCATCACTACTGACAGCCAGTGCAACAGACATGCATCATTACGTCTGCCACTGGCATATGGCCATGTAAGTATATAGACCACTAGGGCGGAGGCCTAGCTCAGAGGTAGCGCTCTGGGCTTCCAATCGCTGGGTCCCGGGTTCAATTCCCGGTCGAGCCTAAGTTGGATGGCTGTTTCATCCATCATCTCATTGCCATGGCCCCTGCCTGTCCTAATTAGCCCAACTGGTGCAGAAATACAGGACGTAAAGCCCTAATCACCCACCCCATATAGACCAGTAACATTGAGACATTGTTGTGGCCACTGACAGTTTATATATTGCACTCATGACTGGAAGATTGGGCAGCATCACCAGTAAGAGCCCTAGCCATGTAGTGGTATTCATATAGGCATTCTGCTCTTGATTGATATGATACTTATACAGTAAGGGCAGCTAGGTCATCAGGCAAATGGTTTTTTGTCACTGCTGTGCATGTTTACCACGGCAATACAACCATAATATTATAGAATAGAATAGAATTGTTTCTGCTAATGTAATACATACAATATAATGTGTGTTGCTGCCTGAGCTCACAAGCAGATAAAATAAGTACATAAATAATTAATAAATATATGTAAATCTATAAAAAATACAAGAAATTGATGTAAAAAGATGAAATGATTAATAAATCCATAAAAACATCACAAAAATTACATATTATTAAAAAAACGTGCAGCAGAGGGGTAAAAACTATTAATAAAATGTTCGCTGCCATAAAAAGTCCTTAGACGTCTACCAGATCTTAAAAAGTCAAATATATAATTTGCATGTCCATGTTTTGTAGATTGTCTTATCTTGTTCATAACCAAAGACACTAGAGAAAACCATTATTGATTGAGTATGGCTCTTAAAATATGACCATGACATGAATTAATCAATATTTATATTTCCACAGAGTATAATGCCCATTAGTGATTGCAACCTTGCATTATTCATTACCTATAGAGATGAGCAAGTTATTGTTTATAGCAGGTCATATCAATGTAAACATTTATAATTTATCTGTTTAAATTCAGAGTCATTATAGATATCGATTTCTTGCTAAACCTATATCACAATAGCTATATATATATATATATGATTTAAGCATTCCAGTATAACATAGGGGTCCTTTAAGTATATTGACAATAGATTCGCTTTTAAATGTATGACTTAAAATCCTGTCAAGACAAAATGGGTGTTTGTTTTCAAGGCAGAAAAAGGTGTCACCATGTTTGACCCGAATGGAACTGCACTTCAGTGGTGTGACAATGTAAAGCACCTAGGTAATACCTTGACTTGGAACTTGTGTGACACCAAAAGACCTTCAAATCAAACGAGGTGAACTTGCAGGAAGAACCAATACTACGTTGGGAACATTGAATTGTCTATCTAGGTAATATCCTGACAAAAGTTTTTGCTAGCAAGTGTTGCCACTACTATGGGTGTCAGACTTGGCAGATTCACAAAGCACTGTGAAATTATTACTCAACAATGTGGAATCGATGTATTAGGAGGTTGTTGAACTTACCCAACACAACTCATTGCAGATATCTGTCACAGTTAGCAGGATAACATCTCCACATGATAAAATTTGTCACAGCTTCTTGAAATTACTCAATACAATGTTGAACAGTGACAACAAGATTGTTAAGGTTATTGCTGAAGAGCAGTGAAGGACCACAGGACTATCATATCAGGCAATATTAATTATATTGAGACTGTCTACAAGAAACGTTTGACTGATTTTAGTAGCTTGCCTGAGTTAAAATCTTATTATTTACCACTTGAAGAACAGTGCACAGTTCAGACTGTGAGAGACATTTTGATTTACAATCCATTAGATTTGTCACCACTTGATAAATGCCACTTTTTATATTTTCTCTGTACCATTTGAATTTATCTGCGTAATTTGTAATATGTGTCTAAACCTGAATGCAGTGTATGAAATAAATATATATATAAATGTCAGAAGTTGGAAAAATAACTGATGGATCTTTGAAGCGTATTTTATGAAAATGTTTCTATTTATTCAAATATTTTGCTAATGTAGTGCACTTTTAAGTACACAAATTTGGAACTTGTATTTGTTGTAGTTCTAATGTAATTACATAGCATCACATTAAATGAGTTAACAATTCGTATGAAAATGTAAAAAAAATAAAGAAGCAGAAAGTAATAGGAATGCATTTGTTGTATTTACTAAATGAAAATATTCGATATTTATACTCAGGACCTGCCATACCTTAATAAGCCAAAACAAAATGTCCTAATATGGTCTATCAGACTATTTACATGATGCATTTGTTTTAATTTATGATTATAGCCTCCACCAATATGTAATGCTGCACTGTTTACATTAAAACTCACATAACCCTAGAAGTATGCCACACACACATATACTTCTGAATTAGCTAATTTAAATCAATGCATTGCATATATGGGATGACAAGGAACCTAACACAGTATAAGCTATGTTATGCAAATCATAGCTGCAATTATTTTCATGCCATTTTAGGTGAATTCCAGAAACATACCTTATTTCAATGGAAGCAACCCAGCCTGCTGCATGAACCTAACTGCACTAGCGCGTTTTGCATATAGTTCTGCATGCAGTTGCGGCGGGGGAATCCTCATCAATACTCATTATGACGTCATTCTGGGCTACCTAGGGGCCCTGACGGGAGATGCTCTGATTTGATGAATATCCGTCTGGGCAGGTCTGTAGCAATGTCTGCCTGCTTGTATTCTTCATTTGGAGTTATGACATGGCAGAAATGTTTCTATAATGGTCATGATTTTATTCAATATAAATACAAATGAACACCAGCTTAATGTGTCTAGTCACCACACTATATAACTCACTAAGTCCTATGAATTGTTTGATAATGTGAAGCAACATAATAAATGTAGACAATAGCATGTGCAATGACCAGAGGTACTACACCTTTGACAATAATGGTGCAGCTAGATTCTCAGAATTACTGTTATTTGCAGCCGCACCTGGACAGGAACTCGACAGTATTAATGGCTGCGTTTACAATGAAATCAATGCTGCCACTGTCTACTGGTTATTTGGCAGTTTAATACCAAGCCTGATTAAGGTTATGTCGCAGAAAAGGAATGTGTGGAAATCCTTAAGGTAATGGGTCTTATAGTTGGATACAATGATTGTTTTGGCAGTAGTAACTTTCTTGCAATTTTAGAACAGGTTGGAGTTCCGGGGCATGCTTTTGTTTTTGGAAAGTGATTTGTGAAATTTTGAGTCACAGGCTTTTTTACTGTTGTGAAAAGTCAACAACTTAGGTTGCACAAATACCTGTGGGGTAAGATGTCTCATACATTGTGACCATTCAAGCAAAATAGTTTGGCATAATTTGTTGCAAATAATTCAGTGGTAGCTGTAATATTTAAAGTATTTCTTACATAACCTGATGAGTTTGGTCCCAGGCTTACAGGTTGTTAAAGATAGTTGGGACTTAAGTGGAGTTTCCTTTATTAAGACAGTTTATGTTTTCTCTGGTAAATTTCAAGTATTATGTACTCAGATTTATTTAAAATTGATGCCACTAATGTATGTTGGCCCATTCTGCAAATATGTTTATTTTATTTTTTCCTCTATTTTTGTGACTTTATTAATAATAAATTCTAAATGTTAAATATAATAGGGGATACATCCACCCTTGGGTAATGGTATTTTGTAAATACTCGGATGTAACCCCTTCCAACACATTATATGTTATTTTTATATAACCTGCTATTTGTCATATATACTTGTAAATTAATGTACTTGAGTGTTGGTGAATAATAAAATGTCTAAATGTCTAAAGATATTTTGTTTGGAGTCAGTATTGTCAGCTTATCATGTGAAACCCCTGTCTGGGGTAAGATGTATAGTTAACTTAGCCCTGAAGAGCCCTGTATGTTAGCTAGCATGGGTCCCTGGGGCTACAATTAACTTGACCTTATTCAATTATTATTTGCTGGAAAATTGTAGCATGTTTATACTAGACTAAATAGCCCTCAAAGGTCCTGGGCCTCCACGCGGCGAGGGTGGAAACACTTGGGGTGAAGTCCTCTATCCCCAGTGGCTAAAACAGGACAGTGCGCATTGCACAAGCTACTTCTGGTTTCTACTACCAACTATGGATGATCAATCTTACCCTAGAGAGCCTCTACATAGCCCACTCAGGTGCTGATGAGGCGTTAAACAATAACACTACCTACCTACCTATACTAGACTAAATAAGGTATTATGTGGCAAAGAATCATTCATTTCAGAGGCTGGCTGGTTGACAAATGATTCCTTTATTTTTTTTGTGACATCTCACCCCCTCTATCCCTACTTTGAGCAATTAGGGGTCAATACGATGGTAGCAAAATTCACACCCTTGAAATTTCCCATCCTTCTTATAGTTTACATGTGTAACAATTCACCCGGAGTTGGAATCGAACTCTGGTCCCTGGGACCGCCAGAACGTTTACCAAAGAGTCACTCCCTGGTGCAAGGGCAACATTCTGCTCACACCAGGACCACTACACTACACTCTTCTCATAATGAGGCTTGACGGCGAGCCTCACAATTATTACACCTAGCCTATTCCAGGCTAGCAGGACATGGGTCCACAAGTACAATCACATCGGGGGATATTAGTAACAATTTTTCCAGAGCGGGAATCAAACTCTGGTCCCTGTATAGGCTCGAGGGGGGGGGGGGGGGGGTACATGTCTCTTTTACAGCCAAATCTGGTATTTCTTTTCTATATCATGAGAGCCTCCAAAAAAGGTTGGGTAACACTTCCACACCAAGTACGTTTTTTCTGTACAGGCCAATTTGCGATAACAACGGCTTAGCGTCATTTAACTGAACTGACAAAAGTTACATTTCATTGAATCTCAAACTGTAAATCGCCCATAGAATGGAAATTTACAGGCATTTATCATTGCTTGGTGTAGCTGACACATTTTCAACATGGTTTAATGTTATAAACTCTTTTATGGCAACCAATGGTGTTATTTAACCATACTTTTCTAAAAAATTGCTTTCAATTTGAAACTTAGTCAAAGTTGAGTACCATCCTATGCAATGAATATTGCAGATAGAACAACAAAACCTGATCAAAAGTTTCCTTATTTAGTTATCTTACAATTAATTGGATTTCTGCATCAAGTGTTGGCGATGGAAGAGGTGTCAGGATGATGTTGTTGAGTGCAAGGATGGCTAATATAAATATTGGCTATGCCACCCTTGTCGGAACTGGCAAGACTTGCTGTTGATGATGTTGTGGAGATGTATGCATGATGGCTTGGTATTGACAGGAGTTGATATGCAGGGGGGGTTGTTGGATATGGAATAAGTAGTAATGGTTGAGGACAATAGGCAGGTGGGCACTGACACTTTTGATGTTAAGTGATGCAAGTTTGAGTGGCTGGTCGAGTAATCTTAGTGGAGGCATAATAATTTGCCAAGTTGGTATAGTGTCACCAAGTTCTAGATGGGGCAGGGCGGGTTCGATATCAGGGTGGGTGTAGATAGAACTTTCTTTAAGGTGAGAGATGTGGAAACCTTTTTTTGGTTGTAACTCTTGACAGAGCAACATAGGCCATGCCATTCTAGAAAATGTGCTCCATAGAGACGACAATGTTGCTGACTGTTTGCCCCTGAACTTTATGAATAGTGACAGCATATGCAAGGTTGAAAGAGTACTGTGTGCGTGCCACTTGGGAAGTTTTGTGGTTGGAGTGCTCAGTGTGGGGAAAGATTACTACAGATTCAGGGTAGCCTGCGATTTGTTATGTTGAGCATGCTTGTAGGCCAACTGAGGCGTGATCAAATTTTACTGCAATAAATGGTGGGAGTGTGTGTGGCTGTGCATTTGCAATCTTCGTAATTATTCCAAGGACACCATTTGCTAATCCATCTTCTACACTGATGTTTGTGGTGAGCATTATCTGGGCACCCTCTTGTTGGAGGAAGGACAGGTTTTGGATTTTGATTTTCTGTGGCAAAAGGGGTTTGACGCTTGTATGTTTTGCCACTGAGAGAGACATGGTCTGAAGCTGTTAAAATTATGGGTTGGCCATCCAGGTTATTAAGTCTGGTTGTGTTATATATTGACACGTCAGCATTTCTACCAAAGACATGCAGAAACAATGCAATATTTGGAGATGCAGGGTCAATTGCAGCTTCTTGAAGGACAGAAAGGTCTGCCTCGGAAAGGTTTTCAGCTTTTGTACGCCTTCGGAGTCTTTTGAGGAACTCGGCAAAGGGAAGATCGTCTTGTTGTCGCATGATGTCAGTGAGATGGTATTTTAAAAAAATGGACATAAAGATATTGTGGAGGGAGTGTGACTTGCAAAGTATTTGTCCTTTTACTGGCGGAATCTGGTGGAAATCACCAACTGCAAGGATGTTGGTGTTGCTGAACCATGTGGCTGATGATGTGGAGTTCTTGATTTGCTGGAGCCGAAGGTGGACTTGTGTGAGGAGGTTTTGGGGGACCATAGATATCTCATCTATAATAACGAGCTGAAGGTGGCAGTACTTTGAGCGAAGAGTATTGAGTTCATTTTCTGAAAGATGTTTGGTTGATACTGTAAGAATTTTTAATGCAGAGTGGATAGTTTGACCTTTGATATTGAAGGCAGCAGTTCCTGTAGGAGCCAATTTCAGTACTGTGACCTGATCTGCAGAATCTGTGAGATGACTGTAGATTTTGGTAAGTTGGTGGTCTATACAATGTATGATATGCAATTTTCCTGTGCCGGCACCACCTGTCAGGAAGATGTGATACGGATCAAGTTTGTGGCCATAGATATTGGCAATGGCATGTAGCTGAGTAAAATGAAACAATTGTTGTTGCTTTTCATTCATTGATGCGAGCAGATGGGATACAGATGGAGTGGTTGTGATTACTGGAGCAGTGGAAGGTGTAACAAGTTGAGCTGCTCCGATATCTAGTTCTAGGATACATTCATCGATTTCTTCATCATAATTGCAAAGGTCTTGGAGAAGTTGCTTGTCTTATGTGTCTTCAAGTCGTTCTGTTTCTGCTGCTGGAGCTGTGACTGCCCAGGCATCTTCCAGATTGGGACACTGTTGAAGTTGTACCCAAGCATTGTCTAATTCTTCTGTTAGTTTCTCAAATTTAGACATGTTTTGTAGGGTTTGCCGGCAAACCTCTGGTGTGGAAAAGTAGGCTTCAAATGTAAGTACGATGGAGGTTTCAGTTCATGTGTTGAATGTGGCCAGTAGACACGTAGGATATTGCAATAGTAACGCTCTGGGTTGTGGGACTGTTTGAAGTGTGGGAAGCCATTTATTGCAGGGGACTTGTCTCTGTGCAGAGCATGGATGTTAGACTCATCGACTGGTTCATCACTGTCAGAGGGGTTCTCATGATGGGCAGAGGATGGGAGTTGTTGACCATACACATTTTCTAGGTTGAGACAAAACAGCAAAGCACATGTTGCTGAATGTTCTGATGTTTGGTCTGGCTAGGTAGTGGTCTAGTAAACTGGTTTGCCAAACGTCATCATCATTTTTGCTTTTGAGCACAGGAACTGGTTTTGTGAGCCTGGAAATGATAACATAATGAGGTTAGAATGGACTAGGTAGCACAGAATAAGTGGAATGTTGTTTAATCTCTTTTTCATGCAACATAATTTAAGAAGTTTACCTTGTTGGAGGATCACTTGGTAAGGAAGACGGTGGCACGAGTGGAACATTTTAAGCGCATGCCTGTAATCCTGTAGACAGATTCCATGAGGCTTACATCCCTGTTGCTAACAAAAACATTGCCTAGTTGACGTACCTGTTGCAGAGGCTGTACCTGTTTGAGCAGACCTCCTAGTACTTTTTCTGCTTTTGAAATGTAACTAACGATGTACATTATGCAACTGTATGGATCTAGGATTGGTTGAATATCGATATTCCCACCCTGTCAAGCAGTCCCAACAATATCAGACACCTCACCCCTGGGTAGATTACTCATTGCTGACTGTTCAGTTGTTCAGGTGAGTGGGTGAGACGGTCTTAATCTCCATATTTTTGTATCAGATGGGGCTCATCAAGACTGATGAAGCAACCTTCAACATTGGCTGGATTCGAACCTTGGACCAAGTGGTTGGCAATCTAGCGTGCTGCCATTGAACTAAGCCCCAGGACACACTTGCTTATTTTTCTTAGTCCAAAGGTTATTCATCATTGTGTGGTATTATAATAAAACCTAATAACTGTGTGATTCAGAGCCTTGAACTTCATGAGTGATGAGGTTGGGCTGGTGAACCCACGAGTCCCGTAGGGACGAGTGGGTAATCCAGCCCAATCTCATCACGAGTGAAGTTCAAGGCTCTGAACCACACAGTTATAAGGTTTTATTTATATCCCGCAATAACCTCTCCATTATTATTTTTTATGAGAACTATTTTTCCAGCAGTGAGTAAGGATATTTTGTTTTTCTATCTGTTCTGCCTCACTCTGGTCGGTCGCCATGGTGATGACGTCACCATTTCAAAACAACAACGTCATGATTCAGCAAGGAGAGAGTCTTCAATATGAAGCACTTTTGGCCTTAAAATGGCGAGTTTATGGACATTTGAGTATATTTAACTATTTCTACTGAAATATTTTTGGATTTTATGCTCATTTAGGATGGAAAGGTGTATTCAAGACATGTTGTTACCCAGAAACTATATGAACTGGGCCATTGTCACTGCTCAACACTTCAGCAAATTTTCATTGTTGACTTTCTGAAGCTTCTTCCATGTTAAAATTTTACTCAGATTGAAGGAATCAAAAAGTTAATGGGGTTTCCTATGTCAGGTGAGGCTAATTTTGTTTATTTTATAGATTTTGTGAAGAATATCCAGTTGAAGTGATGACTCTCATGACGTCACTAAGTTTGTGTGTGCTGTCCTGTGATTGGCCAGGCTGTTCTCTTTATAAGGGATAATGTATGTTATGAGGTTCACAACAATGAACCTAATAGTGTGAACCTCATGGTTTTTCTATGAGGTTCACACTCTATTGCGGGATATACTGAAATAAATCAGTTCTAAAGGAAGAAAATTAGCATCCCCCAACAAGCTTAAAGTAATTGTTCATTGCCTTCACCACAATATTTATCACCCAATGAAGCTAATAGTGGTTCCCTTCAATTCCTTGGTATCAAAAACATACAGTTAGAGACTATTAACGTTCTACCTACTTATTTTTGGAGTTTGGAGCCAATTTACCAAATTCGGTGAAATTGGTGTTTTGAGGGTTAGGGGTAACTTTTGTTGATTTTTGACCCTACTGTTGCCATGTACCCTGTGCTGTAAAAGGCAAATACGTAATTGTAACAGAACGAAATAAGGAAACTTTTGACCAATTTTTGTTGTTCTATCTGCAATATTCAGTGTATATATTATATATGATGGTACTCAAGTTTGACTGAGTTTCAAACCGAAAGCGATTTTTGAGAAAAGTATGGTTAAATAAAACCATTTGTTGCCATAAATCACAGTTTATAACATTAAACCATGTTGAAAATGTGTCAGCTACACTCAGCTATGATAAATGCATGAAAAATTGTATTCTATAGGTGATTAACAGTTTGATATTAAATAAAATGTAAATTTTGTCAATTCCGTTAAATGACGCTAAGCCATTTTCGCAAATTGGCCTGTACAGAAAAAACGTACTTGGTGTGGAAGTGTTACCCAAAAGTGTTTTGAGGCTCTTTTGATATACATCAGGAAAAAAAACAGATTTGGCTGTAAAAGAGACATGTACGTGGCACATTTGGCTATGTGCACTGCACATGTATCCAAGGATGGATGACTTATCAATGCAGTTACAAAATCTTGCCCATTGCTTTTTTATTGAAAGAAAAACCATGCAGCAGCTGTACAAGTGTTTTAAAAAATAAATATTTAGTGGTGCATATGGCCATTTATTTCGTTCACTTGTCCCTCATTGCCTTGTTATGGCAATGGTGAGCAGTTGTATTGATTTGGGAGTCATAATCACAGCCAAATATTATTAAATACTGAAAAATATTTGTCAGAAAACTCGAAAAATGGCAACTAAACAGGAACATGTAAGTGGTTTAATTTCTCTGGGCATTAATTGAATGCATTTTAGGGTAAATTCTATGCAAAAGGTTCCTAGTAATTATCAAAATTAAAATCGCTGATCGTATTGACTTGATAATATGCAGAATTCATGAAAAGTGTGGAAGGGGGCTTAAATATATATCTCTGTTGATCCCAGTCAACTGAAGCAAGCAGCAGAAGTTAAAATGGAGAATTTTGCAAGCTTTTTTGTTATTGTTGCAAAGAAGTGTTTTAACTACCATTCCTTCCCAGTTGGATGGCTGTTTCATCCTTTGTCTCATTGCCATGGTCTCTGCCTGTCCTAATTAGCCCAACTGGTGCAGAAATATGTAAAGCCCTAATCACACACACACACACACCATTCCTACCCATGTTGTACTGTTCCATGCCAGTTGTTTAAAAAAATATGTAAAGAAAATACTGGTGTTATTACTTAATTGATATATGTGGGAACAAAAGAAACTGATTTGTAATTTTATCATTGCAGACCAGGGTGTACGGATCAAGTTCAACTAAGTCACGGACAGTATACTTTATTATTGGTTTGCAAATTTTGATGATGGTTGGGTACTTTAGCATTGATTATCTTGCTGCAGTCCAAGATGATGTCCTGAAGAATGAACATCAAAGAAGTTCGGAAAATTCGAAAACCAGCCAGACATTTGGAAAAAGCCATTGGTGTGTTAACTTCAATGATTCTGTTGTCAGAGATATTCAGAATGGATTGTTGGTACCTTCTAAGGAAAACAGAACATTGTATTTAATTCCCATGGGCAGGACTGGAAATATTCTATTCCAGATTGCTGGAGTTTATGCAATGGCTCATGATACCAGGGCAAACATAGTTGTTGAGAAGCGTTCTATTTTTGAAGGTTTCAAAAACTCACCATTTAAAGTTGTTGAAAAAGGATATTTGCAACAGCAAAATCTCACTCGGTATCACTCGGCGCATGGAACCAAGGTATTTGTTGAAGCATTTAAAGTATTACTGAATGACAGCATCATATACCGTCATTTTATGCAAAAATTTGCATATTTCCAAGGATGTTGGGAAGAAGTAAGAGATAAAATTCACTTTAGGGATGAAATTGTTGAAAAAGCTCAAATGGTACTAAGGGCTATTCTTCACAAATCAAATTCAACTGGGGAAGAGGTGACCTTTGTTGGAATACAAATTCGAAGAGGTGATATCACTCACCAAAACTTTCAAAATTATGGCTATAGAACCCCAAATGCATCCTATTTTGCCCGTGCAATGGATTACTATGAAAATAGATACCAAAAATGTATTTTTGTTGTCACAACCACTGACACGACATGGGCTGCTCTTAACCTAAATCGAACAAATGTATACATTTCTAAAACGGTAGCAAAAATGAGTGCATTAGAGGATATGGCACTTGTGGCTAACTGCAATCATTCCATCACATCGTTTGGAACTTACAGTTGGTGGTGTGGTTTCCTAAATAAAGGCCAAACTGTGTATTACAAAGATTGGATTCGAAATAATTCCAACTTCTACAAACGAATATCCTACAAAGCGGAGGAATACTTTCCCCAACAATGGATACCTATGTCGTGATATACCAATAATTATCTACGCATGAAGTCCATGTGATTATATTTCCAATGAAAAAATTGATGGAAATGTGCCGTTTACGAATCTGGTCATAGATCTGTCTGTAGTTAGGACATGTACTCAAGTACAGCTGTTGTTTAACGCCATTTATTGAAATTTACTCACGTACACATGTTAATTAACTCCATTTATTGATTCGCATTCACAAACTCAACATATTTTATTGGATTGTTTACTGTTGATAGTTTTAGGTACATGATAGAACTTTTCTGTATTCTTAATAAAATGTTTGGACTCTAATTCTTAGTAAAATGTTTTGATTCTTAGTAAAATGTTTTGACTCATAGTAAAGTCTAGTGCCATTCTGTTCATATGGTTAGGTGTCAGAGACACCACTGCTTGCACTGCATTCACTAAAGTGTCTTCTTCTGTGTCTTCGCTCTTGGTTACGTCCAGATCGGCTCGGCGGATCTTGTGGAGTGACCTCAACAGACACCATACGTCTCGTAAGAAGAGCTTCGTGGAGTTTCTCATTCGTAGGGGGCCTTGTGACAGAAATCCTCCTCCTCCTTGAGGTATCTTCATTTCCATGGACCATATTGACTTGTTGCTGTGATATGACACTTTGACGACGAGCTATGATGGCACTGTACTCTTCCGTCAGCTCACTAACCATCTGTCTGAAGAAGTCGTCTCCATGTCGCAAGATCTGAAGGAAGAAATGCATGTACATTGAAAGTTCATAATACGGCACTACTCCCTCAGAGCCGAGACCACATTGCAGGTCAAGGCCCTGACCAGTGTCCACTCGAGCACAAGAGGGCTCATGCAGAAGCACTGACCAAGAGTAAGCTTAGTGTTGGCAGGCACTGCATCCCATCTTAAAGGTCCCTGTCACCATTGGTCAGCCTGACTAGCAAGAAAAAGTTATGATAGGTACAATATATTGACAGCAAGTTATGATAGGTACAATATATTGACAGCAAGTTATGATAGGTACAATATATTGACAGCAAGTTATGATAGGTACAATATATTGACAGCAAGTTATGATAGGTACAATATATTGACAGCAAGTTATGATAGGTACAATATATTGACAGCAAGTTATGATAGGTACAATATATTGACAGCAAGTTATGATAGGTACAATATATGTGAAAGCATACAAGTATGGAGAGCAAAATCATATATCCATAATTAGATGTTGCTTCATATGAACAATATGAATTTTGGATACTCTGTTACATAATTTGAGATATTGTTTCAATTGACCTGGCCTGGGTTCAGAATTCCGTATCCACTCTTTTCGTCATGTTGGCCTGGTTTGCTGCACATCCTGCGAAGAATTTCCCTCATGACACTGTTATTGGAAATGACCTGACGTAAGCTAGGTCCACCTGTGTTATAGAAAAGCAAGTACATGTCATTTATATGCCCCACTGGATCAGCCTGATATGCTCTTAGGTTACCAGGTCCCAAACCTGTATTCTTCGGAGTATAAAATGTTACAACAGTTAAATTGAATTAATTTGCCTTTTAAGTAAAACTATATAAGGATTCTGGTGCTGACATTTGATTCCTTAGCTCAGTTTATTCCAATGAAGTTGATCAGTTGATAGGCAATATTAGCCTGAAACCACTGTCTATCATTGTCTTATGAATGGTGCTGCTGGCAACTAATTGGATTATTGTGACAAAAACCTTCTTTGACCAGTAGCTTACAAGTTTGTGTGCTGTATTGATTATGACCTTTTCTTTGTGTGTGTGCTGTCAGTAAACAGAAACTTCTAGAGTATTTATTTCCAGCATTTTTCGTGAAACCTTACCTACTGTCTCGGCGTAACCCAGAATATAAGCCACTACCCCTGTGACATGAGCTGCTGCAATGGCTGTGCCCCATTGGTCATTGAGATCACCACCACAGGGAACTTCTCCTAAAGCCAAGAGGTCAGTTTCTCGACCTTTTCCTGTGAAGGGTGAGGGTTCTCCGTTGTTCTGGTGGCTGCCTAGAATAAGTATCTTGCATTACCTTATGTATATATTGCACATAATAGAGTCTTCACTGAGCAGCCCTGAGTTCAGCAAGACATAAGTCCTTCCTCTCCTCCTATTACTCATTTTGCTTTTCAGACATAGAAGATAATCACTGACTTATTCAATAAATACAACATTCTCAGAAAAATAACAAATATCAACTGTATGATAAGGTGTCAAATATACATTTAAATGCACTAAAATTACTGCTGCTAGGATGCACTTTGCTACAGCCAATCACAGCCAAGGAGGGGTACTTTTTCAGCCAATAGAATTGCATTATTCTGTCATAGCCACCTGGTGGAAATATAGAGAACCTTCCGTGAAAATCCACTATTGTATAATTTATACTCAAAATTCAGTCGCGAACTATACAGAAGAAAAAGGATCTGGAACAGAGGAATATCACCTACTTCTGGAACACCTAAAGCTAAAGCTATTAGTTTTCGGATGGTTTGCTTTGTAATTTTGCTATATGATATTTTAGGGTAGGTTCTGTCTGGAAGCATGAACTACTTTTGGAAAAAATAAGCAGAAGATTAACCAGAATAGTACTGTATGTTACGTTTCTCGTGCCCCAGAAATGAAATCTCAGAAGTCAGAAACATTGTCTTTTTACAAGAATCTTGGGGAAAAAAAGATAGACATGGTATTATGGTCTAATTTAATGCTCATTACATCATCAACCACTAACATTCTCCTAAATAATCATTCAGTGTGAACATCAAGGTTTGGTACTGATGATTATCTAATGTAAGAGCTTGCAAAAAAAGGAATCTTGTATTTCTGAACTTAATGGCTTACCGATGCATAGGACATCTCCATAACATCCAGGATAGGAAATGAGCTCAGAATCCAGAACAGATGATCTTCCAGAAGCACAGACAATGATCTTTCCTGATGTGGTCAACTGGTTCACCATGTTGTACATATCAAAATCAAATGATCCAAATGTGACGGGAATGAAAACAACGTCACTTTGTGGTAGAAGACCATTCTTCTCTTGTTCAATAAGGTACTTCAAGCCTACAAAAAACCACAGAAACTGAATCTGGAAATCCAGTTGATTTATTAGGGCGTTCATGCAGTTAAAAATACTAAGGCCAATCAATATGACAATATTTATGCAATAGAAGGGTGTTTGTAATAGCATCTAGTCAAAATTTAAGTCTTAATTACACTGTATGGTATGGTTTTAATGGTAACATTAACCAAGACTGTGATGAAATATATATTGCAACATAATTGTGAAAAGTAACATAGCCATAAAACTATTGCTATGCTTTATGATTTTTTGGAAAATATTAATAACATGTAGTCTTGTAAGACCAATCATATTGTGTTGATTTAGAAAATATAAATTCCATAGACTTTCATCATTCAAGTAGTTGTGACCCAGTATAATGCAATATATCTGCATGTAAAGCCTTTAAGCCTAGTCCAGATTATCACGAGTAAGAGAGATGTGTGACCATGGACGTCAAAAAGGGACTATACGTGCTCAGTCGTGGCTCTGATAATCACGTATAAATTTGCGAGGCTTCCACAAGCTGTACAAGAGGGGATGGCGAGTATACACGGAAGGACACTAGGACAGCCTTGGACTCCCCATGTGATTCCCGTAAAAAGGTTAAGGATTTGACTTGTAGACATATCCGCCATTTTTTAAACATGTTTTAAAATTTTTGCCCTCTCCATGGATATCCAATAGTGATCTGAAAGGTTCTTCGGATTAGCAGGAGTATCCGCACAACGCTCGGCGAGAGAATTATGTATGAAAAAGGATAAGTATGATTAACAATTTGTCGTCATCCAGGCTCACCATGCCCACTTGTGACAGTGTGAACGCCCCTTTACCTGCTATCATCCAATCTGGTCGACAATGCCCAGATGACCTCCCCACCTTTATGGAGACTACTTTGCTAAAAGGTGCAGCTCCACAGGTACTTCCTGCCACTAGTGCAGCTGCAACTGTGCCAATTGTGCAGTCATCATCAATGAATGCCTGGTGGCAATCCTCAGGAACAGCATTGTAAGCAAGTCCTGCTATTTTATCCCCGAAGTTTCCAATGTTATCTCGGCTAAAATGACAACAAATCACGATCTCTTTAATACTTTTTCTTGCCTGGGTATGCTAAACTATGCTCATTGCTCATGAAGAGGGTCTATTGGTGGACTTCTGCAACATTTTGTCAAAAAAAATGAAACAGTGGGTCTGCTATATCTGTTACAATGTGTCTTTAAAAGTAAATTGCAGTACTTAGACAATTGTTTCAATGTGCTAAAACGATTATATAGTGAGTGTAGTTTAAATTTCACTCTTCCTTTCGAACAGTGCTATCAACGTGATAAGGATAATAATTTTGGAAAAAGTGCAGTATAGCGGACCCAAATTTACGAACATATTTAGCGAGTCTCATTGCAGGCCAATGACGTCAAATGCTTGAATTCAATATGTGACGTCACAAACAAACGGCGGCTTCAAGGCAAGAACGCAGCTTATTATTGTTTACATTTTGTTTTTCTCGGGAGCTGCTGCCCCCAAACCCCTGCTTCTCTATAAAAAATGTTATTCTTATTGTGTAATAGCACGAAATTTGGTCAAAAATAGTGATTATTTTCGTATTTAATGGATGCCAAATATAGGCATAAATTTGGGTCCGCTATACTGCACTAAACCCATAATTTTTGCTACAAAGTGATGCGCTTTACACACCTTGGTGGCTTACTGAAGAATTCTGGATGATATGCATTGATCCCAAGTCCAAAGATTGCAACAACGACATCTCTCAATTTCCCTTGTCTCCATTTTGTCAGCAGAGTCCTGTTTTCCATTAACACTGGTCGATAGAAATTTGGTGTAAGCGTTTGCCTCTCTTCGCTGTTTTGAGAAGGTTTAAAAGCTAACCGGAACTTTTGTGGTCCTGTTGCTGCAGTGATGTATCTGATTTGTCACCAAAAAAAAAAGAAAAACATTTTTTAGTATTGTTAACATCAGATAAACTAACAACGTAAGTTACTTGCTATTAAAGATGTTTTATGCCCAAGATATATTTTTCATTATCTTTCCTTTTCTCTTTGGCATTAGATCCAATACTTGATGTAATCTTTTGTCATATAAATAAATTTGTATTATAATATCTAGGTTGTAGGATAAATGCAGAGAAACACTGCTGTTTGGTTTCTGGCGTGATTGTTGTTTTGCAATATTTTTACATGTAAGTCATCAAACAAATTTAGATGCATGATACCTAAACTTGAAGACTTCTGAAGAGAACTTCAGAATGCTCTGTTCATCCTGAATCATGTCCTCACTGAGAGCTTCTTGGAAGTAGACCATGAGAGTATGGCATGCCATGTAAGATCCACAGCAGTTGAATGGCAGGAGTCTGTCATCAGGGTTAGCCATGAAGCCTTTGCAGTTGTCTTGGATGAGCTCAAGCAAATGACGTGAAGAGAATCTGAACAGGATTTTGAGAGGAAGATATAGTAAGTAAACTTGCAGTAGACAATGGATCCTTGTTTTATGAACATCTTCTATTGAGGTCACATTATTGCATACAGTGTATTACTGTATTACTGTATTACTGTATTACTGTATTACTTCCTGCAGATTTTGCAGCAGGCAAAGTCAAAGACAGAACAGTGTTTGAAAAGACAACTTTAATTAGTACTGTTTGTGGAAATCCTCACTTTGGCTATGCATTGTTAATGTGAAATTACACACCAAGTAATAGTTTGTGAACTGGGTACAACTACAAATTTGGTGAAGAAAAACTTCATCATATTTGCAGACGTACCTAGTTCCTTGAAAGTCATTCGAGCATAAAAAGTATTACCTTAGCAGAATTTCGTATATTCCAGCAACTTTCTCAACTGGGATTTGCAAGAAAGTGTAGTCAACCTTATAATAGTACACAATTATCTTGACACCTGGAGGACATTCAAAATCCCTTGATGATAAAGTTCCTATCAACATGGTAAGCCTGAGATGTTGGACATGTAGAGTAATTGGGTATTCTTCTCTTGGGAGAGTACGTAAGATGAGGAGTAGGTCAACAAAAGCAGTTTCACCAGGAATGTAAACATTCTTGCATTGCTTCAGTAAAGGTGATGACATCGCATCTGCTAGATCTTGTATATGACTCACAGGAGGGATGATGATTTCTTCAATAGCCACTGTAACCTTTATGTTGGTTGCAATGTCTTTAAAAACTGAAGCTAGTGATGCACTCCTGCTGTCTGAAATACTCAAGTAAGATGTTCCGCGCATTTCTTCCGGAATCTGGATCATGGTATCATCATCAACATCCATATCTTCCAACTGAACGTCAGGAATTTCCAGAGTAAGTTCATCAAAGCGAAGGTCAAGACAAGTGACCATGTCAGCCAAATTGCATCTTCTAAGCAAATTCAAAGCACCCTCGTAACTTCTCATCATGTTACTCCTCAAAAGTTGTTGTTTCTTGGGGTATTCTTTGAAGACTTTACTTCTGTTGTTGCTGAAGAAAATCTTTGTCAACTCATGTTTGAGGTAAAAGCAGGTCTTTTCCTCTTGTCTTGATGATTCTGGCAATGTATCCTCATCCGCGGTTAACTCTGAGCTTTCAGATTGCAAGTAAAAGATGATTTGTCGGTGGTCTTTTCTGTGTACGTCGGAGATATAAAACTTTGATTCCAAACACTTCTTTAATAATTCGGTTCCTCTGATAGCCATGGCTTCCATAATGTTTTCAAACTCTTCTGGACAATCACCAGTTATCTCCTTGAAGTATACTTTCATATTTATATGATCTGTTCTTTCCAACACTTGCTGGATGAAAGCTGTCTCAGGTGGATACAACGCCGCAAATGAATCTACATCGAGAACATCAGCAATGATACCAGTGTGCTTCTCATGACGTGATAAAGTGTTGATCACCCTGAACAAGTAATGGATTGGCACTGTCCCAGGTATGTGAACAACATCTGGCTTGAGATTGTGCAACTGACTCATTTGGTCAAACTGGACAACGTGTCGGTATTCCGGCAGGATGACTTTTCTGACATGGCCGTGATAGTTATGGAAGTAAGTTTCGATGCACCTTTCAACATTTATTCCACTGATTGTCATGGTCAAGTTAGAACTGATGGGAGGCATAGAGAGATCAACCAGGTCTAGTTTCAAAGGCAAAGGTTTCAGAAGTGCAGGCGGTGGTATGTTTGGATCTTCGCATGCAGCATGGGTCAGTAAGATTTCTAATCCCTTGTACCAGTGAAACAAGGCTTTGTCTGGTAGCATGGACCTTAGCAGTGTTTTTGAAAGGTTTTTGTCTGAAGGAATCCTTGAGGCAATGTGAGCAGCATTGAATTCTTTTATTGTTGGCTTCATTGGATCTTTTGAAACTGGTACTTGATGGTCACTGCTCATGAATCCTACAAAAGAACGAACTTATATTGAAGTACAGTATATTAATATGGTATAATACATGCATATTGCACAGTTATAGAAAAGTTTAGCAATTTACATGATATCACCAGATGCGTAGAAAATGCAGTTACTCAAGCATGTGACTCTAATGACCAGCTGATAAATTAATGGTTAACTTTGATATGCTGATGCTGTCTTTGGCTAGACCATTAAGGTACAGCTAGGACTGTATGAACAATCCCCATTCAACGATTGCTCTATTAACCTTCTCATAAATTTTTTTGTACTAACCTCTTTCTCTGACCCCAAATACGTCTTTGACAATGTTGATAAAGAAGTCTGAACCATACTTGAGAACTCTTCCTGGCAGAATATTTCCAAATCCAGAAAGGCAGTCATGATGTGTTCCTGCTGTGGTGGATGACATTCGCTTCAAGATTTTCTTCATTACGTGAGTGTGGGTGGTGATTCGTCGTAGTTCTTGACCTCCTAAACACAATTGAAGGAATACTTATGAAGTTTATGCAATACACGGTATGGATAAAAAATTCCACCACTTTAGGATGTTCCTGATCAACATTTTTAGTCTAATTTATATAATATACTAATAAGTAATGCTAACTGAAAGGAACAAAACATTGCATCATTATATACTGTATGGTGGCCAATTTGATCCGCAGCTTTTGTAATCTTAAGCTTTGCATGGCAACGTCCTGAGGTGTTACTAGTTTTTGCCACCCTAGATGTTTATTTCATGAAATTTCAGCTATTATGGGGTGTGTCATATTAATTACCATATTGTTGTAGAGTAGGATTTACACCACACTTATTTTCAAATTGAAGAGGCCTTACTTAATAATTATGCTATCAATAACATAGCTAAGCTAAGAAGAGAGTTCAGTTCTGACAATACATGTAGCTTGGTCATTAGCCATTCATGGACAAAAATGCACTGCAGAGAAGTGAAGACTTAAATGTTTGCCTTTGCTCCAACATAGCCAGATGAAGCTCTTACCTACCTACTTTTTCTGCATAGGCCATAACAAGAGCACAAATACCCGCACAGTAAGGCACGGCCACAAATGCTCCTGACCGCCTGGTCACTCGGTGAGGTCCCTGCGAGGATGCTGACCAGATGTCCTCTCCAGGAGCAAGGAACTCTGCTTCTCTACCTTGAAATTGTTTTGAAATTTTATATCAAAATGGTTTGACAACAGCCTCATGACTGCCTAGTTTCCCATCACCATTGAATGATTGGATGAGTTGTATTACAGCCAAATTCATAAGTTGGAAACCGATCTCTTGGACTTTAATGCTTAACTCCAGAGGACGTCATGTGAATCCAGGACTGTCATTGGTTAAAGCAATCCCTCAGCCAATGATAGTCCGACATTCACATGACATCATCTGGAGTTTTCCCGGTCAAGCCTAAGTTGGATGTCTGTTTCATCCTTCGTCTCATTGCCATGGTCTCTGCCTGTCCTAATTAGCCCAACTGGTGCAGAAATACAGGACGTAAAGCCATAATCACACACACACACACATCATCTAGAGTTTAGTTTCTAAGTCTATGAAATTGGTTTCCAACTCTATGAATTTGCCTGTGCGCTGCAATAAGAACAATTTTATCTGGCCAATTCATAGTGCCTAATTGTAATAAAATTAAGTTATGAATTGTTTGCCTAACTTGGAGATCAAATGACCTGGAAAACATCTTCCTTACAAATTAAGGAAGATTAAGCAGAATAAAACTACAGTGAAACCTGATGAAGTTTACAGAAGAAATTAATAGAAACTAAGAAAACAATGAGGTTAACGAACCTGGAGGTGTGAATGCTGAAGGCGTTCCATTTTCTGATTGGCTGCCTACACACATGACATCACCAAAACGTGCTGGATAATGTATTTCATATGTTGTTCCAGGTTCATCAGAATTGGAAGCACAAATTATGATCTTTCCTTTTGCTAAAGCTTCATTTATCACAAGCCTGAGATCCGGCGAGTAACGAGACACTCCGGATGTGATGCAAATGATGTCTGCATTTATTAATCTACGACTGTCTGTCTTCTCGATGTCGCAAGCCCATTTCAATCCTGTCAAAACCATCGATCAACTTTGAACGGGTTTAGTGCAGTGTAGCGGACCAAAATATATGCCCATATTTGGCGTCCATTAAAAATTAAATTTTTATCAAATATTTTTTTTGTTTGAAGTTCTAGCACAATTAAAATAACATTTTGTATAGAATAGTGGGGGGTTTGGGGGCGGTAGTCCCCTAGAGAAGCAAAAATAAACTCTGCCTTTACCGTGAATATGAAAACTGCCGTCATAACTATGTTAGTTTGTGACGTCATAATTGATTTCAAGCACTTTTACGTCCTAGGCCTGGCAAAGAGGCTCGGTAAATATGGTCATAAATCTGGGTCCGCTATACTGCACTTTTTCCCTTTGAACTGGCGTATCATTTAAAACAGGCTTCAAGGGCATATTTATACATTATGTAGTATGTTTGATGCTAGGAACAGCCAATTTGCTTGGCTGCATTCCCATTTACATAGGGGTCTTAAAAGTTTCAAAAAGATTACATACCTCTACATAATGCTATTTCAATGAGAGATGAGGACCTCAGTTATGTAAACTTTTGATACATTTATGATCTATATGGTGGCCAAGGAGTACATTTTCTGGTGCGAAGGTCCCCCCTCCCCCGACACCTTCACACGATACATGAGCACCTTCGCACCACGACAGTGACAGTATGCTGTCGTACCACGAAAGTAATACAGCCCCCTGACAGTGTAGGTTTCGCACCACAAAAGTGAAGGTTAATTAAAAAAAATAACTGCAGGTATGCAACTTTGTAAGAGTGGCTTCCAATATGATTTTTAAAAAAATAGGAAAATTCCATCGAAACTGGCCAGATGACTAATAAAGCGTGAGAGAACTGCAGAACTACTGACCACAGCTGAGTTAGAAGCCTAATGCGAAGATATGTAATTAAAACATTGATGTCGTTCTGCCTTAGTTGTAGTAATAATATACAGTTTTTCGTTTGAATTCAGGCCTGAGTTGAAAACAATGCAAATGCAATTTTTAAGCTTACAAGATTAGTTGCATTTTACGTTTTTATCAATCTAAGATTGTAAACAAGTTAAAAGTTGCAGAAATAAGATATTAAAACACATAACAGAGTAAAAAATAACATTTCTAAAAAATACATTCAAAGATAAGAGCACCTGAACACAGGCTCCCAGACCGCATGAGAGGGGACTTAGGCACCCGGCCAGCCTGCCCTCTCGCCAATCGTATTTTGTCCTTCACTCCATTAATACTTGCATCTACTGCATTGTCCTATGCAGGGTAGATGTATTTATGATAGAGCCATTCCTGAATTTGCAAATCATCACTGTACGTTCAATATTGATGAACTTAATTAGCTAAAACCGCCAGTGAGGGGGGGGGGGCAAGTTAGCAGTTTCTTGGGACGAAAGTTGGGTACTTTCTTAGGGCAACATTTAGTTGTTGTTTCATAGGGCGAAAGTTGGTACATTTCTGGGAGGAATATGGGTAACTTTCGTGGCACGAAATTGGGTCTGTGGTGGTACGTAACCACAAGAACACGGAAAGAACTTGGGCAACCATACCCCAAGGTAAATTGAGCTGCAGCCTGACAAATTGACTGTGTCCCTAGCTATATATGCTAAAGGGCATAAGATAAGCCATAAAAGCCTGTTGGGACTGTCGTGGTACGAAACCACAAGAACACTGAAAGAACTGTTCGGCAACCATACCCCAAGGTAAATTGAGCTGCAGCCTGACAAATTGACGGTGTCCCTAGCTATATATATATATATATATGCTAAAGGGCATAAGATAAGCCATAAAAGCCTGTTGGGACTGTCGTGGTACGAAACCACAAGAACACGGAAAGAACTGTTCGGCAACCATACCCCAAGGTAAATTGAGCTGCAGCCTGACAAATTGACTGTGTCCCTAGCTATATATATATATATGCTAAAGGGCATAAGATAATTCATAAAAGCCTGTTGGGACTGTCATGGTACGTAACCACAAGAACACGGAAAGAACTTGGGCAACCATACCCCAAGGTAAATTGAGCTGCAGCCTGAAAAATTGACTGTGTCCCTAGCTATATATGCTAAAGGGCATAAGATAAGCCATAAAAGCCTGTTATGCTCTGGAGCTGTATGGGTTCTAGGAGTATGTTAGGTTATAATGATCAACCTATCTGTTAAATACATGGTAACATTTGGCCAATATCATACTGCAAGGATTTTCCACATAAACCTTGTTATCAATTTAACACACATAGTGTCCATTCATTAAAGCATGTGGAAATCAATTTGCATGTTTTGAAAATTTGCTTAACATGCATTGTCTTTTTACCTGTTTTACATGTTTTTATACTGGACCATGTGAAAAACTCCCAGTAGATTATGTAACCCAGTGGAAATATATTAATAAAACAATAAAAAAAATCATTATGATTCTGTCTCTTAAAAATTAATGACGCTTACCTTTCACAAGCCATTCCACATCTCCCTTTCCATGGTCATTCAGCACTTTGCCAATAACAAGTTTTGCAAATGGGGCTATTCCATTGCGAAAAGCTGGATCTTTTGCACGGTGGTCGTCAGACGTTGCTGAATAAGTCCCACCAACTGCGAGTGCCGCAAGGAAGGTCCCTCGACCAGCACGATCCCGCTGTAAGTCATCCGTAGCATCTTCTTGGAACCAGCGCGGGACAAAATTTCGAAGTCGTACTACTCGTCCAATGAGAGCTGCATGGTCAAGGTCTACTCCAGTGTCCAAGATGGCAATTTTGATGGGTCGTTCCAATCCAAGGTCATTCTCAATGTCAAAATTGTCATGCGTAAACTCTGCAGTACTACCCTGTTCTCGTAGGTTGTCCTCAGCCGCTTGTCTTAGAGCATCCCATGCCACATCAATCTATTGAATGGCAATTGTGGTGGTGGTGGTGGTGGTGGTAGTGGATTAGGGCTTTACGTCCTGTATTTCTACACCTGATGGGCTAATTAGGACAGGTAGGGACCATGGCAATGAGACGAAGGATGAAACAGCCATCCAACATAGGCTCGACCGGGAATTGCAAGTCCAGCGTGCTACCACTGAGCTAGATCCCAACCCATGAATGGCAATTGTACAAATGTAAAGATACCCTTTATGTTAACCAACTCTACATTAGCTACAATTCAACTATAGACAGCATGGGATATGATGTTCATATATACCCCATATTCTTTAATTACTTTGAGAAAAACGTCCCTGCCTGTTCTTATTAGCCCATCAGGTGCACAAACACACCCTTAATCCACCCCCACCAATTTTAGGAAAGAAAGAGCAAGCTTGTTGGCTTCACATCAAGAATTGAAAATCATTGAATTGTTCCAATATTTTCAATTGGAATTTTGAAGATACAAAATCCTTTTCAATTATCTACATGTCTTATCTGAATAGTTGTTCATCATTGTCATCAACTGAATGTAATGACCATTGATATTATGATTTATTTATTGATGGTTACTTTTTAGCAGTAAAAATAACCTGCAATGCTTGAAGAGGTGACCGGATGGGAATGTGCTCTCTGATTGAGGTGGTCCGCAGTCGTCTTCGGAGTGTGCCTGGTGTTTCTGTGGGGTCAGGGTCAACTGAACTTCCTTCATCATCGATATTGGTTAACCCCACGGTATCTTCCACGAGGGACAGTACATTGCCCATTTTCTCTATGGATAGTAGGAGAAAAGTTACAAAATATTTATTATTCACCCTTGTGTTTTCCTCTCAGCATACTAAATATTCTATCCAGATTAAAGCTATTAACAAATGCAAGGCATATTTCTATTTTGATGATTTGATCCATATAAATATCATATAGAATTTTCTATTGTTGGTTTCTGCTCTTTCATGCAATTGCCTTGAGGGCGGGGGCCTAGCTCAGAGGTAGCGCTCTGGGCTTCCAACCGCTGGGTCCCGGGTTCGATTCCCGGTCGAGCCTAAGTTGGATGGCTGTTTCATCCTTCGTCTCATTGCCATGGTCTCTGCCTGTCCTAATTAGCCCAACTGGTGCAGAAATACAGGATGTAAAGCCCTAATCCCACCCACCCACCCATGCAATTGCCATGCAAACTAATTTTCATTTATTAATTTTCATTGACTATTATGCATTTTCTTGTCTCATTTAGATAACAGTTCATATATAACCTTATACAATTTATATCATATCTTCAATTGGTCAAAGCCCATATTGTATCAGAAAGATAATTATTTGTCGATTCACTGTCTGCTCAGAGTGTATAAATGTATTCAATACCAAGCAGATAAACAATAAGTAGGTCAATAGTCAGCAATATATGGCAAATTGACTGATAAAACAGTTAAATGTTTATGATAATGATGATCGTTAGATATTAGCATTAGTTGTTAGGCTTTTTTGAAAACATACGAACTAAATGATGATGAAATTATCTATGATCAGGTATTGCTTATAATCAGTAGGTACCATGCCCTCCCAAAAAACACACACCTAAATCACAATATATGAAATTTGATATGGTAACATATTCTCCTTTATTGTTGATGCAACAATTATATTATTTTATTTATTTATTTTATTTAATATTTTTGATTATGTAGATGTAGGATGTAGACAATTTACTCTTTCAAATTGATGAGTAATTTTGACCTTCAATGACGAAAAGGTCATTCTATGAATGGATTTTGCAAACTCCGTTTTATCTTATTCTTATGATTCTTTTTGCAAAGAGGTTGTACTTACGGATCTGACATATAATCCTGGCAAAGAAATCCTTTTTCAATTAATTTCAGGCCATTGTTATCTCTTGACTAAAGCTGGAGAAGAACTGCACGTGTTAACTGTTTGTGGTATACATAACAATATTCTTATCTGAGGTTAAAAAAAATATTTGCAAGGTTATCTATATCTGATAAATATAATCTAGGTATTCTAAATTTGATAATGTATATATAAGCCTGATTTTTTTAATTTTTGTTCATAACGAGATGAAACAAATATTTTATCTACAATATGCATGTCAGCCTTAACCCTACAACAAAATTGAATTGCTAATGAGGCCCAAAGAAGTTGATAGCGATTTTATCTTGAATGTAAAAGGTTTTTTTCACATCTATATATATACATGGCCAAATGTGCCACGTGCGTTTTCCATGAGAAGGATAAACGCATGGAAAATGCATGGTTTTTAGCTAATTATAATAAGGAAAAAACCATGCGTTTGGATAAACGCATGGAAAACGCACGTAGCACAATTGGCCAGGTATACGTACTTTAAACAAAACTAAAATTACAAGACAATTAAAAGTTATCTTTTTATGGAGGTTTCTGGGGCATATTTATTGGTATATTGGTAATAATTTATTTCTTTGCTTTTTATTTTATTTCTTATTTTGAAAGCTGCGAAATCTCCTGGACACCGGCGCCTGATGATAGCATTGTGCTCATACCATCTGGCCATGTGAAATCATAGAAAAATAGGTGGGAAATGCATATATATGCAGGTCCCTCTGAACATTGTAAATAAGCTAAACTAAACCACAAAACTGTAAAAATGTTTGGACCAACTTTTTTGTGGAATTATCTCATCATATAGGAAATTTTGAATTCACACTCAGGTGTGACCAGTTCCTGTCCACAGAGCAGCCGGACCATCTTGAAGCCCACAGGCAGAAAGCCAAGAAAGTTCAGTAGGCCTATATCTTTACAGCATATTGTTGCACTAAAGCTTCTAGTTTTTAATGAAGTGGATATTTCGCTTAGCAGTGAGGGTCCAGGATCTGAAGCCTTAGTTCAATCCAGTTAAAGTTAAATGAAGATGGAGTCCAATGTAAAGTTGAATGGTTTATTGCATAGTCATATTAAACTGTGTGTTCCCCACAAAGTCCAAAGAATTAAATATTGAAATGTTCTATGTGAGATCAGCCTTCACTCATGAATACATGACTAAATAGATGTCTCTCTCACTCTCTGTGCAGAGGGGGGCCCAGTGCAGATTAAATACTTGGCTTAAAGTGGCCAGGCTGGCCTGTGGCAGGAGCAGCTGCTGATGGGCATGCTCAAAGATGCTTATGGAAATTTACTAGGATTGTTATACTTTTACGTAATAATTTTTATTAAGCATTCAGGGAGCATTAATGAAGTGAGTGAGCATCTTGTAGGGGAGCATGTATTATAGCCTTATGCAATATATATATTTACAGGTTTGGTTGCATGGGGGTGATGTTTATTATTAATTTCCATATTATATGATTTTTTTGTTTGTATTGAATCGGTCGGATGCTCTGTTGCTATATTATATGATCAATCCTGATAAACTGCCTTTAATATGGTGTCAAGTAGGCCCTATTCATATATACATATAGAATTTTATTGACCGCAGGGCATCAAAAAGATACACGTGTCATAAAAAAATAAAAACAAGGATAAAAAGAAAAATATACATATATATAATGATTAAGTAAAATAAAAGAACAATCTACATGAACATAATTTAGTTACATATTAAAAACATCTATATGATAATTATGTACAACTATAAGTATATGAATAACAAGGCACCATCAGGGCAATTAACAGGAATCAATGCACCATAGAAGATTAATACTGAATACAAATAAGCAGCAGGAGTGGGTATTTACATGTGTACAGATTTTATATCCAGTTATATTGTCTATTTTAGGAACTAAATATAATAATAATAGCAGTAAAAACAATTACATAAGCATACCAATATATGTACAAATCCTTACATATACATATAATATTTCCCATATATATTTCTCATGTTTCTTGTCGTTCCCAATAGATTAATTTTTATCATTATATAACTCCTCAGCTGATCTCATCAGTCGTACTATAGTATCTTTCCTATTTAGGCAATTTTACATTATGCATCTATATGTCACATGCTGTTATAATATGATCAGAGACTACTTATGTGCCACATGAATGGTATTACAAAAAAAAATAAAAATTTGAAATGAATGATATAATTCTGATGTTCTTTTTTTTTCTTTTTTTTTTTTTTTTTCTGCCACATTTTCACTCTGAAATTAACTGTAACTCCTAAGTACTATGACAGAAGAAATGTGTAATGTTTACCAAGACTACCAAGATAATTTATCAATAATGTATGCTAATTGTAGAAGCCTGCCTAAATATATAGTCGAATATCATTCCTTACTAGATTGTTCATATGATACGAAAAATGTACAATTCGACATTATTTGCTTTGTAGAGACATGGTTAAATGAACAAAACAGTTTGCTAGCTAATTTTGGCCAGTATAATCATATTATGATACCTAAAGTTAACACAAACCGAGGAGGTGTAATTTCAATTTTCATAAAAGATGGCATAGTGTACGAAATGACTTGAGTTTTCCTAATGAAGTTAGATTATTTTATGATTGTCTTTTTATAGAAGTAAGTAGTTAAGAAACCCCAAACAGAAATATTCCTTACAGTATTATAGGTGTTGTATATCGCAGTCCTTCGCATAATAATGAAAAGGCAATTTATCAACTCTGTTGAGACATGAAGATAAAGTAGTTCTAATTGTGGGTGACTTTAACACGGACTTAATTAAAAGCAATTCACAGGCAAATGTTTCTCAATTGTTAGATATGTTTATGAATGATCAGTTAAGTCCTAGAATTAGAGTTCCCACCAGGGTTAGGGGGCGGGGGCCTAGCTCAGAGGTAGCTCTCTGGGCTTCCAACCGCTGGGTCCCGGGTTTGATTCCCGGTCGAGCCTAAGTTGGATGGCTGTTTCATCCTTCGTCTCATTGCCATGGTCTCTGCCTGTCCTAATTAGCCCAACTGGTGCAGAAATACCGGACGTAAAGCCCTAATCACCCACCAGGGTTACCCACACTAGTGCCACTTTAATAGACCATGTATATAAAAAAAGTTTCAACCAACAATTGTCTAGCAGGTACTTTTATTAATCATATAACAGACCATTACATAAACTTTGTATTCACTTCTATGCCAAAATCTCAGACATCAGACCCAAAATATATAAGTTACTGTGCATTTGCTGACAGGCGTCTAAATATATTCAATGAAGAATTAAATTCAATAGTTTGGTCCCCTATCTACAACACACAAAACCCAAATGAGGCTTATGATAGATTCATAGAATTGTACAAAGATGCACTAGACAAAACTATTCCACTAAAAACCAAATTTAACAAACTAAAGCATAAGAAACAAAGCTGGATGACCAAGGGAATATTAAACTCTATTAAACAAAAAACTAAATTATACAAAGCTAAAATGTGCTCAAGAAATGAACAAAATATACTACAAGCAACAAGAAATTATAACTTATTTAGAAATACACTAAATAAAGTTATCAGAAATGCAAAATAAATTTATTAGCAGAAATTATTCGACAATTCAAAAAATTATATCAAACAGACCTGGCAAAACATTTTTAAAAAAGTCCTAAATACCTATAGTAATAAGCATGCTTTTCCTGGAAGGTTTGAACATAATGGCTCAACTTTAACCAACACAAGAGACATTGCTAATGCATTTAATGGTTATTACATAAATATAGGTCCCTCTCTAGCCAATAATATGTCAGATCCATACGAAATAGAAAACACTATGCCCCAAATAAACATCAGAGAAAGTTTCTTCTTAACTCCCACCACAGAATATGACATATCTAGACTAATTAACAAACTAAAACCAAAAACTTAGCACAGGTATAGATTAAATAAGTTGTAAACTGATTAAGCAATCAAGCATCATAATTATCCCCCTCATATATAATAAACCTTTCACAAGAAACGGGCATTGTACCGGATAAGATGAAATTAGCTTAAAAGCGATACCAACGGAGTAGAGTCAAAACGGACAACGACCATAACGGCCACCCCCCATAACGGCCAATCATTTTTATATAAATTGCATATATGGAGCTCTAGCTCTCTATATATAAATTCCATCAATGATACAGTGATTCTGGGTACAATTGGCCGTTTTGGTAGGTGGCCGTTTTATCCTTTGGTCGTCTTGGTATGGTGGCCGTTTTTGCGATTGGCCGTCTTGGTATGTTGGCCGTTTTATATTTGGCCGTTTTGACCAGACCCCATTATTATTTTATGATAATATACAAGAGCAAGAATACTGATGAAATAAAAACCTATAGGCCCATTTCACTCTTACCTGCATTTTCAAAAATAATAGAAAAAGTCATTCATTGCAGACTATTTGGATATTTTGATGAACATGATTTATTTTTCAATTCACAATATGGCTACCGAGAAAATCACTCCACTGAATAAGCAATAAATCAATTTCAAGATACCATTTTCAAAATTTTCAAAACAAACTCTAATAGTATAGGAATTTTTTGGACTTGTCCAAGATTTTCGACACCCTCCAACACCAAATTTTACTTAATAAATTGCAGCATTACGGAATTCGAGGAACAGCACTAAAATGGTTCTATTGTTTTTTAACAGACCGATGTCAAACAGTAAATATTAACATTTTATTCTGAAAAGCATACTATTACTTGTGGCGTTCCACAGGGCTCTGTCCTTGGCCCCCTGTAAATGACCTTCCTAACATTTCTAAACTTGCTAAATTCATAATATTCGCAGATGACGCTAACATAATATATTCTGGTCCAGATATTCAAAATTTAGAGAAAAGCTAATGATGACTTAAAAAATGTCAATAAATGGTTTTTGTGCAATAAATTATCCTAAATGTCATAAAAACTAAATATGTTATATTTGCAAATAAAAGTAAACTCAAAGTAAATTCCCTAAAAAATTTGGAAATTCTTGTAACTAATATATATATATATATATATTTAATTGACATATATTTTAACTGCTGATATTTAATTCGCGTGTAAAATGTAACTTATGACATGATATGCATTCATATTCATCCTCATCTTCATTTACTCTCATCACCATACTTTCCCAGGGCCATGCAAGCTGCTTTTATGTATGGACTCAGGCAACTTACATAATATATATAATTATATTTATTTGTATATTGTAATCTTGTATTGCAAATATGACTGTAATTGCTTGATAAATTCAATAAATAATTTAAATTCAAATATTAGTAATGAGAAAATTTAAAAGCTTTTAATTTACTTTAATTTAATTAATTAGGTAATTGTTCCTTTCTTATCCGCCAGGTGTCGCTGCACAAATGCCCCCTGGCGGAATTTGACCATTTGCTTCCGTGTCTGCGCAGTATGTCCCACAGACGTCACACTTGAGTTCAAAGTTTTAGGGAGCTACCGTTTACTGAACCAGGTAAAGTATCGTTTCCTTGGCCTTTAAATAGCTGTCCCCTGGTAGAAAAACATCGAAATGAACTTATGAATGTCCGTGCCTTGAAATATTTTACGGAGAAAAAACCTGCGAGTGATAATCTGTGAGAAATGCGGCCGGAACGGCACGGCCGTGTCACAAATTTCATCTGCCATGTTGTGGAACGATCTGTCAATCTCGGAAGGGTGTGTTATTGTATGTATAGTCTAACGCCCACGCCTCTAGTCTTGTCGTCTAGCATGTCTTACTTGCTATTAGGGCCGATGAACACCATAGCTTCGTGGATGTGGGTGTAGTGTAATTGAGAATGTCGGTGGGTCAGTTGGGAAATGTTGAACATGACGGACGTAAAACCAAAGACAAGTCATGACCCTGCAGTGTGATTCACGAATACCAGACTGTAGACTAAGATCACATAGTCCTTGATATCTCGTTTGCTTGGCTGAGTCAAGTATGTTTACCCCAATAAAAGTGTCTGGCTTTGACAGATCTATAGGCATGCTCTATTGATATTGATTGTGCAATACTGTGGAATGGTGTCAATCATTTCATTCCATAAGCTTCTCCCCTGTCTGAGTGTCTCTCCCAGTGCCTGTGGTTTCAATGATGTTTAACTTCACTAATATCACTCAGTCACTTCTTGTGTGTCATTCATGCGTTATCAGTACTCATAGTGTCATTGCTAATCTTTGCGTGGATCCCTTGTCAATAAAACCAACTGATTCGGCATTCCACAAACTTTTTCAACCCTTACATTAGATACAGGATTTCATAGGTACTGACCAGCTCTTTAATCTTGCCTTATGTTTAAGAATTCCATGGATTTTAAGTCTTCTGAAATTAATGGATGCTTTACGAAGTGATTTCAACTGTTCAAAGTGGTTACTTGTTAGTGTCAATGAATCATTAATGATACTGCATTTTATTTGTATTTTAATTTTACTGATTGAATATTCACCATTTACTGATCTGCATATATCAAGTTATTATTTCGTGCCGAAACATGCTGTACTGATATCCATCTGTGCATAGTTGGTGTACCTAATTCCATGAGGTCCTAATTCCGTGAACACCAGGTGCCACCTACAACCAAGTCAACATGTGCCAAGTGCTTGAACTTACTTTTCAGTGTCACTGCTTGAATACAAACGTATAAAAATATAATATTTGTTTATTTACATGGCCAGAGTATTTGTTAATGGTTATTAATTAGGGTTGAGGCAACTTGAGGGTAATCAAGGAATTAGGTACACCATAGGGTTGTTATTGATATCGAAATTCATGTTTCGATTCTTTGTTTAACCTCTTTAATTGTACATGTGTGCCATGATGAGCACTTGACTAAGAATGACCACACAGCCCCAACATACAATTGCTAACTGATTTCCTAACAAATTGGCTCAGTAGTTATCACATTAAAGGTAAATGGTTTTCACGATGACTTGGGAGTTATATTCCTGTGACTAGTGGTTGCATTTGTAACTGGAAATGCTGCTAATACAAAATTTGTGCGATATTGCAATATCGAAAGTTGAATACTGATATCGATATCAAATGAAAATTGATATCAAGGACACACTTTATGATTAAAAACAACAGACCAGATTTTTATTTCATAACATTGTTCTTGCAGAATCACAAGTTGTGAAATACTGGGCCAGTCGGTCCACACTCACCAGGGCTAGACAAGATGCCGTTGTTCGGGAGCAAACACAAAAATCCCCAAGAGTTAGTGCGGAGTTTGAGGGAAGGTCTTCTCACTCTGCAGGACAGCAAGGATGATAAGAAATTTACTAAGGTAATTATAAAGTCACTGCTTGTGTCATAGCTTTTTGACAGATAAACGTCTTTTGAATTGGAACCAATGTGATTTATTTTAAATGCTAGAAAGTAAAATTTCTTGAGCAATCTAGCATTACGTATTCCAAAGTATCCCAAGTACTTTTCCCAGAAGTGTAAACAGGTGCGAAATGCGCATTCTTCCCTTTACTCAAAACGAGACTGCAATTTTGAGTTCTTATATTATTGTGCAGTTTGAATCATTTCTTCCCACTGATAAGATTATGCAAGTAAAATGCATAAGAAGAGGAACATCTTTAAAGTGCGCTTCTAAATTAATTATTTGTTGAAGTTCCTTTAAATCAACTCCTGATACATCAAAAGCTTATCGGGTTGGAGAGTTTTACATGCTACAAATATGAGCATTAATTTGCCATTAGACTGTAGACTGAAATTTACGTATTGGTATTCGGAGTTAGACTTTACATGGGACTGGCGTGTTACATTACCAGTAGTTTGCCGCTATCGATGGTTAATTGATGAGGTGAGAGAGAGGAGTAGTCCACCCATGATACACATTTACCCCATGGGTGGGATCTTTTACTTGCCTCAGCATAGATATCTAGGAATTTCAGTCTGTAGTTTAATGGGACCTAGATATTCTAATCTTTGAAGAAAAATTAAGGTATTTTACTAACTTGTTTTATCTATTTCTCAGGCTCTTGAAGACGTGTCGAAATGTCTATCCACCATGAAGAATATGTTGTACGGTACGGCTGACCAGGAGCCTCAAACGGAAGTGACGGCTCAACTGGCGCAGGAAATGTACAACAATAACATGCTTCTTCTGCTAATTCAAAATCTTGCAAAGATAGATTTTGAGGTATGTACGAAGGTCACATTTATTGATCTTTAGCTTCTTGGATCTTCTCAGGGTAATTTTTAGTTGGGCAAAAATTGGATACAATTTCAGAAAATAACCTTGGGACATGTTATTTTATGTTTCTGTTAAATCATTTCTCATGTCGGTGGATCCGGAAGCTAAAAATTAAATAATTGTTGCCGGAGATAGAATTAAAATATTATTGGTTTTTTTTGTTAGAACTAATAGAACATGGGTTTAAAGGTTTAAATTATTATTGTGACTAAATTTCCAATCATTGGTGTTGGCAGAACAAAGGACTGACATTAAATTCTTCCCTTAATGTATAATGCATAATTTATGTGCATAGAACAAATGTAGAATGATGTTATTATAATTTAAGAAAAAAGTAATTCATAATGTACAGTGATGTCATCAAAATTTAAGAAAATAGTCTTTGAATTGAATTAAAAAAGAAAATGAATGTACCATACCAATGACCTGCGTTTTGTGTTATTTGAAGGGCAAGAAGGATGTGGCACATATCTTCAACAATTTGCTTCGGAGGCAAATTGGAGCTCGGCACCCGACTGTAGAACACATCTGCTCACATAATGAAATTCTGTTCACCTTGATGCGCGGGTGAGTGCTACTTCTGATCTTGAGAATGTCTACAAATTGTAAGAATTAACCTTGGAAGATTTTTTCTTTTCCCAATCTTTTAATTGAGCCAATTGAGACGATGATTTATACCAGCTGCGAAGCAGACAACAATGTAAAATGAATCGTATATCAGTGTTCCAGCTAGGTTATCAAATAGGCATGGCGCACAAGGATATGAGGAAACCTAAAGAGAGACATATAGCTAGTTAAAAAAAAAAAAAAGTCTTAACTTAATTTCCGGCATGACTTTGACAATAAACGGGCATAAGGCATGGCACAACGGACGTTGGGCGTGGTGCCTAGCGGGAACACTGTTTATTATACTAGGATCCCATAATAAATGTCCACTTGTTATTCGCAAGATGGATAGAAATGTTAGCAACAATTCAAATCCCAACTTTCAATCTAATAAAACACACTTCTGGGAAAGAAATAACTTGAAATTTGCTATATTCCCCATTTTCATTTCTGCTGCTTCTTTGTGACCATAACAAATTGGCTACAATGATGACAAAATGGCTTAAAATTAAGATTGCTGAGATAGTAAACTTAATTTATACAGAGAGGTGTTTTTATGGATTAGAAAATTTGGGTTTTACTTTTTAGGTACATTTATTTTATTTTTTGTGCTTCGCTATCACTTTTATGTAAAAATAAGATAAAAAATCAAGTGGAGATTTTTTTTGGATTATACTATAATAGAAGACCAGCGTTTTTTTGCTAGTTATTCTTTAAATCCATGTGGACCTAATCTTGGTCTACGGTAATTTGTTAACAACATACAGTGGTCGACGTTGAAATTAACTCTTTCTCTGTCAAAATGTTCTGAATCCGCCCCTGGACTTCACTATAGACGTCCACAAATCCGGTGTCGGCCACAACTTCGATGTCGGCCACTGTATATCAACGAATGAATGAATTAAATACCGATATTGTGAGGTCACATAAGACCTATATATCATTATGAAGTGATGCGAAGTTATATAAATCCCAAGAGTAGAGGTATTTACTTGTCTGTATGAAATTGGAATCAATCATTTCTATTTTTATTCCAGGTATGAAAATCAAGAAATAGCTCTGAACTGTGGAAACATGTTGCGAGAATGCTGTCGTCACGAAGCTCTTGCCAAGATCATGCTCAATTCTCCAGATTTTTACAATTTCTTCAATTACGTAGAAGTCTCCACATTCGATATTGCATCTGACGCTTTCTCTACATTTAAGGTTTGTGTTGAAAAGCCCGAAATGAAAATCAAGACTAAGCCGTTTTGTAATTGCGGAAATTAATTTATTTTAGTTGTTTTAGGATAAGCTTAGATATATTTGATTTGTCGTCTTTCATTGAATATTCTGAATTGTGTGGCAGCGATTAGGTTATGAGTTGAGGATGATAAATTAGTTAAGTAATGTGATTATAAATGTTTCTCACATTGAGGGGATGGGGGGATGCCCCCGGACAGGGCGCTTATTCATCCTGACATTTTCAGGTTTTTTTATCACTGATCAATCACATCCCTGATATATATATTTGTATACAGTATACTATGTAATTTTAAAGTTGTTGCTCTTTCGATTGCAGGAATTGTTGACACGTCATAAAATGCTATGTGCTGAATATTTGGAAACTAACTACGACAAGGTATTCACCCACTATCAAAAGTTACTCAACTCTGAAAATTATGTAACAAGGCGACAAGCTTTGAAGGTAGGTGTAGAGGGTTGACATTGTTTTGTCATTTCATAACATTTCGGGTGTTGCTATTAGAACGTCTCATTGTTACATTAAACTGAATCTTCCGCTTCATTCTTCATACAGTTGCTCGGAGAACTACTGTTAGATCGTCACAACTTCACGACTATGACGCGATACATAAGTAACCCTGACAACCTGAAACTTATGATGAATATGTTACGAGAAAAGTCACGGAGCATTCAGTTCGAGGCCTTCCATGTATTCAAGGTAAAGTATCAACAATTTAAATACTTGCCTCGTAGTCAAACTACGATGATGATAATTTATTAATAAACCTTGTGTGCGGCAAGATTTTTTTCAAATGTATCTGTCTAATAACACCTCTAATAATTTTGATTGTTTACTACATGATCCAATGTCATTTTTTAAATTTTCTAATTTAATTCTTTTTCTTGGTTGTATGTTGTTATTTATTGAAAGCACCTTATTTGACCATTTCTGGATAAGCAGATAAACAGAAATGAGCCCTAAAGAATAGAGATTGTACTTAGGGCTGGTCCATTCAAAGGGGGGGGGGGGGGGTGGACCTGAAAATGTTTAGCCCCCCCCCCCCCCCCATCTGTTTTTTGACCCCTGCTTTGTTCTACATTAAAGAAAATACTGGTCAGTTTGATACCAATTTTCAGGTCTCCCCTCCCCCCCCCCCCCTCCTTTTTTAAATGGAACAGCCCATAAGAAATGAGCCTCATAGACAAATACAAAAAAAATTTTTCTTTGTTTTATACAGGTGTTTGTTGCCAATCCGAATAAGCCGAGACCAATCCTAGAGATCCTTCTGCGGAATAAAGACAAACTTGTAGAGTTTCTCACACATTTCCACACGGATCGGTCAGAGGATGAGCAGTTCAAGGATGAAAAAGCCTACCTAATCAAGCAAATCAAAGAACTAAAGCCCATTGAGGATCACTAAAACTCAATGGTTATGCCACTTGCTTTCAAGTCATTCATATATACAGTTCATTATATTGAACAGAAGCCGAGTGAATGGATATTAAATGCTGCATAGTGACTTTATTTGTGGTGTTTGACACCATTTGCAAAGCTTTTCATGAGAGACTTTGTTAACCTTTTTTTTTTTCTAGTGTACCAGTTAAATAGGGAATATGCTGTTAAATAAGGACTAGTTTACGCTGTAATGTGAGCCTACAATTAAGAAACACATTGATGGTAAATTGTCGTCATTGAGTAATTCCAGTAATAGAACTTACTGGTGTCTAATGATTAGACTAAACAGTAGGTGGCACTGCTATGCCTGAACGCCCTCTGTTGGATATATGAAGGCCGATTAGGAAACCGCTTATTGCGCACTTGGTGATATTGAAATAATATCAGTTGTTTCCTTGATAGAAAATTTTATGTTCTGTTAAACTTTTTATTAAAGTACTGGCTTATTGAAATGCTCACGCCTATCTTTTTACCATGCTTACAAAAGTTATGTATGCCTAATTAATCCAATGTAGTGTATTTACTTAATTATAAGTGGAAATTGTGAAGAAAGATGGACTTGGTGTGTCACTCAATGTGAGAAAAAGGGAATATTTAGTATTTCGCATACCGAACAAGTGAAGAATTATTGTACAGTCCTATCAAACCTAGGACTTGTGTTTTGTTGTACAAAGTATACCCTGCACAACTTTGTTGGTTTTAAATCTTAGAAAACCCGTGTAATCTTGGTTATTTTCTTCAAAATATTTAACTTTACTCTATATTTTAATTTATCCTTTTGGCGAATTATATATTCTGTTTATTTATGGATACTGTAATAATACAACTTTCTATGAATTTTTAATGACTGAGTTAACTTTCCATATTAATAAATATGCCCGTCAGAAGAAATGATGGTGACCATATAATTGTTTAAATGGGATCTGGTCCGTAATATGCCAAGAATTAATAAAAAAATATTGGTTTGAGGTTTTATGATTTGTTCTTTGATACTTTTCGTTCAGCTCGGGTACTTGGAAGTGTCAAGACTCCAGGGAATGATGATCTGTTTCGTTAATTCACTTATCCTGAGAGCTGGTTTGGAGACACCCCACCCTCGCACGCCAAGCCTTAGCAACCCTCACCACTGACTTTACTATCTGGGTCAATTCATGCATATTTATTAGCTCGACCTTTGCTGGCCTGCTTTGCCTCAACCAATCGCAAGTTAACCCCTTAATGTTTGCCAAAACATGTGGTTTCAGTGTTTCAAACATTTAAGGCGCCATTAGGGCCATGTTGTTGCAGTTTAAACTGCTGCCACTGGACATCTGAAGACCACTGCTGATTGGCAGCCCAAAATGGGGTCAAAGTAGAAAGGTCACATAAATTGGCGCTTAGGCAGAGATGCCAAGTTATGGAGTGGTGAACGAGAGATTTGGCCCTTTCCAACCAGTTTACATAAAATGTTGAAGTTTTATCGTTACTCGGTGTGAGACAAACTAAAATATGAAAAGAAAATACTACTGAAGTCTAGATGAGTGAGACAGTCACCAAATGAGTAAGGAGTGAGACTAAGTATGTCTGGCTCAGGGCTGTGCCAAAGCGAGCAATAATTGGCTGACCAGTGATACAGTTAAAAAGGGATCGAAATAGTGAGATTTCAGGGGTGGATTCCCAGGGTACTGGGACCCAATGATGGAGACACCCTTGAATCTTGATCAAGAGATCGAGGGAAGTTGACAAAAAATTATTGTGACTTGTGCATGTAGATACAATTCATTCTGGAGACTGAAGCATGGTCTGGCACTGGTATAAATTTCTTGCCCAGCTTTTGAATTTAAAAATAAGACATTATTTATTACCTTTAGAAGGCTAAGTGGCACAAGTATTATCATGATTATTAATCCAGTTTAATTGGCATTAGCATGGAACCTGACTATGGGTCAAGGAGCACTGCTTGGTTATCATATCTGTGTTAGTTATTACAATCATGTAGTGCTAGATTTTCACTTGGTACTGCAAAAAGTACCCTATCACTCTATCAAGTGGTTATAATTATGTTATCAGCATCTGCTAGTTAGCATTTCTTGTATAATCCGTTAGGTGGCAGCACCTGCAAGGGCAAAAGGAGGTCAGAAGAAAAATGGCGTCTGCACTTGTCAAGGGGGTCCGGCTGCTGGGAAAAATCGGCCGCAGCAATGTACTTAAGGTATTGAGAAGGGTTTAAAAGTGGCGTAATAAAGAGAAATGGTATATTCTATAACTGACACCAGAGTCACGGTCTGTAATGAAGCCATTGTCTCAGACTGCATTTAAAACTCCCGGACAGCAAGTGTTGGGGACTGTCAGAGTCAACTGTCAAAATAGCATTGCTTGAACAGTGCAGTGGCCTGGTCAAGGTGAACCTGTGAACATACCTGACTGATGGGCATGTTTAATTCTCTGTTATGTGAATGTATAATTTGCTGAATTAGAATGGATGAAATGCGTAGTGGTACTTTATTCATTGATGAAGTAATGGCAGCTGCAGTCTCGCAACTTGAACACAAGTGACTTTATTGTGACATAATCCTAAATTATGCCCCCCATATCTTTCATTGACAGCAGTGAACCCAATGTCTCTGAAAAAGCATACAGAAAACATGTACAACTAATGACAGTCATTGCCAAAAGTATATCATGTTGTGCTACATCATACTTGCCATTGCCAACCCTACTGATTATGCCGTTATATAGACTGCAGATTTTTGGGCCTTCCTACCGCCTAACAAACATTATTAGTAGCCTACCAATTTTTTATATTTTTTAAAAGGAAGACTTGGGGAAAGGTAGTTGTGCTATATTTAGTCAGAGCTGTGACGTGTGGATTGAAATGGCTGTGATTCAACTGGTGTTACAGCAAGTTTTAGAGAAGTTCAGGGTGAATGGGACAGATCAGAAAGATTGTAAAGTATGACCAACTTTTCCCAATTACTTCAGGAGAGCAAATTCCTAATGTCCTTATCATAAAATACTTGTCTATGCTACGTAGGACATTAGTCTGGAAAAATACAGAAATAACATACAACTGTTCAGAAAAGGGGTTAAAGGGGTGGGGTGGCTATAACATTCTTATCAAATGTTTCAATGAGTCTGAAATGCCGTTCTGAGGATCTAACTGCTGTAAATCACATTCTTAATTGCTTAAATTTTGTCGAATTTCAGGCGCCAAGTGCCGCAGGTATGCCATGCCTCATGGGCCAGCAGGCTCGCCTTCTTTCCATCCACGAGTACTTAGCCATGACGCTCTTGCAGGAAAACGGAGTTCAAGTCCCCAAATATCAGGTTGCGCATAGTCCTGATGAGACGTACAAGTTAGCCGAGGAGTTTGGTAAGTTCTATCGTCTATGGATTCACTGGTGGATGCGGGGGCCACGTACCAGCCTTATTCTAAACGTGGCCCTATGATATAATACTTATTCAATGGTGTCTAGTTAATCAAAGTAAGTTTATCATTAATTGGGAGGTGGCATTCCATTTGAAGACAATTCGATGCCACACAATAGGTCATTTTCACAGATCAGCCAATTGCACAACTATTGTCTGCTAGCCTCTTTCTGATACCTAATTGCTAATAACAGTTTTGTGACATCACCAAACTGACCAATTTCTACATGGTTATTGTTATGTTCACGCATTGTTGACAATAGTGGATTTTCACAGAAGGTTCACTATATTTCCACCAGGTGGCTGCAGCAGAATTCTGCAATTCTATTGGCCGAAAAAGTTCCGCTCGTGATTGTAATTGGCTGAAGCAAAGTGCATCCTATCAGCAATATATTAAGTGCATTTTAATGTATATTTGACATTTTATCATTCAATTGATTTCTGCGTTCTCGCTGAGAAAATTATATTTATGGAATCAGTTATGATCTACTATGTCTGAAAAGCAAAATGAGTTATGAGAAGAGATGATAGACTTATGTCCAGCTGTATTCAGGGCTGCTCTGTGAAAATACTCTATTTGTTGTTGTCAATTACATCATTATGTGACAATTGCACTGAAACAGGTCATATATATATATTTGAGCGAACGGCTGAGGTTGAAATAGAGTCTGTAGGAATGCCACCATCTTCACAATGTCAAGGTGTCAATCATTGCCGCCCGAGCAGAGTGAAGCTGTGGTCAAAGGTCCATATAATTTAAGTTAAATTGATTTTGTTAAACTGATATACTGTTACAGGTAACACAACTGGGACGAAGGACGTTGTTATTAAAGCTCAAGTTTTGGCCGGAGGTCGTGGCAAAGGTCACTTTGAGAGCGGACTGAAAGGAGGAGTCAAGATTGTTTTTGAGTAAGTACATTTCTCATTCGAATTAAACGCTTAGCGTAGGGACACGATTTGGTTAATCTTTAAATTTGTACACATAATTCTATAGAATAATTTTGAGCGTTCTGTCATGAGAGACTACTGTTTTTTAATGTTCTATGCCCTATATGTGCACATGAAAATGATAGTTTCATCCGTTTTGAATTTTCTGATCAGTGCTTTTCACTTATTCTGTAGTGTTTTGTATATTGTAATTTTTAATTAATCTATACTGTGTTGTACAACAATTTCAATGTGCCCATCTAAAAGAAGGGAGTTCAAATTTTTACAGAGATTATATATATATAAGATATTAATGACTTTCATTACAGTGCAAACCAAGCCAAAGATATTGCGTCAAAAATGATTGGCTCTAAAATCCACACAAAGCAAACTGGCGAATCTGGCCGAATAGTCAGCAAAGTCATGGTCTGTGAACGTCTCTACTCTCGGAGAGAATATTACTTCGCCATCGTGCTGGACAGGACGCATGCCGTAAGTCTTTTAGTTTTGCTAATTTAAAAACTTCGCTGTAGTACTGCAAGGCTAGTCCTGCAAACTGCCTCATGACGAGAGTCGTGAGTCAGATGACATTGCATTGGATCTTTTTTGTCTATCCAACACTAGTGAGTTTTTTCAATTATCATGCATTATGCAAAATCAAATTCATATTTTATCTGTGGTGCAATTGACATAAACATAGATTTGCTTTCTTAATGAAAATATGTTTCTGTGAAGTCCACTGAAAATGCCATATTTTTCCATGAATTCTATGCTATATTTACATGTCTCAGATGTTTTATTGGTCAAAACAAGTCAAAAGACCCTAAACAATAAGTATTTTGTTTACTCAGAGCAACAGGTGTAGTGGACGTGATTAAATTGATTTATTAGGTGCGGCAAATTTTGTGTCGCACCCTGCAGTGTGTTCTGTCTCAAGCACGCCTATCGGCACGCTTGCAAATGACAGCAATATTTCGGGCTACTGCATGGCAGCACCTTGGAGTCAGTGTTCCAGCTAGGATTTGAATTTGGCATGGCGCACAAGAATATCAGGGCACTTCAATAGGCTCACATAGGGCACCCAGCTAGTAAAAAGAAGAAAAAAAAGGTTGGCGCTTACAAAAATCAGGCATGGCGCAAGGTGCCTGGTCCAATGGCCTAGCTGGAAAACTGTCTGGAGGATTTAATTTTTTACAAGTAAATAAATTCAGACACTTTGCACTGAAAACAAAAATTGCATGCACAATATTTATCCTTAGTCTGGAAAGAACCAATGAAGTGTTCTTCACAGGCAATCAAATGTTGAGAAGTTTTATTAAATTTATTCCCATCACTGCCGATGCAGTATTTGATTTTTGGTTTGTTACTGTTTCATTCAATAACTCCGAAACCAAAATAATTTACAACGGCAGTCAAACCTGTGTTCAGTGGTCACCAATGGAAATTTATCAATTTGCCGTTTTTAGAGGACATGTGGCCGTTTAATGGAGGGGTTAAACTAGCCCCATGGGACTGGCTTGCAAGGCGGTCTGTTCGGGCTAGGTAAAACATACAATGAAAATTCAGTTCTTTGGTAATTGGCTGTTGACTACTGGTGATCGTTCTATACAAATGACCATTAGGGCAGGTCTGACTGTGTGCTTGTTTGTTTGTTTATTTATATTTAACTAAAGACTTAGCTAATTTTAAAAGACTTTTAAAGACTCGCATATTTCGAACAACTTTTAATTACATGTATGTATGATTAGCTTTTACATATTTCACATTTATTGCTTTTATCTATTTATATGCTTCTGTATCTATTTTACTGTTCGTATTGTTATTTCTACAATTGAATTTCCTTGTTGTGAAGCGCACTAGCATGCTTTTTAGTACTTTGTAGCGCTGTACAAATGTTATATAATAATATATACGTACACATCGAAAGACCTCTCAACGTGATATTAAATTAAGTACTTTCTTATGTACCTCTTTTTTCTCCTCACTAGGGTCCAGTGATGTTGGCCAGTCCTCAGGGAGGTATGAACATTGAAGACGTAGCTCGGGACACCCCCGAAGCTCTTATGACTGAACCAATCGACATCGACCGAGGAATCCAGCCAGAACAGGCTCGCAAGGTTGCCGCTTTCATGGGATTTGAAGGAAAGCAGTTGGAACAGGTAGGTCAAAATGTCATACAGTCATGTCTTGCTAATACAGTTTCTATAACGGACTTCGGTTATATGAATGTCTCACCACTGAACCGTCGTTTGGCGACAAATAAGCCAATCTCGCGTATGTCAAACTGCTTCAGTTGTCTGAATGATTCATTATTATGAACAATAGCCTTCAGAATCCAGGTGTTTGGTATGATGAGGCTTGGTTGCATTAATAAGAAGGTTTCTGACTGGTAGTTTCACTGTCATCTCATCATTACTTCTGCTTCTGGCGGTTGGTCATATATACGCTGTGGAAGCTTCAACCCATTAGCATTAATTTAATACGATACAATACAAAAATAACCTCATTAAGTAAGCCACCTTTTTGTTCAGAAATAAAAGAGAGGCTTTGTAAATATGGTTGGTGTTTTAAAGGTTCCAAATGCAAGTGGTATTTTATAATTCCACGGCCCAGGCACTCTTCATGAGCTTCATCATAGCTGAATGTCGATCGCATGAGACGTAAAATTGGAGGTGCCTTGTACTGAGGCAAGTAAAACACCCCACCCATTGGGTAAATGTGCAACATGGTGTGGGCACCAAGCCTTATAATCTCATCATTATGTCTGCCTCTGGCAGCTGGTCTTATAAGCTGACTAAGCTTCAGACCCAGCAGCGTTAAGACATTGAAACTTATAAACTTGTTTCCAATTTCAGTTTGGGTTGTTTTGAATTATTTTCAGGCCATTGACACGGTAACTAAGTTGTACAACCTTTTCATGAAGTATGACACGACCCTCTTAGAGATCAACCCTATGGCGGAAGATGCTAAAGGAACAGGTAGGGCATACAATTTTTTATTCTTATAAAAGGACTCTATTTTAATCTGAACACAGGCCGAATATGAAATCGCTGATAATTGTTTACGATAGTAGCCCTAACAGGTCTGATCAGCAATTTAGATATTTCAGCTCGTAATCAGAAAAAAGAAAAAGAAACAAAATCACTGAAGACTAGAGTTGAAATGGCCAGTTCTCAAGAATGTTACATCACTTTCGCAATTTATTATCTCAAAATTGTGAACTGCACAAATAGGAGTTGATACTTCAGTCAATGTTAATAATTGGCATACTTACTTGAAAGTGGTGTATGTTCTGGTATTTAAACATCGAAATGCACAAAAGATCTTACGTAAATAATCATCATGATCGATGAAATGCAGTTTCAGTTTTCAAACGTGAGTTATGTGTATTTGTAAGCGTGAGGAAAATTAATTTGTTGCGTAACTTTGCAGTGTACTGCATGGACTGCAAAATGAACTTTGATGACAATGCCCAGTATCGCCAGAAAGAGCTTTTCAAGATGAAGGATTGGGCCCAAGAAGATGAACGTGATGTTCTTGCTGCGGAAGCTGATCTCAACTACATTGGACTTGACGGAAGTATTGGATGCCTTGGTAAGATCCGTAACATTTGAGTTGAATAGCAGCTGCAATCTTTTCAGGATTGATGGCTGACATATTATAATTTGTCAAGGTTAAAGTTGACTTTTTTAATTGCTCATTACTGTGGCGGTTTTTTGTAATGAAGTCCACGAGATTTGGCCATTGTGCATCAAATTGATCATCAGAGCTCATAGCTTTATATTATGTGACACTGGTCCTCAGCTTTTCGGATACATTGCTTTCACTTCTAGTCAGGTAAATGCTGAAAACCACCATGAACAGTCTCTGGTGTGTAGTTAGTCCCATCTGGCTGCTGCAGCCTGTTCATTTTTCGTATCATTACCATGTCGCTTCAGTTACACATAAGCCAGAGTATGTTAAATTGTTCATGTCTCAATTCTTGAGGATCATTATCATTTATTATATTTTGCAATACAGTTAATGGTGCTGGGTTGGCCATGGCTACCATGGACATCATCAAACTTCATGGAGGAGAGCCCGCTAACTTCCTTGACGTTGGAGGTGGAGCAACTGCTGAGCAAGTGAAGTCCGCATTTAAGATCATCACATCAGATCCCAATGTAAGTCAGGATCTCATGATTTAGTGTAATATTTACTTATTGTATGTCTCTAAACATAAGAGCACATCAGACTGGATCTATAGTTACGTTTGTTTCAGAATTGCTGGCAGTTGGGTTAAAGGGAATATTGCTACCTATATTAGTCTTTTCGCCTATCCATATTACAATATTTTCACCTGTCCGTATTAGTGCTTCATTGTTTTGGCTTTTATTTGAATTTCAGGTAAAAGCCATTTTAGTCAACATTTTCGGAGGAATCATGAGGTGTGATGTAATTGCCAGAGGTATCATCATGGCAGCCGAGTCTCTTCAGTTGAGAATTCCCGTTGTTGTCAGGTTACAGGGTTAGTATGTCAATTTCAGTTTCGTATTATGTCACCTTCAGTTTCGTATTATGTCACCTTCAGTTTCGTATTATGTCAATTTCAGTTTCGTATTATGTCACCTTCAGTTTCGTATTATGTCAATTTCAGTTTCGTATGATGTCAATTTCAGTTTCGTATTAGCTCTATGTAGAAGTGAAAATTGCCTACTCCAGGATTTATTGTCAACTTATCTAGATTTTTTATAATCATGTTTGATCGAAAAATCTTCATCTGAACAAAGTGTTATTATAAACATGTATATTATTAAAGCTTTCTTCACCAACATTCAGGCTGTGAAATGACTTCATGTTTTTGCAAACTATTTATTTGCCTTTTGGAAATTATGCTTTTAAGTCTGATTTTTATACAAGTGTACTCACTTCGTGCATTTATTCTAAAAATTTGTGAAAAAAATTTCAGGTACAAAGGTAGATGAAGCCAAAGCTCTGATTGCTGCCAGCCAGTTTAAAATCTTGGCCTGCGATAACCTCGATGAAGCTGCAAAAATGGTAAGCTAATTTAGTGGTCAATGATTTTTTCCAGGCATTTTTAACAGAATCTGATATTATTGATGGTTTGTTTGATGTTTTAGGATTTGATATGAGAATAAAAAGTTATGGTCTTTGATGTCAGATAAAAATTGAATCCTTAGATTTCAAAATCTTATCATTCCTTCACTTGCAATTCTTACATTTATGTTGAGACAAGGGGCAGTTGATTTACCTGCCTTTTTTAACTGAATTTGTAAGATGCTTTTATCTGCCATATACTACAAAACTAATGTAAATACTTACTCCCTCCAAAAGAAGTCTTATTTCCGCACCTTGATGATGTTCTTGATGAATGCGTAAAAAATGTCATCTAGCACTAACTCAATGACACAGCTGTGCAATAATTATACTGATAAGTGTTATTTTCTTGTTTGTTATAGGTCGTGAAACTGTCTGACATTGTTACGTTAGCACAGGAAGCAGCAATCGATGTAGCATTTGAGTTGCCATTGTAATTTCAAATTCAACATACATCCTGCGACAATACTATAATGATGCAAACGAGTTGGTATTATTTATATGATGAGTTGATGGAAGGAAATGGACCCACCACGAGTAGAAAATGGTAGAAACCGGACCACTGAAGAGTTATGTAAATTTGAGACCACATGAGTGCAGAATGTTCAATAACATCTCGCTTTGCTAAGTTCAGAAGTTTGTATGTAAATATTGTGATAAAAAGTACCATTTGCTTAACTGGCAGTATGTTTTTTTCGCTTGTTGCAATGTACATTTAATGGAGATGATATTGTTATTGGATAGCTACACTCTGTTAAGTTTCCGGAGGTGTCATAATTGTGAAAACCATGTATTTGTGTCTACATGGATATACATGATGTCTTACAACAATTTTGTACAGTATTGACTGTGCAGCACACCATTTAATTCTGCTCTGCAGGTATTTATTAACTGAAATAAAAACCATTCTTGTTTTCCGATCAGTTTGTCAATGAAGAAGCTGCAACAATCAGAATATATTGCCAGTCATAAGGCATGTGATTTTCATTAAAGTTGTCACTTTATCAAAGATGTCACTTATGAAATTGCCAGTCATAAGGCATGTGATTTTAAAGCTGTCGCATTCCTCAAAGCTGTCACTTATGCAATTGCCAGTTATAATGCATGTGATTTTCATCAAAGTTATGTCAGTTTTCATCAAAGCTGTCACGTTATGAAATTGCCTGTCATAAGGCATGTGAATGTCATCGAAGTCCCATTCCTCAAAGCTGTCGCTTATGAAATTGCCAATCATAAGGCATGCGATTTTCATCGAAGTCACATTCAACAAAGCTTTCACATATAAAATTGCCAGTCATAAGACGTGATTTTCATAAAAGCTCTCACAGCTTGTGATATATAAGACCAGGATGCAAAGGATCCATATTTTCCTTGATTACTTCCTTATTTTTGATATTATTTTCTTAACTGCTTCATGGGATATTTTTGATGTGTACTAGTGAAAGAAACGGTTACTGTCTGATCTGTTGACAAAAACTCCCAAGTAGTTTTCTGCTGTTTGAATACTGTGGTTTCTGATGCAATCAAATCTGTAATTCTTTTACCAGCCTGTTTCATTTCACGGTCATTGGTTTGATCTGATAGTCTCCTGGCCTAAGGCATAGCCAGAATGGTAACATTACATGCATCAGCTTTATATATTAACCATGCAATATGATATTATAAGTAATTAAAGCATGTAATGTGTTGGAAGGGGATACACCCGAGTATTTCAATTTAGACTTCAGGTTCCGCTGTCTGTCATAATTAATATTTTTTAAAACTTCATCAAATGATTGAAAATCACCTTATTTGATCAAGGCACACTAAATATGTGTAAGCTAATGAATCTATCGGCCATTAATTAAACAAAATAAATGATACATCGAAATAAATCAAGACCAAAACAGTGGAAATACAATGGAAATGGCATCATCAACCAATGTTGAGTATTGTGATGTCATCACTTAGTTTGTTTACATATTGTTTTTTTGATGTTCTGAAAAACTAAATGTCAGGTGAAGTTTATTTATTTTATAGAAAGATAGTGAACCCAGCAAGATATGTACACCCACAGATATTTCTTGGGAGTTTTACTGCACAGTAGAACTTCTGGCGGTCTGATAGAACCAAATTTCAGTTTAGCAATTGTGCCTAGAGTGTATGCGGGGCAGGGGCCTAGCTCAGAGGTAGCGCTCTGGGCTTCCAACCGCTGGGTCCCGGGTTCGATTCCCGGTCGAGCCTAAGTTGGATGGCTGTTTCATCCTTCGTCTCATTGCCATGGTCTCTGCCTGTCCTAATTAGCCCAACTGGTGCAGAAATACAGGACGTAAAGCCCTAATCACCCACCCCACCTAGAGTGTATGCAGGCTTAAATTCTTCACGGAGCTTGTTGATAGACATTACAATAAGATGGTTACTTTTTCCTGTTGTGTGAAAACCACCATTATATATGCCTTTTCCTGGCATTATTCAGGATTTCTGAAAGTAGAATTTCACAGCTGTTTCCTCAATGTCTTGCTACGTACTGTTGCCATGCGCTTGGCTACCAACTACTTGGTCCTACGTTCAAATCCTGCCCATGTTCCAAGGTTGCTTCATTCGCCTCATTGCCTTGGCACCTGCCTGTCCTGATCAGCCCTATTTGGCATAAATATGGGACTCAAAGTCCGCCTCACCCATCCGGGCGGAGGCCTAGCTCAGAGGTAGCGCTCTGGGCTTCCAACCGCTGGGTCCCAGGTTTGATTCCCGGTCGAGCCTAAGTTGGATGGCTGTTTCATCCTTCGTCTCATTGCCATGGTCTCTGCCTGTCCTAATTAGCCCAACTGGTGCAGAAATACAGGACGTAAAGCCCTAATCACCCACCCCACCTAGAGTGTATGCAGGCTTAAATTCTTCACGGAGCTTGTTGATAGACATTACAATAAGATGGTTACTTTTTCCTGTTGTGTGAAAACCACCATTATATATGCCTTTTCCTGGCATTATTCAGGATTTCTGAAAGTAGAATTTCACAGCTGTTTCCTCAATGTCTTGCTACGTACTGTTGCCATGCGCTTGGCTACCAACTACTTGGTCCTACGTTCAAATCCTGCCCATGTTCCAAGGTTGCTTCATTCGCCTCATTGCCTTGGCACCTGCCTGTCCTGATCAGCCCTATTTGGCATAAATATGGGACTCAAAGTCCGCCTCACCCATCCGGGCGGAGGCCTAGCTCAGAGGTAGCGCTCTGGGCTTCCAACCGCTGGGTCCCAGGTTCGATTCCCGGTCGAGCCTAAGTTGGATGGCTGTTTCATCCTTCGTCTCATTGCCATGGTCTCTGCCTGTCCTAATTAGCCCAACTGGTGCAGAAATACAGGACGTAAAGCCCTAATCCACCCACCCACCCATCCACCCTAAGTACTGTCTAGCCCGTCTTTGAGGATCCTGCCTCTCTAAAGCTACTCCAGGAAGAATTTCTAGTAATAAAATAATGATATGATAAATATTGGTTCTATTCTCCATTGAGTATAATACCTTATTGGAGTCATAAGCAAATGAAGTTATTGCACCAGTGTCAACAAAGATATAAAATGCGCCATCATCATATCCTTTGTCATTATATACTTGAATCACCCTTACTATATGTTGGGTTGCTTTATCTCTCCTGTTAGTAACTCTTATTTTATGAATTTCCAACTTTCTTAGGATTTCCCTGTCAATTTATCGACTCTTCAGACATCAATGACTCATCATTATAATGTTTTCGTTTTGCAGTTCTAAGGTTTGTGGTAATATAATTTCCTCAACTGAGTAATCTTATGCCAAATGGCTTTTAGTCATGTAAGTTTGATGTCTCATTTCTTTATATTGTCACGAACTTCTTAGGGGGCCTACTCTTAAATGATGTGTGCTATTGACTTAAGGGACCCTGTGATTAACCAATTTTTTCACTTCTCCTACTGAGATTGTTGGATGGCTGTTTCATCCTTCGTCTCATTGCCATGGTCTCTGCCTATCCTAATTAGCCCAACTGATGCAGAAATACAGGACGTAAAGCCCTACTCCACCCACACCCACCTACTGAGATCTGTATATTTCCAAATGATGACATAGTTTTTATCATTAAGCATGAGGAGAAACATAATAAAAATGGCTTAAAAATTCACCTGGAGATATATGACACTCATCCTACGTGGCATGCTTTCTGTTGCTTCAAAACTTCCTCATTCATAGGTGGAGACTTATGATGTTCTCTTTCTGTACACCTATTTTTTTCCTGTACACTAGCAAGTCATACTTATATATCAATACCGTGGTCAGACATTAATGACCTTAAGGTTAAAGGGGCAGTGGCCTAGCTCCTGGGTTTGATTCCCGGTCGAGCCTAAGTTGGATGGCTGTTTCATCCTTCGTCTCATTGCCATGGTCCCTGCCTGTCATAATTAGCCCAACTGGTGCAGAAATACAGGACGTAAAGCCCTAATCCACCCACCCCACCCACCTTAAGGTTAAAACTTCGTTAACTTCAACTACCCTATACCCTGTTCTCAACCCCTCCACCTTGGCAAATCTCTAAGTACACCCCTGACCATTGTTGAAACTTCGTTTTATCTGCCCCTGTAAAGCAGATTTCATAGATTTGGAAACTGAACTCCAGAGGAGGTCATGTGAATGCAGGACTCATTGGCCGAGGAACTGCTTTAATGGGAGTCCTAAATTCATGCAACATCATCTGGAGTTGAGTTTCCAAGTCATCAGGCTACTACATTCACTGTTTTACAGTCAATATCATAGATGGAAACAAACCTAATAGACAAGAAAGCTAAACTCCAGAAGATGTCAGGAATCGTATTGGTTGAGGGACTGCTTTAACCAATGAGAGTCCTGGATTCGCATGATGTCATCTGGAGTTTCCAAGTATATGAGTTCTGCTGTAACACATTTCCTTAAAATGGTGTAAAACTAGCTTGTAACTGTATATTATGTGGTATGTAAAAATTGTATTTTCTCATGCAGGTATTTAGCATAAATAAATTCTAAATGTTACTTTAGTTACATAAGCATGTGCAACTATGTGGCTAGATCATTTGCCAGCTGCATGGGCAACGGTGGTCAGATTATTTGCCAGCTGCAATGAAAGTTCTGGTTTCGAATCGATCCGTGGGTGAGAACTGCATGTTCTTTGTGCTGTGTCGCTGCCATCTGGTGCTGTTGTCATCTTTGCTAAGGACCCAGGATTAATTTAAATCATATTTTGCAGGCTACTTTTTAACTTAATCCTAACTGAAAATGACCTGTGAGACTTAATTTGCAGTGCATTGTAGTTGGAAGCTATTGTGAGGAAATAACAACTCTAATACTGCGGGTAAATTTTAAATGTAATGTTGGTGCCTGGTCATGTTCTTGTAGTTCATCGGGGATTTTAAAAATAAAGAATGAGGTGAAAAAAGAAAAATTTGTTTGAGGAAAAGCAATTCATGCATATACATGAGCAATGGAATCAAAGTTATATTCAGCTGTCCTATTTATTTAAAATCATACTTCCTAGTTCCACATTCAGTGACATGGAAAACAAATTATTCAGTCTAAGATATATATGCCACTTGTCGGATATTTCTACAGGGATTGCTCCAATACTGCAGTGATGGCTATACTGTCATTTGGTGGATCGCTATTACTTCTGTTATGTGGTCTAGGTTGGTAATCCTAGAGTTTCTTATTCTGGAATTTCCTGTTTTTATTGGGCTTGTAACTGCTATATATGTCTTTGATGGCAATTTATCAGCTAAATTCAGGTTGAGCAACAGAACCTTCATTTTTGAAGATTTGGAAACTGAACTCCAGAGGACGTCATGTGAATCCAAGGTTCTTTTGGCCAAGGCAGTCCCTCAATCAATAGGAGTCCTGGATTCACATGACATCCTCTGGAGTTCAGTTTCCTAGTCTATGTATGAAATCTGCTGTAACAACATGTTGACATGAGGCATTTTATTGACTTTTATGTGAGGAACTTTCATTATCTCTTTACATTTTTAGGGGCATATTTGGTCTCTTCTGACACTGCCATATTCTGCTTTCCCCTTCCGCAAGGTGCATCGTTGGCCTGTGAGTCTGGCCTAATTTTGGTCACACAAGCATATTTAGGCAGCATTGCTGATCGCAAATCAGAATTTTGTAACCATCCGTCAGTCATCCCAGAATACAGGCAATATGACCAGAGGAATATGACTGATGTATTTAGATATACTTGTAATACGTTCGGCAGATGTGGCCTTGATAACATGAGAGGAATTGGTGGACTGCATGCAAGATACATCTTTATTGAATATCAGTGCACAAGTAAGTTGTATTCAAATCAAACACAGTCAATTCAACTGCATGCACATTAAATCTCATGATTTGCATTTAATTTACCTTTTCCATACCTTTTGCAGAAGCTGATCTACCTGTTATGGCATATATGAACCTTTACAATGATTTAACAGCATCTGGACAGGAAGTTATCATTCAGACAATGGGATACCCATCTAGCGATGTCATTGCTAGTGATGTATATTGCAACATAAAAAGTAACAATGGAATTCAAAGTGTACGCTTAGAGATATACGAGTTTACAACAAATGCCAGTGACGATACAACTGACTCTTACTGCATTGAATTTTATAATGATATCAAATGTGCGGAAAAAGGTGGGATGGTTAAGACTGTCATTTTTGAACCTGGTCCCTTCGTGATAAGGAAAATGACAGAGAAACCTTTAACCACTAGGCTCTATATGGTTATGATCGGTAAGGATTTATTACGTCAATCTGCTTCATTTTTTATTTTTTTTCTTATAAGATTTCCTATGTGTAAGCCATATTGAATATTATCAATACCGGTACAAATATTCTGTGAGTTAGTTGGTGCAGACCAGTTAATGTTTATTTCTATTCACTTTCAATGGTTAATTATAATTTATCATTTATATTAAATGAAGTAAAATTTACATTTGATACCTGGTAATTTTTATAGTAGTACAGGATTTTGTTCAAGAAGACAACCAGAAGGTTGGAATGTTGTACAACTGATAATAAAAATATAAAGTTATTAAAATAAATCCCAAAAGAGTTTCTTTTTGATAGAATTACATGTAAATATCTTCATTTAGGATCTATATCTGAGAAAATGGCTAGAATAAATCTTGGAAGCAATAAAAATAATTTGGCTGTCTGGACTCAGCCGGAAACAAATTGAGAGCTTCTTAATCCTTGGTTCATGCCTATTTGAGCTGAAATTATTTGACAAATTCATTTGATTCCTTTAACCGGCTCAGACTAATGTATTTAATTTGTATTATTATTCTTCAGGAATAGAAACACCTGATGGATGGGGTAGTAGATCCCGATTGCCTTTTAACATAACTTGCCAAATAATGGTAGATGGCATGTCACGTACATTACCACCAGGCCGGCAAAATGCAAATTCAAGTAAAGGTGAGTTTTCCTGTGTTGTTTTTACAAGTAAATAGTTTTTTAAAATGTAACTGCTTGGTAAAGGTCAATTATCCTAAATTCATGGAAGTACAGTGTTTGTTATTCACAGTTATCAGTCCATCTATAAATAATGGTGACATAAATATGCCTAAGTCTAGAAATTGAAAATGTCAGGAGAAAACAAAATTCAATTAAACTGATAAATGGGGAGAACAAATGAAAGAATAGTGGCTGCAATTCTTTAGACAATTTAATTATTTATATGTCGTGGTTAAAGAGAAATATCAGTGTTTTCTCTATGTTCCAGGTTCATCAATTGTGATTGGGGCAGTCGTGGCATCAGTAGGACTGATAATTATGGCATTGGTGACCATCTTGTTGGTCATTTTACATAGGAAAAGGTGCTCATCTGCAGTTGTCACTTATTTCAATGTGTACTAGACAAATCATAATTTCAATGGCCATGATCAACAGATACAAACAGCGGATATCACTAGAACACAATAACGGCGGGAGCATAGCTTAAAGGTAGCGCTCTGGGCTTCCAACCACTGGGTCCCGGGTTCGATTCTCGGTCGAGCCTAAGTTCTAATCACCCACCCACCCCATCGAGTGCCAATAACTCTGCAAAGCACTGTATATGCTACGTTGTCTTCTCTTTCATGTGAAAGTTTATGTATAATGTAAGATATTAGTAATATTCTTTTGACCATTTCAGGAAAAATGCTAAGTCCTCTGAACAGAATGAATGTGAAAATGACAACAACAGCTACAATAATCTTCAACAACCTGATGAGCAGAAACATGATTATCAAAATGAGCAGGATCATAACTACCAGGGCTTGTCTTATGGCAATGACGGTTATCAGGAAAGATTACCAACAGCGGAATGTCAGATGACAACGAGGCAATGCAATGAACGTCATGAATATGTAAATACTAAAGGAACGTCACAGAGGCAATGCAATGAACGTCAAGAATATTTGAAACTGAACACAGTGAGCATGGAAGGTCACCATGATTATGTAGACATGCAAGGTCACCATGATTATGTAGACATGCAATGAAACTGTGTTAGATATTAAATTCAATTTTTATAGTCCTTTTTTTTAATAGGCTCTCACACAAGAATTTTGTTAGCTTGTTAGATATACATTGTGTTGTACACCCCTATACGAGCACTGCAGGGTGTAGGTGAATTAATTAACAGTCTAATGCATTTTATAAACAACACTGACTTTTTAAAAACCTAAAAAAAGCATATTTGGAGGCTTAGCTTAGTGATAGCGTGCTTGGCTTCCAACCACTGGGTCTCGGGTTTGAGGCTAAGTTAGATGGCTGTTTCATCCACCATCTCAATGCCATGGTCCCTGCCTGTCCTAATTAGCCCATAAGGTGCAGAAATACAGGACGCGTAAAGCCCTAATCCACCCACCCACCCACCATCAAAAAAGTATATCCATTATGATTGATGAGCTGTATAAAAGGAGTAAAATAATGTTCTAATAGTCTGCATTGATGTGTCACATCACTGTTTTTGCACACATGATCAGCAAGAAAAAAAGAAAAAGGTGCCAAATCATTGCAATGACCTTTTATATTTACACCAGATGTCTCTGCTGATGTTAATTGCTGCTGATGTCTCCACCTAGTGGGACATTGGAGGGGGGGGGATTTGGGGATAACTTTGTTGGAACTTTCACTTTTCTTAGCTTAGTGAATATAAATCTTTGCATCAGCATGATCAGGATCGACTAATGTATTGAATGTGAACACCTACTAATAAAAACTGACTAATAATTAGTTGTTTTTTTTGTTTTGTTTTTTTAAAGAATTTTTTCGTTGAAATTATTTGTTTACATGACCTGAGGGCAGTGACACCTCACTAGTAAGATTTAATGGAGTTAAGAAAGGAGTGATACAGCCCTCTTAAGGTAGTACTTGCCACTCAGAACGGTTAATTAATAGTAAATAGAGTCATGTTACAGCTGGTGGCCCAATGGTAAGACCCTTACCTGCTCCTCTGAAGGACCCAGGTTCAACCCATGGATTGCAGTGCTGTGCACACTTCATGAGCCACATTCCAGATGGGTGTCGTTCAGTGTCCAACGCAGACGCCCTCGAAGGTCCTGGGCCTCCACGCGGCGAGGGTGGAAACACTTGGGGTGAAGTCCTCTATCTCCAGTGGCTAAAACAGGACAGTGCGCATTGCACACACTGCTCCAGCTATCCAACGCAGACAATTATTGATTTTTTACATGCTTCTGGTTTCTACTACCAACTAGATAATCAATCTTACCCTAGAGTGCCTCTACATAGCCCACTCAGGTGCTGATGAGGCGTTAAACAATAACACTAACTAACTATCCAACGCAGACATTTATTCATACTACCAACTATGGATGATCAATCTTACCCTAGAGAGCCTCTACATAGCCCACTCAGGTGCTGATGAGGCGTTAAACAATAACACTACTACTACTACTACTACTACCAACTACTTGGTCCTACGTTCAAATCCTGCCCATGTTCCAAGGTTGCTTCATTCACCTCATTGCCTTGGCACCTGGCTTCCAACCGCTGGGTCCCGGGTTCGATTCCCAGTTGTGCCTAAGCTGGATAGCTGTTTCCTCCTTCGTCTCATTGCCATGGTCTCTGCCTGTCCTAATTAGCCCATCAGGTGCAGAAATACAGGACGTAAAGCCCTAATCACACACCCACCCAGCCGCCTCACCCATCCACCCTAAGTACTGTCTAGCTCGTCTTGGAGGATCCTGCCTCTCTAAAGCTACTCCAGGAAGAATTTCTAGTAATAAAATAATGATATCATGATAAATATTGGTTCTATTCTCCATTGAGTATAATACCTTATTGGAGTCATAAGCAAATGAAGTGTCAACAAAGATATAAAATGTGCCATCATCGCATCCTTTGTCATTATATACTTGAATCACCCTTACTATATGTATAGTTTCCTGTCAGTATAATTTCAATTGGGTTACTTTATCTTTCCTGTTAGTAACTCTTATTTTATGAATTTCCAACTTTCTTAGGATTTCCCTTCCAATTTATCGACTCTTCGGACATCAATGACTCATCATTATAATGTTTTCGTTTTGCAGTTCTAAGGTTTGTGGTAATATAATTTCCTCAACTGAGTAATCTTATGCCAAATACTGCTATTATTATGCCCAATGGCTTTTAGTCATGTAAGTTTGATGTCTCATTTCTTTATATTGTCACGAATTTCTTAGGGGGCCTACTCTTATATGATGTGTGCTATTGACTTAAAGGATCCTCTGATTAACCAATTTTTTCACTTCTCCTACTGAGATTGTTGGATGGCTGTTTCATCCTTCGTCTCATTGCCATGGTCTCTGCCTGTCCTAATTAGCCCAACTGGTGCAGAAATACAGGACGTAAAGCCCTAATCCACCCACACCCACCTACTGAGATCTGTATTTTTCCAAATGATGACATAGTTTTTATCATTAAGCATGAGGAGAAACATAATCAAAATGGCTTAAAAATTCACCTGGAGATGTATGACACTCATCCTACGTGGCATGCTTTCTGTTGCTTCAAAACTTGCAAAACTATGGAGAAAACTTCCTCATTCATAGGTGGAGACTTATGATGTTCTCTTTCTGTACACCTATTTTTTTCCTGTACACTAGCAAGTCATACTTATATATCAATACCGTGGTCAGACATTAATGACCTTAAGGTTAAAGGGGCAGTGGCCTAGCTCCTGGGTTTGATTCCCGGTCGAGCCTAAGTTGGATGGCTGTTTCATCCTTCGTCTCATTGCCATGGTCCCTGCCTGTCATAATTAGCCCAACTGGTGCAGAAATACAGGACGTAAAGCCCTAATCCACCCACCCCACCCACCTTAAGGTTAAAACTGCGTTAACTTCAACTACCCTATACCCTGTTCTCAACCCCTCCACCTTGGCAAATCTCTAAGTACACCCCTGACCATTGTTGAAACTTCGTTTTATCTGCCCCTGTAAAGCAGATTTCATAGATTTGGAAACTGAACTCCAGAGGAGGTCATGTGAATGCAGGACTCATTGGCCGAGGAACTGCTTTAATGGTAGTCCTAAATTCATGCAACATCATCTGGAGTTGAGTTTCCAAGTCATCAGGCTACTACATTCACTCTTTTACAGTCAATATCATAGATGGAAACAAACCTAATAGACAAGAAAGCTAAACTCCAGAAGATGTCAGGAATCGTATTGGTTGAGGGACTGCTTTAACCAATGAGAGCCCTGGATTCGCATGATGTCATCTGGAGTTTCCAAGTATATGAGTTCTGCTGGAACACATTTCCTTAAAATGGTGTAAAACTAGCTTGTAACTGTATATTATGTGGTATGTAAACATTTTATTTTCTCATGCAGGTATTTAGCATAAATGTTACTTTAGTTACATAAGCATGTGCAACTATGTGGCTAGATCATTTGCCAGCTGCATGGGCAACTGTGGTCAGATTATTTGCCAGCTGCAATGAAAGTTCTGGTTCGAATCGATCCGTGGGTGAGAACTGCATGTTCTTTGTGCTGTGTCGCTGCCATCTGGTGCTGTTGTCATCTTTGCTAAGGACCCAGGATTAAATCATATTTTGCAGGCTACTTTTTAACCTAATCCTAACTGAAAATGACCTGTGAGACTTAATTTGCAGTGCATTGTAGTTGGAAGCTATTGTGAGGAAATAACAAATCTAATACTGCGGGTAAATTTTAAATGTAATGTTGGTTCCTGGTCATGTTCTTGTAGTTCATCGGGGATTTTAAAAATAAAGAATGAGGTGAAAAAAGAAAAATTTGTTTGAGGAAAAGCAATTCATGCATATACATGAGCAATGGAAACAAAGTTATATTCAGCTGTCCTATTTATTTAAAATCATACTTCCTAGTTCCACATTCAGTGACATGGAAAACGAATTATTCAGTCTAAGGTATATATGCCACTTGTCGGATATTTCTACAGGGATTGCTACATTACTGCAGTGATGGCTATACTGTCATTTGGTGGATCGCTACTACTTCTGTTGTTCTGTGGTCTAGGTTGGTAATCCTAGAGTTTCTTATTCTGGAATTTCCTGTTTTTATTGGGCTTGCAACTGCTATATATCTCTTTGATGGCAATTTATCAGCTAAATTCAGGTTGAGCAACAGAACCTTCATTTTTGAAGATTTGGAAACTAAACTCCAGAGGACGTCATGTGAATCCAAGGTTCTTTTGGCCAAGGCAGTCCCTCAATCAATAGGAGTCCTGGATTCACATGACATCCCCTGGAGTTCAGTTTCCTAGTCTATGTATGAAATCTTCTGTAACAACATGTTGACATGAGGCATTTTATTGACTTTTATGTGAGGAACTTTCATTATCTCTTTACATTTTTAGGGGCATATTTTGTCTCTTCTGACACTGCCATATTCTGCTTTCCCCTTCCGCAAGGTGCATCGTTGGTCTGTGAGTCTGGCCTAATTTTGGTCACACAAGCATATTTAGGCAACATTGCTGATCGCAATTCAGAATTTTGTAACCATCCGACAGTCATCCCAGAATACAGGCAATATGACCAGAGGAATATGACTGATGTAGTTAGATATACTTGTAATACGTTTGGCAGATGTGGCCTTGATAACATTAGAGGAATTGGTGGACTGCATGCAAGATACATCTTTATTGAATATCAGTGCACAAGTAAGTTGTATTCAAATCAAACTCAGTCAATTCAACTGCATGCACATTAAATCTCACGATTTGCATTTAATTTACCTTTTCCATACCTTTTGCAGAAGCTGATCTACCTGATATGGCATTTATGCACCTTTACAATGATTTGACAGCATCTGGACAGGTAGTTATCATTCAGACATTGGGATACCCATCTAGCGATGTCATTACTAGTGATGTATATTGCAACATAAAAAGTAACACTGGAATGCCAAGGGTACGCTTAGAGATATACGAGTTTACAACAAATGCCAGTGACGATACAACTGACTCTTACTGCATAGAATTTTATAATGATATCAAATGTGCGGAAAAAGGTGGGATGGTTAAGACTGTCATTTTTGAACCTGGTCCCTTCATGATAAGGAAAATGACAGAGAAACCTTTAACCACTAGGCTCCATATGGTTATGATCGGTAAGGATTTATTACGTCAATCTGCTTCATTTTTTATTTTTTTTCTTATAAGATTTCCTATGTGTAAGCCATATTGAATATTATCAATACCGGTACAAATATTCTGTGAGTTAGTTGGTGCAGACCTGTTAATGTTTATTTCTATTCACTTTCAATGGTTAATTATAATTTATCATTTATATTAAATGAAGTAAAATTTACATTTGATACCTGGTAATTTTTATAGTAGTACAGGATTTTGTTCAAGAAGACAACCAGAAGGTTGGAATGTTGTACAATTGATAATAAAAATATAAAGTTATTAAAATAAATCACAAAAGAGTTTCTTTTTGATAGAATTACATGTAAATATCTTCATTTAGGATCTATATCTGAGAGAATGACTAGAATAAATCTTGGAAGCCATTAAAATAATTTGGCTGTCTGGACTCAGCCGGAAACAAATTGAGAGCTTCTTAATCCTTGGTTCATGCCTATTTGAGCTGAAATTATTTGACAAATTCATTTGATTCCTTTAACCGGCTCAGACTAATGTATTTCATTTGTATTATTATTCTTCAGGAATAGAAACATCTGATGGATGGGGTAGTAGATCCCGATTGCCTTTTAACATAACTTGCCAAATAATGGTAGATGGCATGTCAAGTACATTACCACCAGGCCGGCAAAATGCAAATTCAAGTAAAGGTGAGTTTTCCTGTGTTGTTTTTACAAGTAAATAGTTTTTTAAAATGTAACTGCTTGGTAAAGGTCAATTATCCTAAATTCATGGAAGTACAGTGTTTGTTATTCACAGTTATCAGTCCATCTATAAATAATGGTGACATAAATATGCCTAAGTATAGAAATTGAAAATGTCAGGAGAAAACAAAATTCAATTAAACTGATAAATGGGGAGAACAAATGAAAGAATAGTGGCTGCAATTCTTTAGACAATTTAATTATTTATATGTCATGGTTAAAGAGAAATATCAGTGTTTTCTCTATGTTCCAGGTTCATCAATTGTGATTGGGGCAGCTGTGGCATCAGTAGGACTGATAATTATGGCATTGGTGACCATCTTGTTGGTCATTTTACATAGGAAAAGGTGCTCATCTGCAGTTGTCACTTATTTCAATGTGTACTAGACAAATCATAATTTCAATGGCCATGATCAACAGATACAAACAGCGGATATCACTAGAACACAATAACGGCGGGAGCATAGCTTAAAGGTAGCGCTCTGGGCTTCCAACCACTGGGTCCCGGGTTCGATTCTCGGTCGAGCCCAAGTTGGATGGCTGTTTCATCCTTCATCATGCTCCTAATTAGCCCATCAGGTGCAGAAATACAGGACGTAAAGTTCTAATCACCCACCCACCCCACCGAGTGCCAATAACTCTGCAAAGCACTGTATATGCTACGTTGTCTTCTCTTTCATGTGAAAGTTTATGTATAATGTAAGATATTAGTAATATTCTTTTGACCATTTCAGGAAAAATGCTAAGTCCTCTGAACAGAATGAATGTGAAAATGACAACAACAGCTACAATAATCTTCAACAACCTGATGAGCAGAAACATGATTATCAAAATGAGCAGGATCATAACTACCAGGGCTTGTCTTATGGCAATGACGGTTATCAGGAAAGATTACCAACAGTGGAATGTCAGATGACAACGAGGCAATGCAATGAACGTCATGAATATGTAAATACTAAAAAACGTCACAGAGGCAATGCAATGAACGTCAAGAATATTTGAAACTGAACACAGTGAGCAAGGAAGGTCACCATGATTATGTAGACATGCAATGAAACTGTGTTAGATATTAAATTCAATTTTTATAGTCCTTTTTTTTAATAGGCTCTCACACAAGAATTTTGTTAGCTTGTTAGATATACATTGTGTTGTACACCCCTATACGAGCACTGCAGGGTGTAGGTGAATTAATTAACAGTCTAATGCATTTTATAAACACATGATCAGCAAGAAAAAAAGAAAAAGGTGCCAAATCATTGCAATGACCTTTTATATTTACACCAGATTTCTCTGCTGATGTTAATTGCTGCTGATGTCTCCACCTAGTGGGACATTGGGGGGGGGGGGGATTTGGGGATAACTTTGTTGGAACTTTCACTTTTCTTAGCTTAGTGAATATAAATCTTTGCATCAGCATGATCAGGATCGACTAATGTATTGAATGTGAACACCTACTAATAAAAACTGACTAATAATTAGTTGTTTTTTTGTTTTGTTTTTTTTAAAGAATTTTTTCGTTGAAATTATTTGTTTACATGACCTGAGGGCAGTGACACCTCACTAGTAAGATTTAATGGAGTTAAGAAAGGAGTGATACAGCCCTCTTAAGGTAGTACTTGCCACTCAGAACGGTTAATTAATAGTAAATAGAGTCATGTTACAGCTGGTGGCCCAGTGGTAAGACCCTTACCTGCTCCTCTGAAGGACCCAGGTTCAACCCCTGGATTGCAGTGCTGTGCACACTTCATGAGCCACATTCCAGATGGGTGTCGTTCGGATCAGACGTGAAATTGGTGGTTCCTAGTACTTGGTGTCTATGCTGAGGCAAGTAAATGATCCCATCCATGGAGTAGAGGCATAACATGGCTAGACTCACTCTCTCTCTCTCTCTCTCTCTCTCTCTCTCTCTCTCACCTCATCAATCAACCCTAATTAGTGGCAAGAACTTAGCTGAGAGGGTTGCACTTTATCTATCTATCTACTCCATTTGTGGGATATTTTGCTTTCCTCAGGCTTAACACTGATTACAGGTCCTTATTAAAAGTCTCATGTGAATTGTATCCCTCTGTGATGTAGCTTATGTTAAGTTCCTGGGGGTTTAATTTTACCTAAGAACCTTTGCAGTGGTAGGTGAGACAGGGATAACGTCTCATATTTTTGCACCAGATAGGGCTGATCAGGACAGGCAAGTGCCAAGGCAATGAGGCGAATTATGAAGCAACCTTCCAGCCCTCGAAGGTCCTGGGCCTCCAAGCGGCGAGGGTGGAAACACTTGCGGTGAAGTCCTCTATCCCCAGTGGCTAAAACAGGACAGTGCGCATTGCACAAGCTGCTCCAGCTATCCAACGCAGACAATTATTGATTTTTTACATGCTTCTGGTTTCTACTACCAACTATAGATAATCAATCTTACCCTAAAGAGCCTAACTGAAGTAATATTTATAAACAGGTCAGGGAACCAGTGAAATCACTTGTATGCATATCACTTAGTTGAAATGTGCTGAACTAAATGTTTAGTTATGCAGTTAATTATTATGTAAGATAGTGGTCTTTACTCTGAGGTGGTAGGGCGGGGGCATAGCTCAGAGGTATCGCTCTGGTCTTCCAACCGCTGGGTCCTGGGTTCGATTCCCGGTCGAGCCTAAGTTGGATGGCTGTTTCATCCTTCGTCTCATTGCCATGGTCTCTGCCTGTCGTAATTAGCCCAACTGGTGCAGAAATACAGGACGTAAAGCCCTGATCACATACACATACTCTGAGGTGATGTCAGCAGTGATGTGGGATAGGTCCCACTCCAAAGGGGTTACATTAATGATATGGAGGTTCCCACATAAAGGATTATTATTAGCTATTGTATCCTATTATGACCAATAATGCATCTTGCTAGTAGGACTACCTGATCTTCGAGATATAGTTCTGGATTGAAGCTGATCTAAATAGCCCTAGAAATTCCTGGGCCTCCTTATGACAAGGGTGGCAGAACAAGGGACTGAACAATGAAATAAAGACTAATCTGTGAAGCAAATTACAACAAAGTTTGCTATATTCCCCTTTGTAATTTATGCTGCTGCTGCTGAGACTAGGACAAATGGCAAAATGATGACATGATAAAATATATAAATTATATATTGGTCATTGGAAAGACAGGAAACTTTTTGTGGATTGTTACAAATATTGGGGGTTTTTATATGGTTTAGCAATGTTTTAATGCTACTGGGTCTGAAGTTTAGTCAGCTTATGTGACCAGCTGTCAGAGGCAGACGTAATGATGAGATGATAAGGCTTGGTGTCCACACAAGTTGGGATTTGACTTATATTAGTAACATTTATGTCCATTTTGTAGTGTTCCAAGCGGTTTATGATACAAAATTGACTGACAAACAAAAGCAAAAAAAAATTAAAATGTATTATGGATCCTACCTTAATAATGTGTTCAACTAAAATCCTACATAATCATAAATACAGTTTATGTACATTACTGATAGTATGGGGTTCCACATATCAAGGATTACTAGGTAAAGGTGTGTTCGAAGGGAGGAAATGATTTCATTATGACCTCAAAATGACCTTGCATACCATGAGGGGTAAGCACCCAGTAAATATGTGGTTTATTCGATTGGGTATTTAATGTCATCAGCAGACCAGCATTTGATGGGTAAATACAGTCCTAGTGTAATTAAAGTATTGGCAAATACAGGGCTAAAAGTGAACAAATATTCTTTAGCTTATAGTATTTGTTTGTTTTAGTGAGATAATGGTGGTGTAATTTGAGTTACACACAATTTACAAAGTGTATATTATTGCTGTATTCTAGACTTTTGCTGCTTCGTAAATTTATGGTGATTTTTATTCTTATGAATTCATGAATTATTTTACGATGGTAAAAATGTATGTATGATATTTGGACTTTATTTAGTTTAAAAAAATCATGTGATATATGATCAATAATGTGACAAATACATCATTGCACATTATTAATTTTTGGAGTTTATGATTTAAATATATATATATTTATATGTATATATAATTTTTCCTTAAAATGGGATGTATATAGGCCATACTAGATATTAGACACTATATATATATATAGGCCCAGTTTTAGGCACAGTATTGACTTAAACCTAAACCAGGATTCTGAAGTTCCACTGCTGTCACAGCTATTGAATACCTATCCTTTGTTTTTTTTTATAGTGCCTAAAAAGTGGTTACACTGGCAAACAATGAAATAGTTACAGTCTTTTAAAGGGCCTCTGCCACGTCATATTAGTTGTTATACCACTGTTTGCCTTTTTCATCCAATCAGAGGCCAAGATTCCAGGGGGATAAATTGCATATACCTGGGAGAATATAGTCACACTTGACTGGCTACAAGTTGTAGTAAAACAATGAAACAAAACAAAACAATCAAATGAACATCTTATATAATAAGCAAACAAAAGTCTTAAGGGGAGAACGTCATAAGCAAGTGATCAAACAACTACAAACAAAACAAGTGGTATAAGTTAGATAATGACCTTGTTTTCGTGAATATGCTGTTAATCCTCGGCTAAAGCCTCGGATAAATTGCATATTCACTCAAACGCAGTCATTATCTATCACTAATTGTTTGTAGATTTAAGCCATTGAATATATTCAGCCAACCCTGACAGATTATCAAACAAAGTAATCAACATTTAAGGATAATCTCTGTGTTGGTCAAAACTCAGGGCTGGCTGAGCAAATTCAATAGCTTAGAGACAGTTGTTTTACTTTTTTTTTCAAACAAAACCAAGCAATGATCTATGTCACTTTAGAACTTGGGCAGAATTTATTTTCAGTTCTGCCCGACTCACTTTGTCACCACTAATATGCTAGGCACTCTAAGGTCATAGACTTGCATGCTCTCCTCGGAAAGTTGTATAAATTTAAGCAATCCATACTCATTGTTATAGGTGAATTCACTGCGCTTCAACCAAGGAAAGGGGGGGGGGGGGGCGGTCTTAATGCCAATTGTATCAATTTAATTTTTCTTTCCATCTTGACAGAAAGTGGTGTAAAATGCGAGCACGGAGCCACAATTATTGTTCCAATAACAAATGATTTTTTATTTCGTTTTTTTTTTTCCTAGTAAATGTTTTTAGTAAATGGGTCCAGGGATGGACCTAAGGGCACTGGCGGATCCGGGGAGGGGGCATTAGGGCATGGCCTCCGTAGCAGCCTTAATTACTATAAGTTTTCTATGAAATGACAATGACTGACAGGAACCTCTTTAAGTTATGATTTTGCCCCCCCCCCCCTAGAAGCAGGACTTGATCCGCCAGTGCCTAAGGGTGGTTGTGTGAGGGGGGGGAGGGGGCATCCCAAAGAGATAATAAATTATATATTAAAAAAATAAAGTGATATTACAAAATCTATTTGTTGTGTTAACAAAAAATGAAAAGTATTGATTAATATAAAGCATGGAGACTAGTCTCAACGATTAAAGGATATTTTAGCATATAGGCCTACACTGTACACTTATTCCTCCGGCGAGCCACCTGTAAATTTAAGTACCCGTATTAAGGCATTATTATGAGGCCTCACACAGTGTTTAGTTCTCAGTTCAGGTTTAACAGACCATGACATTAAACCATGCATTATCAGAACTTAAGCCATTCCAAATGATGGAGTTGTTGTGTAAACACAGGATATGAAGATTATGGAAGTATGAATGCACCCTTACACCTGTTAGATAAGCCAAGTAGATAGATAGATAGATAGATAGATAGACAGATAGACAGATAAATAGACAAAAAAATAGATAGACAGACATATAGATAGATAGACAGATAGATAGATAGACAGACAGATAGATAGATAAATAGACAGATAGATAGACATATAGATAGATAGACAGACATATAGATAGATAGACAGACATATAGATAGAGAGATAGATAGATAGATAGATAGATAGATGTACCGTTACATTTGTAAGATAAGCCAATTAGATAGATAGCTAGATAGATAGATACATACATACATAGATACATAGACAGATAGATATATAGACATAGATAGATAGATAGATAGACGGATAGATAGATAGATAGACAGACAGATAGATAGATAAATAGAAAGATAGATGCACCTTTACACCTGTTAGATAAGCCAATTAGATAGATAGATAGACAGATAGATAGATAGATAGACAGACAGACAGATAGATAGATAGATAGACAGACAGATCGATAGATAGATAGACAGACAGATAGACAGACAGATAGGTGTTCTTATGTTCTTAGGATGTTCTAACTTTGTCAATTGCATTTGGCGTCAAACTTACCTCGGCATTCCAATGTAGTATGTGTGCAAGCCTGTATAAGTATCTTATCTAACAGTAAATATTTTTATTTCTTTATATATTCATAACATCGCAATAAATTCATTAGACGCATTTCCTACACGTTTGTAATATTGTTTATTTTTTTTACACAAATTCAGTAGTTGGCAACCTTGAAATTATATGGAATAAAAATTACTTGACTTAGATCATTTGTACAGTTTTATATTTTCTTTTGAGTAGTTATATAAACATGTAGTGTATCCTCTGTTTAAAAATTTCAGTCAGTCCTCGACATTTTTGCTTGTGGAAAACCCCCTGTAAATGTTTTCCAATGCATAAAAGTCGTGACTTATTTACAAAGATATATTTTAAGTGGAAGTGCTTGATTACAAAACTCATTGACATTTATTTGCATTAATACTGAACATTAGTGTGTCACGATTGGAAATGACATGAATTGTCATGGAGTGAGTTTAATTTGTCGATGAATCATGATTTTTATTTCAATTAGCTAGGAGGGTATGACGAATACCAGAGTACAGAATAGCATACATATAGCAATTTCATGTCATTGCAATACATGGTATCCCAATGAATCCTATGAAAAATTCCAGACTATATTTCACTGAATTAAGCATTTTTCTCATGTCATAAGTATATATGACATGAAAAACACCATACATGTAGTTTTGTATATTTGATAATTTTGTATATTTACCTATCTGAACAATATTTTGAATGTCTTGATTAAGCACTTGTAGGATTACAAATACGTCTTTTTTTTTTTTTTTTATCTTGTAGGATTTGTGTTATCTGTCTTGTTTAAAAACACTGTCAATACCCCCAATCCTTGTAGGATATGACAAATAGTTTATTTTACTCGGTAATTGTGTGAAAATTAGATGGAATAGACCAACAATAACTGGCCCATGTATCCGTATAGGATACCAATATATACCTACTTGCATATCTCATAGGATGTGCGACAGAAAATCGTTACTGGAGTTGTAGCTTTGTTGTGGGCGTATTTTTGGTAAGAGTCTGACTAAGCCTTCCTTAAATGCATGCTTGGCTGCACATCGGAGCCAAGATTACACCCCCCCCCCCCAACTTACCCCCTTTTCAGTTGCCATTGCTTCCTCGTGGAGTTTGCATGGTGTACATATACTCGTAGAAAATATCATTAACACTAAAATGGATTTAAATAAATACAGGGATATTTTTCAGTAAATCTGATATTGGGCTTTACCCACGGTAATACACAGTCATTTCTGAATCAGCTCTATCAATGGATTACAAAGTACAGCTACTTTCATTACTACTGCTATTAACAGGTGAGTGATTATTGTACTGTATACTAAATGAGTCATACTACTAGAAGTATACTTTGTTTACGAATATATTTGTATGCTTTCGTGATTATTGATTATGGTGGTACTTTTGCTTACATAGTTGGTATTAGGATATAGTTGTGTATAACATTATAAAACCATGTTGATTTAATTAGTAATTTTGTGACTAAAACATTAGAAATATTTATTTTCTAACTTGTACATTTATGTTTTAATCAGGTTGAATAATTTACACTTTTTTAATTTAAAAAATAATCAAGATCATTTTATTTAAATATATTGCAAAATAGATTCTCCTATGGATATCAAATGTCAATATCTGCACTTGTAATGTGTATATTATTGATTATCACAAATGAATTAATGGCTATATCCATAATGCTAGTCAGGCCTTTACGAAATGAAGAACAAGGTACCTGTTACCTATTATATAGTAAATAGATGTCAACATGTATACATATTTATTACATACTTTTCTATGGGATACAATTAATTAAATCAGACAAAAAATCAATTATGCTTTGTGTACAGTGAGTTCAGGTTATGCTCAAAATCATGCAAAGATTACTGAAAATGCATTGTTGTATCTTTATTATTTTTTTAATCTTATTGTTTGATTTTAATTTCAGAAGCAAGTTTGGTCTCTTCTGACACTGCCATATTCTGCTTTCCCCTTCCGCAAGGTGCATCGTTGGCCTGTGAGTCTGGCCTAATTTTGGTCACACAAGCATATTTAGGCAAAATTGCTGAACGCAATTCAGAATTTTGTAACCATCCGACAGTCATCCCAGAATACAGGCAATATGACCAGAGGAATATGACTGATGTAGTTAGATATACTTGTAATACGTTCGGCAGATGTGGCCTTGATAACATGAGAGGAATTGGTCGACTGCATGCAAGATACATCTTTATTGAATATCAGTGCACAAGTAAGTTGTATTCAAATCAAACACAGTCAATTCAACTGCATGCACATTAAATCTCACGATTTGCATTTAATTTACCTTTTCCATACCTTTTGCAGAAGCTGATCTACCTGATATGGCATTTATGAACCTTTACAATGATTTGACAGCATCTGGACAGGAAGTTATCATTCAGACAATGGGATACCCATCTAGCGATGTCATTACTAGTGATGTATATTGCAACATAAAAAGTAACACTGGAATGCCAAGGGTACGCTTAGAGATATACGATTTTACAACAAATGCTAGTGACGATACAACTGACTCTTACTGCATAGAATTTTATAATGATATCAAATGTGCGGAAAAAGGTGGGATGGTTAAGACTGTCATTTTTGAACCTGGTCCCTTCATGATAAGGAAAATGACAGAGAAACCTTTAACCACTAGGCTCCATATGGTTATGATCGGTAAGGATTTATTACGTCAATCTGCTTCATTTTTTATTTTTTTTCTTATAAGATTTCCTATGTGTAAGCCATATTGAATATTATAAATACCGGTACAAATATTCTGTGAGTTAGTTGGTGCAGACCAGTTAATGTTTATTTCTATTCACTTTCAATGGTTAATTATAATTTATCATTTATATTAAATGAAGTAAAATTTACATTTGATACCTGGTAATTTTTATAGTAGTACAGGATTTTGTTCAAGAAGACAACCAGAAGGTTGGAATGTTGTACAACTGATAATAAAAATATAAAGTTATTAAAATAAATCACAAAAGAGTTTCTTTTTGATAGAATTACATGTAAATATCTTCATTTAGGATCTATATCTGAGAGAATGACTAGAATAAATCTTGGAAGCCATAAAAATAATTTGGCTGTCTGGACTCAGCCGGAAACAAATTGAGAGCTTCTTAATCCTGGGTTCATGCCTATTTGACCTGAAATTATTTGACAAATTGATTTGATTTCTTTAACCTGCTCAGATAGACTAATGTATTTAATTTGTATTATTTTTCTTCAGGAATAGAAACATCTGATGGATGGGGTAGTAGATCCCGATTGCCTTTTAACATAACTTGCCAAATAATGGATGATGGCGTGTCACGTACATTACCACCAGGCCGGCAAAATGCAAATTCAAGTAAAGGTGAGTTGGAACTCCATTGTTTTTCCAATATGTGTAATGTATGATTTGACTCTTTGAAGGCTTAAACAGAAACAAAATAGAAAGTTTTTATATGAAACTAATATCCAAAAAAAGTTAATGCTTACCGTTGTAAGGCAAGTGGAGTTGAATCTTGTTTCAGGTTTAGGTAATTGACCAGAAACTAATCTCTTGTCTTCCTTTCTCAGATTAATTTCTCATCTTTTAATGCAGCTGGAAAACGCATGGTTTTTGCTACATTATAATTAGCTAAAAACCATGCGTTTCCCATGCGTTTATCCTTCTCATGGAAAACGCACGTGGCACATTTGGCCATGTACCACAGTTATGCCAAACATCACTTATTGTCACTACCTAATGATTTATATATCAATGTTAATTTCAGGAAACGTACCATATATTGTTGGAGGAGTACTAGGAGGGATTGCTGTTATAGCTGTGGTAGTCATAATTTTCATTGTGGTCATTCACAAAAAGAGGTAATTATTATAATTTATCATTAACCCAAAAGGGCGGGGGCCTAGCTCAGAGGTAGCGCTCTGGGCTTCCAACCGCTGGGTCCCGGGTTCGATTCCCGGTCGAGCCTAAGTTGGATGGCTGTTTCCTCTTTCGTCTCATTGCCATGGTCTCCGCCTGTCCTAATTAGCCCAACTGGTGCAGAAATACAGGACGTAAAGCCCTAATCACACACACACATCATTAACCCAAAATAATAAAAGCTGACACGCATGAAAGCGCGGATAGAAAATGCCTTTTATTGGCGGCATACATACATTGACACGCATACACTAAGATATTGCTCTTGTGGACACCCGCACAAAACTTGTAAATTTTGTAAATTTAGGAAACAACTTACAGAAGGATTAGGCTCAATCCATATGCTTATATAATTAAAGAAAGGTCTACCCCATAACATTAGGGTTAGACCAACGCAACAGAAATACTTATGCTAAAAATTCATAGCAAAAAGTACTCACATTCAGATAGCGCATCCTGAAATAACACCATACACATGGTTAATTTAGAAATGGTAAACCAAAAGGAAATTTTGAGAATGATAACTACAATGAAAAGTTAATAAGGGGATGGACGGGTGGGAAAATCGAAAGGCAGGAGACGAATGAGGAACAAGCCTAAGCTGCTCAGTTGGTTAGGAATGAAAAGGATTAAAATGAGGTGTGCTATGATTGGTAGTTGGATGCACAGCCGCACCCGGAAACGGATGAGAGAATTATTAGTTAACTAAATTTATAATCAATAAATGGTATTTGTAGCAATAACTACATGACAACATGTTATGTACTCTAGATGCACAATTAGTGCCTTTATAATATAACCATATTTGGTGGTACATACTGTGAATTTGCATAGAATATTTTGCAGTGTGCAGAGTTTGCTGTTGGACTATTAGACTGCATGTGGTGGGGGCCTAGCTCAGAGGTCCCAGGTTCGATTCCTGGTCAAGTCAAAGTTGGATGGCTGTTTCATCTTTCATCTCATGGCCATGGTCCCTGCCTGTCCCAATTAGCCCATCAGGTGCAGAAATACAAGGACATAAAGCCCTAATCACCCACCCACCCACCCATTAGACTTCATGTACATTTGTGGTTGTGATTCAATTGGTCACCAGTTTATGTGCAACTGCACCCCACCTCTAAACACGAGTCAGGGAGCATCCATTTAGTACACTGATTTAAGACTGAAAATGTCTTCAGTAGGTCAGATGACAAAGAGAATGGCTTTGATAGACTTTAATATTTGAAAGTGGCACAGGCCACTTGACGGTTGGATTATACAGCTGATTACATTTCTCAAGAGCTGCTATACCCATTACGTGGTATACAGCGGGGTGGGGGCCTAGCTCAGTGGTGGCGCACTGGGCTTCCAACCACTGGGTCCCGGGTTCATTTCCCGGTCGAGCCTAAGTTGGATGGCGGTTTCATCTTTCATCTCATTGCCATGGTCCCTGCCTGTCCTAATTAGCCCATCAGGTGCCGAAATACAGGACGTAAAGCCCTAATCCACCCACCCCACCCACGTGGTTTACAGCAGCTCCCCTTGCCTCAAACTCCGCTCCCCTTAGGAGTGTACAGCCTTATCAACACAACAGTTTTTAAAATTCATTCTGAAGCTCTCCTGGACCAGTAAAGCTTGGTGTCCACTATCTGCTGGGTGCAGAGCAGCACTGAGGACAATTAGAGTGGCTTGCTAAAAGCCTAAAAAAGAAAGTGCCGTGTGTGAGGTTCACACCTGGTTCATTGAGATTAAGAGTTGAGCACTCTACCACTACACTAATTCCTCTTCTTAAGTCTTTGGCATCACGAGAACTGGCAAAACCCAAGTGACTTTTTGCACCAACTCTCCAAGACCAAAGGGCACTGGTTGACATTTCATCAATGTAATTATTACTAACCATTTGCTGGCTAAATACAAACTAGAAATCAGAATAAGTTTGTTTTTAAATATTTAATTAGAATATACGAGATCATGCAGGTCACTGTTAAAGACAGCCATGCTCTCGCTGAGAAGCCCTCTTACAGAGAGAGAAAGAATATATTTATTTGACCAAATAACAAAAAAAAACTAAAGCGGCACATTACAAGGAACAAATAAAGAAATGTACGTTATAACACATAATATAAGCAGTAAATAAATAAAATAAAATAAAGTCAAAATACATATATACTCTTTACCTTTGGTCAGGAGACATCCACTAAGTTCTTATTTAAAAAAACACTGACGTGGATGCCCCCTAAAACAGAAGGGCATTCAGTTTTGTCAGTTCTCTTAGTCGAAATTTTTTTGTGAGTTGAAAAGTAAATTTAGCTGTATAAATTTTTACTTGTATGTAATATAACCTTTTCCTTGTTACTATAAACTGTATATAAACACAACCAATTAATGCTGCTTACTACATAGGCGTAACACAGTTTTAACATTTATTTAAAAAGACGTGCACACAACTTCATGTTGCTAACCTGTGGTTTTTACATGTCAATTTTAAAAATACAATGGAATGTTGTGATCACGTTTCGCACTGAAACTTGTATAATACTGCATGGAAACACCGTATAGTTTCCTCATGCATGTGGTGGGACACAAACTATTAGTTCTATAGAAGGAAGTGAAATCTTTCCTGTCTAAAGTTTGCTGACCCCCAGTTGTATGCTAAGACAAATAGGTAGTGTTGTGTTGTGTTGCAAATTATAGGAAGCACCAATTATGCTGAAGGGAAGTTCCCTGCTAGCCTGATATTTTGAGGTGCATGGTAGACTTTAACTTATATAGACTTATATAGACTTATATAGACTTATATAGACTTATATAGACTTATATAGACTTATATAGACTTATATAGACTTATATAGACTTATATAGCTTTAGTTACTTTACTACATGGCAGCCCACGCAAGCAGGGGATATCTTTTGTTTTCAGAAGGAAGTAAATGCTTCTCAGATAATATTCAGACAGTGCCTTGAAGTTGGGTGTTTTCCATATATGACTCCGTTAATGCAATGGTTGATTGTCCTTGCTTCCTGTGTGAAATGACCTGGGTTAAAATCCTTGGTTGGTCACTTCCAGATCAAAGTCGGAACAACAGGCCTTTGATAAACTAATGGAATACGCATGGTTTTCGCCTGATTATAATGAGGCCAACGGGCGGGGGCCTACGTCAGAGCTAGCGCTCTGGGCTTCCCAACGCTGGGCACCGGGTTCGATTCCCGGTCGAGCCTGAGTTGGATGGCTGTTTCATCCTTCGTCTCATTGCCATGGTCCTAATTAGCCCAACTGGTGCAGAAATATAGGACATAATGAGGCCAAAACCATGCATTTTCCATGCGTTTATCAAACTCATGGAAAACGCACGTGGCACATTAGGCCATGTACCCCTCAATTAAACCGTTTGCCCTGTAGTATCGGCTAATAAGATAGAGAGAAGCCACATTTAGTAGTATATTGAAAGTAAATTTGACATAGCTTATGATTGTTGCAGTTGGTGTTACTTTTGGCCCTTAAGCAGAGTTAAGGGGGGGGGGGCACAATAGAGGCTCTAATGATTAGCCCTCTTGTAAACATTAAGTTACCCCATGGATAAAGCTATTGTACAGTCAACCCTCATTTATTTGCACACCTTCGTCCTCCAGTTAACTGTGCAGATAAATGAGGGAACCGGAAAACTGAATATATATAAATGTAGTGGGACACAAAACAGTAGATTTATAATGTAGATTTGTTCCCAGCCAACTGTGTGGGGCTAGTGAGGGAACCGGATAAGTGAGGACCGGATAACTGAGGGTTGACTGTATTGGCAAAATGTTCTATATTTATACTACACGACTTGGCTTATATTCATTGTGTTGAACTTCATAGTTCTTCCTAGGCACCATGAATATGCTGTTCCTAATTTGAAATGCTAAATTTTCTGACAACACAAAACCAACATTTTACATACATGACTGCTTACAAGTATTGAAACTAAAGATTTATTTATGGACAGAAGGCAGTTGTTTCCATTTCCTTAAAAGGGCCATTGTGTCTGGCTTCTCAACTTCAGTTTCTGTTGGTTTTCTATACGAGTTAACCTTCTCTTGTTTTTTCCTGCATGCAGAGATGGGTTGGAAAAAAAAGGGTCTTCTGTTTTCTCAATCACTTAATAAGTCTATGAAAATCACTATAAATGTTCATTATAATATATATAATTGTATCTCATTTGTATTCTACCAAGGTGAAGTTTTAACAGTGTCACCAATAATGAATAGACTACTCATTGTAGCATAGAGCGGGGGCCTAGCTCAGAGGTAGCGCTCTGGGCTTCCAACCGCTGGGTCCCGGGTTCGATTCCGGGTCGAGCCTAAGTTGGATGGCTGTTTCATCCTTCGTCTCATTGCCATGGTCTCTGCCTGTCCTAATTAGCCCAACTGGTGCAGAAATACAGGACGTAAAGCCCTAATCACACACACACACTCACTGTAGCTTTCGTGTCTGTTCAGTACCGATATGATCGTACATCTAATTCATGTAAAATTGAGACACAATTATCAAGATGTAATTTTCTTCTGACTGCAATATATTGCAGAGACCAAAAACTTTGTGTTTACAAGGATAGGCCTGTTGAGGTAAATGTCTAAAAAATTAAATACTCTTTTGCAGGAAACAAGACCCTTTGAAGAATTACAGCAGCAACTTCCAGTACAATGTCAATGCAGCAAAGAGACTAGGTGCTCAGGATGGTGTTCACATCAGTGGGGATGGAGTTTACGATGAATTAGATGACGTCGTCAAGAATGTGTACAGCAATGACTTCGTAACAGACTACGTGTCTCAAATATCGCCCTATGTGACGTCACAACATGGCGGAACAAAGGAATCGTACAGTGTGGTCTCTAACAAAGGAATATTTTCTGTCAGTGATGACACAAACAATGGTTTAAAGACTCCCAATACAAAAGGTGTACCACAAGTGTACAGTGTAGTGGATAAGACATGGTCTAACCAGGATTTAAATGCCCTCTACTCACTGCCAGCAAAGAGCACCTCACCAAAACAGAAACCGCCAATCGCAGCCAAACCGAAGACCCCGAAATTGCCAAAACGAGACACGAATCTATCGATAAGTACGATCGGAAGCAGACGTGAATCTGATACCTCGTATTCGCTAGATATTATAGATAACGTTATTTACAAACAGTGGTGAACCTAACACTCATATTATGCAACATTATTATTTAATATTATATAAACAGAACACTTGCCTAACTCATTTGAACTGGATGTCCTTTTGACAATTTATACTATACATTGTACAGGCCTATGTTACTGTAGTGTCTCACTGATTCAGCCGTTATGAATTTTGTCTCATTTAACCATAACAATGCCTTATGTGATAGTCACTCACAGGATTTCTGTGAGTATTATATGATATATGAGAAGAGATTGTAATAAAGATCTTCAAAATACATATAAAACTAGTTTGTCTCAAAGGGCGGGGGCCTAGCTCAGAGGTAGTGCTCTGGGCTTCCAACCGCTGGGTCCCGGGTTCGATTCGCGGTCGAGCTTAAGTTGGATGGCTGTTTCATCCTTCGTCTCATGGCCATGGTCTCTGCCTGTCCTAATTAACCCAACTGGTGCAGAAATACAGGACATAAAGCCCTAATCACACATACAGCTTGTCTCAAAAACCTTTGGTGACTTGTTTAGTGATATAGTTGATTTTTTCACTACATAGTTTGTGCTGCCACCTGGTGCTTAGGTGAGAGGAGGAAGTCCTGTCAAACTGTTGTGTTGCTGAAAACGTGTACACCAGTTGAAGTTAAAGATGTTTTTATCCTGTAAGGTCAGTAACGTCTGGCTGTGGCATGGATCTATAACTATGGAAAGCTGGTTTACATGAGAGTACTAGCTATAGAGGAAGAAAACATCACAAGTCTGTTCCTGTGAATGAGGGAGTTTTCTCTTGCGTTAATTTGGCAAGCTTTGAAGCAACAGAAAGCATGTCGTGTGGTAAGAGTACAGTGCAACTTTTAAACATGACTGTAGCCAAATGTAGCTAGTATAGTCTACCTGAAACAATTTAACCAAACATTTTCAGCCATGTCTATTTCTATCTCCAGATCTCTAGGATTGTTTTGCCTTAGTCTCCTATACCAAGGTGGTCATCTGTCAACAAAACAAAAACACAGACTGAGGAGCATCAGGTAGGGAAGTTGTACATGTATTTGGTGAAGATTTAATTGTTAATAGCAGTGGAACCATTAATTGCTTTTAATATGATTTCTTAGGTCTGGATTCCAGGTAGCTACAAGTCCCCGGGGGCCTAGCTCAGAGGTAGCCATCTGGGCTTCCAACCGCTGGGTCCCGGGTTCGACTCCCGGTCGAGCCTAAGTTGGATGGCTGTTTCATCCTTCGTCTCATTGCCATGGTCTCTGCCTGTCCTAATTAGCCCATCAGGTGCAGAAATACAGGACGTAAAGCCCTAATCACCCACCCACCCAGGGAAGTTGTTCAAATTTGGTGAATATTTAATTGTTAATAGCAATGGGACCATTAATTGCTTTTAGTATGATTTCTTAGGGCTGGATTCCAGGTAGCTACAAGTCCCCGGTCCACAGGACAGAGTTACAAAGGCACACATGCAAAAATCTGGAATATTTTTGTTGTAACTAACCTTTTAATAAACGTTTGCCACACAAAATACACCTGCTCTAGGTTTACACATACCTCTTCTATTGTCTCGCACTCAGATATGGTTGATTTCTTCCAATTTTAATAAATTTCTGTGCCATTCATCATGATCATAGCCATGGCCGCCTAGTTCCGCCAAAACTCACAAGAGTAGGCACAAACTTCAACGCGCCCTAGTGGATAAAAAATTTAATTTTGAACTAGCTCTGTCCAGTCCATAGTTTCTTAAAGTGACATCGCCGAAGTGAGTTTTGGTGGAACTAGGCAGCAATGGCTATCATGGATAATCAAGGAACGCTTATTTGAAAATGCTCTTTAAAAACGATGTTTCTAGTGGCTTTCTCAGTAAAATCTGAAGCATTAGTAAACAGAGCAGTACTCGTGTACATAACGAGAAATAAGGTATTCTAACGTGTTTATTGAAAAAAAAACGGTGTCAAAATTGTCAAATTCCAAGAATTCCTATACATGTCGTTGCAATGTAGGTCGGTTCTGGCTAGATTCCAGGAATAGATTTGGATAGCTTGATTAGTTCAGCTCCAGGCAGCATAGAATATCAATAGTGGTCTAGCCAAGCGTAGCTTCTTATTAACTGATGAACCACACCCAAAAAAGTTTACTGTATGTCACAGAATTGAATCCCAAATAATGTGTAATGCATGAGCACTTGAATTTATATTGGTACCAGCTCAATAGATATAGAAGAAGATAACCACGAAAAATAATTTCAAGTGCTCGTGGTGTAATGACATGTAACTAATCCTTCAGGCTTTTCTCACAATTTGAAAATTATTGACAAATATACCATGGTATTGGGTTGTGTCATGCTGATCGCTGATATTTTCTGGCAAACTAAAACTTTTGGCCAATCTGTAGGTTGACCTCTACAAAACCTACTAATAAGGCTGCAGTGATCTGGAACTGAATGGGATGAAGTCTATTAGAAATGACTTAGTTATACCATTGAGACTAGCCCCATGGGACTGGCTTGCGTTGTGCGTAAGCCAGTCCCAAACCCATGTATTGAAAAATCTCGGGGGTCGCACATCACCAGACGATTGAAAACAAACTACCACGAGTCGGGCAATTTAAAACCCCTCAAATTAATCGCAAAACACTTAGCTACGTGGGCGCTAACAAACCAATACTGTTAGATATAGATTATATGTTGTCAGCACCAGCTTTTCCTGAAAAAGTTGATCAAATAGGCCACGTCTGGTGACGTCACAATGCATGTCATCCCCGAGGTTTTTCAATAGGATGGTTTCAGACTGCCTCGCTGGCCCTGCGTTGCGAGGCAGTCTGTTCGGGCTAATTGAGACTACAACTATTGTTACTAAGTTTCATCACAAATCGCACGCAATATGTGAGAACTCCGTCTGAAACATCCAGCACAATGTCTATAAATACACAAGTCCCACAGGGATGCTTCTTGTCTGCATTCTTATTTATTGTATATACCAACAGTCTATGCATGAACAATAAAATCTGTAAAATACTGAAATATGCAGACGACTGTAGTTGTAGGACTTATTAACAAAGTGTAAAGATCATTACCTAAATTTGAATGTGTCAAAAACAAAAGAACTAATAAACTTCAGAAGAAATGTAAATGTCAAACCACCTATGACTTTTGATTGATTGATTGATTTGGAAAATAAAGATACATAAGTACATGAGTACATGTATACATTATGATCCATGGATTGCATGCTAAAGTCTAAGACTTGTTTCCAGCATGGTCCATTTGTCTATGGCGTAAACTGGTGCATAGTACAATTTTGTGCTAATAATACAAAAATTCAGCTTGTTCTTCCATGTGTGCCTGTGTACTTAGATGACGTGTGACATTTTTCTTGTATGATAGCTTACTATAACATAGAGGGCAGGGCCTAGCTCAGAGGTAGCGCTCTGGGCTTCCAACCGCTGGGTCCCGGGTTCGATTCCTGGTCGAGCCTAAGTTGGATGGCTGTTTCATCCTTCGTCTTATTGCCATGGTCTCTGCCTATCCTAATTAGCCCAACTGGTGCAGAAATACAGGACGTAAAGCCCTAATCACCCACCCACCCATACTATTACATAGATTTACATTTTTATGGTAAATTGTTCCATTCTTTTGATCAAACTACTGAGAAGTTGTGTAAATGGCAATTCCTTTGTATACTGGTACATTGAAGTTGTTTTTTTGAGATCTAGTATAGTATGGGTTATTGGTAATTGTGAAGAGTTGATCAAGATATTCTGGGCCTGCTTCATGATAAATATCATGCATTTGATGTAAGATTATTTTGCATGGCTCTATCTCTTACGGAGAGGATAGACACTCTGTCTAGTTCGGCTTATCTCACATGTGATCTGGGTCCTAGGGCTAGAATGAAGCCAACTATTTTGTTTTGTGCTACTTGTATAGCTTTTTTATGTTTTTCGCTAAGGCATATAAACCAGGATGCAATCCGCTAGTCGAAAGTTACACAGTACTAAAGCTTGTGCTAGTAGTCCTTTTGTTTTGTTGTCTGGTTGGTTTTTGTGCTTATACAGGAACTTTAATCTTGCCATCACCTTGCTCACTATTGAGTTGACTGTTTATTCACCTGTTAAGGTTTTGTTTATTGGGAGTCCCAAGTATTTTACTGTGGTGGAGGTTTTTATGATAGTGTATTATTGTTAAGAGTTCTGCTCTGGAAACTAAAGTGTTATGCCCACCCGGCGGACGGACATTGATGATAACAATAACCCTCTTCCAACTCGGTTCGCTGAGGGTAAAAAAGAAAAGAGTAGAAAAGCATCGCGGACAGAGCAAGCAAGAAACCTGGGACAGAGTGGTTTATATAGTTTAATGGTGTTAGTAGAAAGTGTGAACTGCAATTGTAGTACTGTAGTGCAAAATGGGGCTGCATTGGATGTCACATATAAGTGACATAATGATGTGCTTGGTGTGGTAGTAAAAGTAGGAGCATCAGTAATAGAAGCATAGGTTGTAGTAGCATTGGTAGATATTATAGAAGTATCAGTGCCTGTGGTGATAATATGTGTTGCAGTAGTTGTATCTTTATTAGGGCTATTACTATACTGAGGCAAAGTTAAAGACTCCACCCATGAATGGGGTCAGTGTGAAGCGTGGTGTGTACTCTAATCATCTCATCATTATGTCTGCCTCCGGCAGCTGGTCATATAAGCTGACTAAGCTTCCGACCAGAAGCACTGAACAGCTGAGGAATGAATATTGACATTGACCACGCCCTAGTTTATGCAGCCAAGTGGCCTCGTGGCAAGACGCTCTCCTGCTCCTCTGAAGGGCGCGGGTTCTATCGCAAGCCCGGGCACACTTCACGAACAACATCCCGGCTGGATGTCGTTCGGATGAGACGTTGAATTGGTGGTCCCTTGTACTCAGTGTCTGTGCTGCGGGAAGTAAAATATCTCACCCATGCAGTAAATGTGTAACATGGGAGGACTCCTCACTCTCACCTCATCAATCAACCCTCGATAGCGGCAAGAACTTGCCTTAGAGGGCTGCACTTTATCTCTACCTTGGAAAAATAAAAGTGGGTCTTGATAGTGACATGGTCTTAGTAGTATAATAGTAGTTATTGTTGCTGTTAATGCTACTGTTGTTGAACTTCTTTTTTTCTTTTGTTATTGCTGCAGTAACATTGATAGCAAGTTGTAGAGATATCAGCAACAATAGTAGTATCAGTAGTTGTAATAGTAATACACAATTTAGTAGTGGTAGTAGCTGTAGTAGTAGTTGTTGTAGTTGTAGTAGTAGTAGTAGGAGTAATAGTAGTAGAAGTAGTAGTAGGAGTAATTATAGTAGTAGTAGTAGTAGTAGTAGTAGTAGTAGTAGTAGTTGTAGTATTAGTAGTAGTAGTAGTAGTAGTAGTTGTAGTATTAGTAGTAGTAGTAGTAGTAGTAGTAGTAGTAGTAAAGGTAGTAGTAGTAGAAGTAGTAGTAGTAGTAGAAGTAGTAGTTGTAGTAGAAGTAGTAGTAGTAGTAGAAGTAGTAGTTGTAATAGTAGTGACAGCAGCAGTAGCAATAGTAGTAGTAGTAGTAGAAGTAGTGATAGTAGTAGTAGAAGTAGTAGTAGTAGAAGTAGTAGTAGTAGTAGTAGTAGAAGTAGAAGTAGCAGTATTAGTAGAATTAGTGATAGTAGTAGTAGTAGGAGTAATAGTAGTAGTAGTAGTAGTAGTAGTGGCAGCAGCAGTAGTAATAGTAGCAGTAAAAGTAGTAGTAGTAGTAGTAACAGCAGCAGTATCAATAGTAGTAGTAGTAGTAGCAGTAGCAGTAATAGTAGCAGTAGTAGTAGTAGAAGTAGTAGTAGTAGTAGTAGGACTAATAGTAGTAGAAGTAGTAGTAGTAGTAGAAGTAGTAGTTGTAGTAGTAGTGACAGCAGCAGCAGTAGTAATAGTAGTGGTAGCAGTAATAGTAGTAGTAGTGACAGCAGCAGTAGCAATAGTAGTAGTAGTAGTAGAAGTAGTGATAGTAGTAGAAGTAGTAGTAGTAGAAGTAGTACTAGTAGTAGCAGTAGTAGTAGTAGAAGTAGCAGTATTAGTAGAATTAGTGATAGTAGTAGTAGTAGGAGTAATAGTAGTAGAAGTAGTAATAGTAGTAGTAGTAGTAGTAGTAGTGGCAGCAGCAGTAGTAATAGTAGTAGTAGTAGTAGTAGAAGTAGTGATAGTAGTAGTAGTAGTAATAGTAGTAGTAGTAGTAATAGTAGCAGTAGCAGTAATAGTAGCAGTAGTAGTAGTAGAAGTAGTAGTAGTAGAAGTAGTGATAGTAGTAGTAGTAGTAATAGTAGTAGTAGTAGTAATAGTAGCAGTAGCAGTAATAGTAGCAGTAGTAGTAGTAGTGGCAGCAGCAGTAGTAATAGTAGTAGTAGTAGTAGTAGTAGTAGTAGTAATAGTAGTAGTAGTAGTAATAGTAGTAGTAGTAGTAATAGTAGCAGTAGCAGTAATAGTAGCAGTAGTAGTAGTAGTAGTAGTAGTAGTAGTAGTAGTAGTATTAGTAGTATTAGTAGTAGTAGTAGTAGTAGTGGCAGCAGCAGTAGCAATAGTAGTAGTAGTAGAAGTAGTAGTAGTAGTAGTAGTAGTAGTAATAGTAGTAGTAGTAGTAGTAGAAGTAGTAGTAGTAGTAGTAGTAGTAGTAATAGTAGTAGTAGTAGTAGTAGTAGTAGTAGTAGTAGTAGTAGTAGAAGTAGTAGTAGTAGTAGTAGTAGTAGTAATAGTAGTAGTAGTAGTAATAGTAGTAGTAGTAGTAGTAGAAGTAGTAGTAGTAGTAGTAGTAGTAGTAGTAGTAATAGTAGTAGTAGTAGTAGTAGAAGTAGTAGTAGTAGTAGTAGTAGTAGTAATAGTAGTAGTAGTAGTAGTAGTAGTAGTAGTAGTAATAGTAGTAGTAGTAGTAATAGTAGCAGTAGCAGTAATAGTAGCAGTAGTAGTAGTAGAAGTAGTAGTAGTAGTAGTAGTAGTAGTAGTAGTAGTATTAGTAGTAGTAGTAGTAGTAGTGGCAGCAGCAGTAGCAATAGTAGTAGTAGTAGAAGTAGTAGTAGTAGTAGTAGTAGTAGTAATAGTAGCAGTAGTAGTAGTAGTAGTAGTAGTAATAGTAGCAGTAGTAGTAGTAGAAGTAGTAGTAGTAGTAGTGGTGCTAGTTACAAAGTAAAAGATTTGTCAACGAAGCAAGTAGTTCAATAACTGTTAAGCTCTGCTCGCATCATCTTAATTATAAAGGAAGGTTGAGGGGGAGGGGGGGGGCTCCAGCGCTGCTGTTGTTGCTGCTGCTGCTGCTACATGATGCTGCATGATGCTGCTTGCTTCTGCTGTTAGCTGCTCTACGTTGTAGCTAGCTGCTGAAAAGACAAGCTCCCAACACACCTGTGTCACAACATTGCAGTCACACACACTCTGTGCATCCAACTGACTTTGATCTTTCGGGGGAGAGTAAAAAAAAACACACTACAAAATTCGATCGGATAGCAATAGACTACTTCCAGGTTACGTGCAATCCTCGTGCCCTGATAATCTATTGCCATCAAGCCACTGACCATACAAGAGGCCAAGTGAACCCGCTAACCTTCACTTATACCACCCTCAGTACTTTAAACAGGTAAGTCCATCCTACAGTGTACAGTACATGTACAGTACATTAGAGTCATGTGCTACCTCATAATGCAATTGAAATACATAGATTAAATTGTCTGACAATAGATAGATAGTCTATATTCCACAAGCATGTAGACTGATATATACTATACTCTAGTATTATTGAAATCCTACAATGCTTTCAATTATGCAGATTGATTTCAAATTGATTTTTAAAGTCGTACTTTGCAACACAAGCCTATTACCATGATGGAATCATTTCAAGTAAATTGAACTTTACAAAAACCATTGTCATGGCTGCCAAAAAAACCCACCATGTTGGAATCATACCAGTTACATCTTACAGCCAACATGTAAAATCTGCTTCAGTGAGCTAAAATGATTTTTGGCAATCAGTATCATGAGGCTCCTTATGGGAGCATGCATGCATTAAGTATTTCAGACATGTATTTTGTCACTAGCTATCTTCCCAATCATTCAGTCAATTACCATATCATGGCAAAGTGGTTGATTAGCTGTACAGTGGTTAGAAAGATCGATTTGTGGATTCCAATGCGCAGTTTACGAAAAGGATCTATATCTCACCTCACCTCATGTAATGGGGTCCCGGGTTCGATTCCCGGTCGAGCCTAAGCTGGATGGCTGTTTCCTCCTTCGTCTCATTGCCATGGTCTCTGCCTGTCCTAATTAGCCCAACTGGTGCAGAAATACAGGACGTAAAGCCCTAATCGCACACACACACACCTCATGTAATGTGTAAGATGTTTACCGTCAACCTGTGTTAAGCAAGGAATGGATAAATATATACATTTAAGACAGGTATAACACAGGGGTAAAACAATGGAAATTAAGTCTGGGTTAGTTTGAATATATATGCGAGGTTTGACTCTGACTGAACCTGTTACTTTAACTAAATTCTGCCGAAAATATTATGACTATATGTGAACTAGCTGACGGAAGCTATCAGTAGCTGCTAAGATTAATCTCCCACCATTATCTTCAGAATCTGATGTCCGTTTGTATGGTTTAGCCTTATCCTTTTACAAGATTACCTTTGATAAAAAGAGCGGAGGCCTAGCTCAGAGGTAGCGCTCTGGTCTTCCAACCACTGGGTCCCGGGTTCGATTCCCAGTCGAGCCTAAGTTGGATGGCTGTTTCATCCTTCGTCTCATTGCCATGGTCTCTGCCTGTCCTAATTAGCCCAACTGGTGCAGAAATACAGGACGTAAAACCCTAATCACACACACACACACACCTCTGATAATAAAGAAAGCTCAGGCAGTAGGTCAAGGATGTTAGAATATTCTGCAAATGTGGTTACATATTTTACTTTGCATGCAATGGTGAAAGGAATTCATAGGTTCGGATTCCGAGGGATAGATTTGGATGTCTTAATGCGGTTACTAATTGATCATCCATTTTCAAAAGGTTTACTGTGTAATTAAGTGGAAGTACAAACTTAAACCATCACTTAATAATCATGCTGCGGTCGTCCAGTATTTTTCTTCGTAACAAAATTGTCAAGACAAAATAGCCCATCTGCATGGAAGGATTAATTAACAGATGTGAAATTAGCAATTTGCAATCGAACCTCGTTGAATTCGTTATGGTAACATAATAGGAATAATTACACCTTCATTTGCGTCATGAGACATCTATATTTAGTGGATTGTGTTAGTTTTTATGCGGTCTGTTGTCGGTATGAATAACTGAATATAATTTTATGTAGTTAAATAATGATGTCTAATATTGCATCAGTATATATAGAGATAACATCAAATGCATTTATTGTCCCTTATGTAATGTTATTAGGGCGATGACATCAGTATATAATCGAAGAGACAACTCACAAGGTGTGCAATGAGAGGTTTTCTGGTTCTGTACCTGTAGTCAGCCATTACAGCAACTGTTAATTTGTGATCATTTGCAGGTGGCCTACAGGGAGCTACACTGTAGCACGTTGGTAGAATGCTTGGCTCCCAACTGCTAGGTCTCAATAGATAGATGGATAAATAGTGTGATAGATAGATAGATGGATAAATAGATAGATGGATAAATAGATAGATGGATAGATGGATAAATAGATAGATGGATAAATAGATAGATGGATCGATGGATAGATAGATAGATGGATCCATGGATAGATAGATAGATGGATAGATAGATAGATAGATAGATAGGTAGATGGATAAATAGATAGATGGATAGATAGATAGAGAGACAGATATTGATCCACCCTAAATAAGTTAAATAATTGTTTAGTTGAAACCCGGGCAAAAGGTATGTAAACAAATACACAAAATGTGCCTGAGGAACTTACAAATAATCATTCTGCATAGCAAACATCCAGGGTATCAATTATGAAGCTGACCGCAACTGGTCTTTTTTATGATTAGTGTTTGATGTTGTTTGTGTGTTGTTTGTTTGTAGAAACATCAAAAGCTGATAAGATGGACCACTTGCCAATTGCCATGAAGTTGACTCTTGTATGGGGTAATTAGCTGGTTTTAGTTTCAAAGGAAGATTATAAGAAAATAAGAAAACACTGCCTCATGTCATATTTTGTCTTTAATTGTGTCCCTATTTTATTTCATGTTGGAAAACAGTAAGTTTTATGGTTCAATGTCTCAATGCTACTGGCGTGATGCTTAGCCAACTTATATGACCAGCTGCCATAGGCACACATAATGACGAGATGATAAGGCTTGGAGTTATGCATTTATTTCATGGAGGGGTCCTTTTCCTGCCTCAGCATAGTCACCGAGTAAAAGGCACCTCTAATTTAATGTCTCATGCCATCAATATCCAACTTGGAGAGAGAATAAACATTTATTTGGGAGATCTGACCTAAATAAAATCATAACACTCAAGCATGCATACATACATATTACAAAATTATTGATATAAATAATATTGACATAAAAATAAGAAAACGTTTGATCCCATCAGGAGACCTCAAAGCTATTTGGCTGTTAAAGAGGCCACTTAGGTAAGTGAAATTTACAGTGTAACACAAGTATAACAAATTAATCTAGATTAGAGAAAGAAAATTAAAAAAAATATAATAATAATTTCCGCATTTTTGGAAAGTTTCTTCACAATGAAGTATAACTTTATAAGGAAATAAATAAATAAATATTAGTAAAGGATGTTAATGGTAATAAAATAAGGTTGTGAATGATACTATTTATATAGAGGAAATAAGGCATACTTTGTATTGCCATTATGGGATGTAGCTCATGAGGTGCCTGGGTCGGGAATTGAACCTGGGACCTTCAGCAAAGCTGGCAAGAGGAAAATACCTGTCAGTGCCGTGTTAAAATATTTTGAAAAGCACCTCTGCACCACTATATGTACGTAGTATTATGTACACAGTTAAACGACAAAGCGCCATCATGGCCTGGGTTTAGGACTCAAGACTCAAGAAATTTTATTCACTTATCATTAAGACAATATCATATGAAAGTTCTTGGTTCCTCAGAATGTGGACACCAGCCTCAAATTTAAAACACACCTTTGCAAGAAATAGCATTAGATACAGAGTTCCAATACTATTATAGTATGCAATAATTGTCCATTGATTGTCAGGAGTAAAATCTACACACACGGCATGGGCGGTTTTGCCAGGTATGTAAAGAAACTAATTGGAAAGTACATTACTGAATGCCAAACTAGAGACTGCTATATTTGCAGCATAACCAAACAATTATTCTGAATTTTTTTTCCTGTTTACATATATTTAAGGGCGGGGGCCTAGCTCGGAGGTAGCGCTCTGGACTTCCAACCGCTGGGTCCCGGGTTCGATTCCCGGTCGAGCCTAAGTTGGATGGCTGTTTCATCCTTTGTCTCATTGCCATGGTCTCTGCCTGTCCTAATTAGCCCAACTGGTGCAGAAATACAGGACGTAAAGCCCTAATCACACACCCATTACATATATTTAATCTATTAAAAAAAAAAGTTTTATGCTATCATCTCTTAACCTAGGTGGCTCCCCAGTAGCGACAGGTTTTTTTTTGTCTTTGGGGAGTCTCCTCATTCATATATATATATATACCATAATTTTCACTAAGTCTTACCATATCTCATCTCATTACATTTATGTTTTAAATATCTATATAATATAAATGAAATAAAAATGATTTATCTGTCTGTCTGTCCTCACCGGGCCGGAAGTGACATCATTATACTGTACCTTTCGAAGCAATTCATTAAAGTTGTCCCTGGTGTCAAACAAAGGCATCAATCACCCATCAACAAAGGAAACCTGATAGTCTATATTTGGTTAACGCGCACTACTTCAAAGACAATGTATGGTAAGTTAAAAGGGATGGTGGCCAGATAACCTATTTGTTCGGTAAGCCAAACAGTCCTGATATTTGGCCTACCCAGAAAAGAAAAAAAAACAACTTTTTTTGCACTAAGTGGCCAAGAAGTAGTGCACTAGGACCTCGCCATCTGGGACCTGCATTGTGCCAAATACATTAGCCTGTTTCGTGTTTGCCTGTGAAACCATATACTGTGCCACCTGGATCTAGTGTTGATGCATCCTGCTGCTGTAGTTGTTGTTTTGAAGTTAAATATTTCGAAAGTAATTGAGTGGCAGGTTTCGGTGCTTGGCCATGCCTGGTTTTTTTTAATGTGTCTATTTGAATATTGTAAAGAAAGAATGAAAGTTGTGTGCTTAGTCCTTGCAAGTCCTGGGCCTCCTCATGGCAACATTTGTAACACTGTAGGTGAGGACCTTGAACCCCAGTTGCCAACACAGTGCCCTGCGCAATGCACACTCCAGTTGTGCCTGCTTTTGCCAGCGCAATATACACTACTGAGTTTCAAGTGCAAGCTAATTTGAAATTAATCTGTCCTACCTACCTACCTACCTACCTACCTACCTATCTAACTACCTACCACCTACCTACCTACCTACCACCTACCTACTACCTACCTACCACCTACCTAACCTACCTACCTACCTACAGTGTTCGCATTAGACGCTTGCCCACTCGCCCGACCCGACTTTCTTGGCGCACGGGCGAGCAGGATAAGGATAGCACTGGTCCGTGTGAGCGAGTAGCCAATTAAATGGGCTTTATTTTGCCTCCAATCTGTCAGTTATGTTAACTATTTGATTGCAATATTGGTCAAAGGCATAATTCATAGAAGTGGAGCACACAGATTGCAATTGACTCTGTGGCATCTTCAACAGTCCATGGAAGTGTCAAGTCCCCCATGCTTTAGGCCTAAGTGCAATTGACTGCTCAAAGGCTGCTAAGTCTTTCAACAATAGCTTTGTAGATCTATTCCACTTTAATTTTGTGATTTTAATTACTGCTTTAGTAAATATGAATAATATTACATTTTATATTTATATTCATACATGTACCACATGTATAAATTATTATTAAAGTAATTGCCGTGTGGGCAGGAGGGTGCATTTTACTGGAAAAGTAGAAGTTAATCATATGTAGTTTGTGGTAACATGGGTACTATTGATTTATAATTATAAGCATCCCTTCCTGTAGATTCTGATATAAAAATATCATTCCTGCCAATTTTGAAAGTTAATAATCTTGAGTAAGATAATGAACACTGATGTGCCAGAAGTACTCAGTACTAGGGGTTGCGCTTAGTTATGGACCAGTAACAATGTGAACGGACCAACACCTTGTTGGACTTACTGGTCCGTGTGGACCAGTACTAAATTTGACGAGTCTTGAACACTGTACCTACCTAACCTACCTACCTATCTACCTAACCTACCTACCTACCTACCACCTACCTACCTACCTACCAATCTACCTAACCTACCTACCTAACCTTGGGTGGGGGCCTAGCTCAGTGGTAGCGTGCTGGGCTTCCAACCACTGGGTCCCGGGTTCAATTCCCGGTCGAGCCTATGTTGGATGGCTGTTTCATCCTTCGTCTCATTGCCATGGTCCCTACCTGTCCTAATTAGCCCATCAGGTGCAGAAATACAGGACGTAAAGCCCTAATCCACCACCACCTACCTAACCTACCTACCTATCTACCTAACCTACCTACCTACCTATCTACCTACCTACCACCTACCTACCTACCTACCTACCTATCTACCTAACCTACCGACCTAACCTGGGGTGGGGGCCTAGCTCAGTGGTAGCGTGCTGGGCTTCCAACCACTGGGTCCCGGTTTCAATTCCCGGTCGAGCCTATGTTGGATGGCTGTTTCATCCTTCGTCTCATTGCCATGGTCCCTACCTGTCCTAATTAGCCCATCAGGTGCAGAAATACAGGACGTAAAGCCCTAATCCACCACCACCTACCTAACCTACCTACCTACCTACCACCTACATACCTATCTACCTACCTACCCTACCCTACCTACCTACCCACCTATCCATCCTACCTACCTACCTACCTACCTATCCATCTACCTACCTATCTACCTACCTACCTACCTACCTGTCTGTCTAATTATGGTGTTCTTATGTTGTACACACTATCTTTGTGTCACAAAAGCCATAACTTATTGACACCTTATCAGTAGAGAGAACTAACTTTTCTGTTGGGGGCAAATGGTCTATTTATTAGCAGTGGTATTACATCAAGCTTTATTGAAATGTGCATGTCGGGGGCCTAGCTCAGAGGTAGCGCTCTGGGCTTCCAACCGCTGGGTCCCGGGTTCGATTCCCGGTCGAGCCTATGTTGGATGGCTGTTTCCTCCTTCGTCTCATTGCCATGGTCTCTGCCTGTCCTAATTAGCCCAACTGGTGCAGAAATACAGGACGTAAAGCCTTAATTAATCACACACACACACACACACATAAGTGTTACAAAAAAAACTACTGCAGTACAAGTTTTAAAGTTTCAAGTGCAAGCTACAATCAGTTTCATAAAATATGGTGACTCTAGACAGCTGAAGCGGCCTATTTCTGGCTGTAGCTACAACTGGCTAATGCCAGCTGCTTATGTCTACTTCAATCTAATATTCGTCTTACACCTACAATCACAAAAATAAAGAAACCTTGTAAAGTAAGAAATGTATCTAATATATCATGAATATGTATTTGCAATAGGCATACATATTTTCAATAAGACAAGACCATTGACAAATATTAGTAACTCTTGAATGGTGCTGCATGTAATTTTAGATCCGGCTTTGAGTAGCCAGCTATATCCAGAAAGTTCTGTTTGGTGGAAGGTAGCAACGTATGGCAGAAGTTGTCTAGCTTTGTCTAGGTTCAATTTGACGGGCTGTTTTTAAAGAAACTAACTGTAATTTAAATTGAAGCTGATTTATACTAGACAAGGTCAGTTATAAGAAAAGATTCAATTAGATCAAAAAGAACAAATGAAAGGTTTTATCGAAGGTTGGCTTGTTAAGGCTTTTAGTGGCATGTTCTTTTACTTAAAGCGGACTTCCTGTTCTCAAGGTTTTTCCCATTAGGCAATATCAGGACCATAGCAGATCGTGCATAAGGTGGAGAATTCATGCTGAGTGACAGATGGACAAGACCTTTATCTAGCCAGGAGGTCTGTGTTAAAAGCTTCAAAGGTCCTTGAAGGTATTTTTTGTGTCCTACTTAAAGATTTACTCAGTGAAGTGTTGTGGTTGTTCATGGTGGTGGTGGTGGATTAGGGCTTTACGTCCTGTGTTTCTGCACCTAATGGGCTAATTAGGACAGGCAGAGACCATGGCAATGAGATGAAGGATGAAACAGCCATCCAACTAAGCCTCGACCGGGAATCGAACCCGGGACCCAGGGGTTGGATTGTGGTTGTTCATGACTCAATAATTTGAGTCCCAGTTTCTGAATTAAGGAATATCGCTTTTCGTTGATATGCTGATTGCTGTTCTCTTGTTAGTACAAAAACTTAAAGCTGCATTGTCAGTCGGTTTTTGTACTACCTAAAAAGGCTATTCAAATAAAATATAATGCTTCTAAATGATGAATTAAACAACTAAAATAGTCTAGATTGAAATAAATTATGAAATATCACAGGAATATAGTCGATCGACTTTGTTTACATTTTAGCTAATTATGCATAGGAACGTACTGGAGAGCGTCGCCGATTCACGACTTCAGCGTCATTTTATTAAAAAAATGAGGTCGGAGTTGTTTCAATTCACACCATAAGCGAACTAAAATAAATTTTTGTACATAAGGAACTTGGAATTTTGAATATCGGGCAGAAATTGAAGGAGCTGTTTAATAAAATGTATCACGAAGCGAGGACCCTAATAACGTTAATTTGTGCCTCGTTTTCATGTCATTGGCCATAAAAGACAATGCAATGTAAACAAACCGGCAGTTTTTGATGGCATAAAAAATTAAATGCCAGGTGAAGTTTATTTATTTCATAGAGAAACTGTGAACCAGCAAAACTCAGATGGTAGGTAATCAGTATTAAGAAGAAAATGAATTGAATGCAATAGATTTTGGCCACTGTCATTTTGACAGACAGTGCACCTTTAAAATATTATTGATTTCATTCTTAAACACTTGCCCTTGAAAGTCCTGGGCCTCCAGTGGCAAGGGTTGTAACACTGTGGATGAAGACCTCAAACCCCAGTGGCCAACATAGGTCACTGTGCATGGGACATAAAATGTCATCTTGCAGAATAACAAACTTTGACCGTAGCATGATCAACTGATGCTGAGCTGTCATTGCTTGCAAACAACAATTTCTTCATTAGTCTGAAGGTTCATTGGTCTGACGGTTCGTTAGTCCAACAGAAGATAAGCCTATTATTACAATAAGTTGATGCAGGTAGAAAAAGCACCTGTCATTTGCTGCTTGTTTCATAAATGATGGGAAGAAAAGTCATGTTCTTGCACAATTCTTGGAAGAAATAAAGGGAAAAAATACAATTTTTCTCTATTAAAAGTGTCAAGGGGCCAATGTCCTCATGAACAGTGTTGTTTTCTTAGTCATCAGATATCTATAATATGTTAACCTTTTCTGCTTAGTTATCATACGTCAATCATGTAATTTTATTATAGTAAAGCATATTGAAAATAATTATGTATTTTTGACTAGCACATAGGCTTTTTACGTTTGCTCAACCAAAGGTCAATATCGATCACAATATTAGTAAAAAATTAATAAAAGTTGAACAAGAAGCTGTTATCAACATTTTGCAATAAAGTATCAAAAGTACAGTAAATAGATATAATATTATATATATACATAATTGTTTATTCTCTACCTATATATGTACGTTTGAACCCATACAATCTCATAATCAAATGCAGGACATATTGATCTGGCTGAATTAGAAAGAATACTCCCTTATTTACTTTAGTTTTTAACAATATTTGTTAATTTTGATACAGCTGCATCTCTATTATCAAACAGAAGCACATCGACAAAGGATATAAAATAGTAGGATCAAGGTGTGATGGAATTGGTGGGAGTCCTCAGGAAACCATGGGGGGCATCTCAGTAGCGATATATTAAATATCTTAGAGATGTCCCCTCATATTACATGTATTATCTTTTATTACATTCTTATTTTCTTATATGTTAAAGTGTATCAATGATTTATATGTGTAATATGAAATAAATATGTTCTGAGTTCTGAGTATGATATCAGTATCAAGTTTATTCGTACCATTAAGCAAAATGAGCATAGAATGCTAGGCTCTCTGGTTCATATTAATTATAAGACAGCATGTTGAATTTATACTTCTAATTTTTTGTATGATGATTGAAAGAGTTAATTGTAATATCATTGGTTGAGAGGGTCGTATTATTATTGTACAGCAGTCTGGGGCAGATCTAGGATTTTTGGAAAGGGGAAGGTCAGGCATAGGACTTGGGGGGGGGGGGGTCCAGGGGCATTTTTGCCAGAGAAAAGGGGGGGGGGGGGGTCAGGACCCCTTGACCCCCCCCCCCCTCTAAATCCGCCCTTGCAAATGGGCTTTTCCCAAATGAGACGTTGCCCGCTGCATCCTCTAATTTTTGCTGTAAATAATGTCAAGCATTTTTGCCAGAGAAAAGGGGGGGGGGGTCAGGACCCTTGGCCCCCCGTCCCCTCTAAATCCGCCCTTGCAAAAATGGGCTTTTCCCATATGAGACGTTGCATGATGCATCTTCTAATTTTTGCTGTAAATAATGTCAAGCATTTTTGCCAGAGAAAAGGGGGGGGGGGGGTCAGGACCCCCCTAAATCCGCCCTTGCAAAAATGAGCTTTTCCCATATGAGACATTGCCCGATGCATCTTCTAATTTTTGCCGTAAATAATCTCAAGCCGTTTGAATGCGTTTTGGCTAAAATTAGTTATGTTGCTGAACAGTAAAAACAGTTCTGGCAGAGGCATCCGCTTCATTGTTTGAAGTTTTTTGCCTGAAAGTTGAATCTGAAGAAAACCTCCTTTCCAAAACGAACTTTTTTCTTCAAAAGCACAAAAAACTTCTTGGTCGTCAATATGGACGCACTGGTACCAAGAAGCTCGATAGGTTGTCTGTGTGATAGTATACAAAAATGCATACAACGCAAAAAACCTTTCGTCAGCAACATTTTTTTATGAAGGAAGTATCAAATTACAAAGGCACTGTCAAGCTGGACAAGAGCTAAGTGTATTGGCTTCTGATAATGGTTCAATATAAGTTTTGGACTTGTTCCTGCAGTATGGTTATGATATAATATGTAGTGTAGTGGTCCTGGTGTGAGCAGAATGCTGCCCTCGCACCCGACTCTTTGGTACAATGGTTAACGTTCTGGCATTTTAGTCCAAAGGGACCAGAGTTTGATTCCCACTCTGGGAGATTTGTAAGATGTACTATGGATGACCATAACCAATTTAATTTTGGATCCATGTATTATACCTGGCCGTTAAGACAACCTCACCAATAGGACTTAAATTTTAAACCAAGCTTAAAGCAGGTCATAACTTACGGTAAAGTTCTGTAAAGAGGTTTTAGTAGCCAAGCGTCCGAGTTCGCAGAATGAGGGCCATGCAGCTGAGCTTGAGGCTCTTCCATACTGACAAATAATGAGTGCATACACTATCAATAACCTTGACATGCTGTTATTTTTTCCACAATCATCATTTTCAAGTAGTGAATCGAGAATTTCAACTGCTGCTTCTTAACAATTTTAAAAGTTATCACTGAATGACAAAGTCATCACCGATAAAAACTTAATTACTCATTTTCAATTATATGAATTGATGACAGTTGGCACTGATCTGTGTATACAGTCCAGAGAGTATTTATTCAACCTGTTGCAAAATACCACAAAAAAATTACAGGACTGCTACCAGGCTAGGGTGTTGGTGCAGTGTTGAACCTCAGAATTAAGGCCACCCGAAAAGACCACTTTGCCATTAGGACCATTTTGCTAGAATCCAGCTGGGACCATCTTGTTATACTGAGACCACTTCAGTAATTCCAATGGTGGTCCTATTTGTGGAGTTTAACTATAAATTGAACTAAAACCATTAACTTATGTGCAAATTATTTTCAAGTCTGGAATCATTTATTTGCCAAGTACAATAGCTAAGATGTACCTCTAATAATCTTTAATTAATTATTTATAAATTAACAGAGTATATTGAATTTTAACATCCTTAGGTTGCAAACTGATATGGGTGGGTGGGTGGGTGGGTGATTAGGGCTTTACGTCCTGTATTTCTGCACCAGTTGGGCTAATTAGGACAGGCAGAGACCATGGCAATGAGACGAAGGATGAAACAGCCTCAGTGCTGCTCTGTACCCAGCAGATAGTGGCCACCAAGCTTTACTGATTCAGGAGAGCTTCAGAATGAATTTAAAAAATATTGTGTTGATAAGGCTGTACAGTGTACAATACTAAGGGGAGCTGAGTTTGAGGCAAGGGGAGCTGCTGTATACCACGTGGGTGGGGTGGGTGGATTAGGGCTTTACATCCTATATTTCGGCACCTGATGGGCCAATTAGGACAGGCAGGGACCATGGCAATGAGACGAAGAATGAAACAGCCATCCAACTTAGGCTCGACCGGGAAACGAACCCGGGACCCAGCGGTTGGAAGCCCAGAGCACTACCTCTGAGCGAGGCCCCCGCCCCTGCAAACTGATATAAAATGATGACGGAAACTGATATGCAATCTTACAAGGATTGTTTTTGGGTCCTTCGTAAAAACTTCCAAGGATGCTATTTTTCCTTATATGAGGGGTTTGGCTTTATAAAGACTATAAGACATACCTAATGGAATCAAATATGATATAAAGCCATGTTCGTAGCACACATGTTCAGTTGTATATTTAAGAGTCATGCAAACAATTTGAGTTATTAATAAGAACAGTATGTACGACAGAATGATCCACTCTCACAGAATATTTCAATTAGTGCATGAACTGATTATCATACCAAATCACTGTCTATGGTGAGTCTGACTAAAGGTGCAACCAGTGTGTGTGTGTGTGTGATTAGGGCTTTACGTCCTGTATTTCTGCACCAGTTGGGCTAATTAGGACAGGCAGAGACCATGGCAATGAGACGAAGGATGAAACAGCCATCCAACTAAGGCTCGACCGGGAATCGAACCCGGGACCCAGCGGTTGGAAGCCCAGAGCGCTACCTCTGAGAGAGGCCCCTGCCCTCTAAGTGCAACCAGTGGGCTGAATGTGTCATCAGTGTGTAATTTTTCCTCTTTTCCTACATGTTGCTCATTGATATCTCCTGATTAAAACTTGCCTAAGAAATCTGTATATGGAATGTTCACTGTCCTAAGTCATTGCCAACCCTGTCCAAGATAACTCCTAAAGGGGCATTCACACTGTCACGAATAAGACCTACGTATGACCATGGATGAATTTTTTTTTTACTCTTGTTCATTCTTGGCCATACGTGATTCACTCGCCCTGCTTTTTACGTAAACATGTGCTAATTCGTAGAACGCTCCTGGTAGGGCTTGACCACTTTTGAGCATACCTGGAGAGGTTTAAAACTGGGTGGATGTTTTACGAGTAAAATGTTTATATTAGTTATGTAACTTGCTCGAGTGTTGTACGTACGTTCTACATACGTTCTTCGTACGTTCTACGTACACGTTCTATGAACACATTCTACGTACACGTTCTGCGTACACATTCTATGTACGTTCTACGTACGTCCTTGGCCATACGTAGCCACTGTCTATCTGTATGTACTTGGCATCCAATTGTGTCCACTCATAGAATGCTCATAAAACGCTTGGCGGATGCTTCATCACCCGCCTGTCATCTTCCGTGCCCATGCCCATCCTTGAACCACTCACATGGGCGATTTACAAGTGATCTACGAGTGCCTCGCGAATGCCTCATCTATGCTTGGCGATGGACGTTCTACTACTTCCTCATGTATGCTTGTGGAAAGCAGGTATACGTGATTAAAAGAGCTACGAGTGAGCACGTACAGCCAATTTTTCACGTCCTTGGTCATACGTGGGTGTGTTTTATGTGACAGTGTGAACGCCCCTTTAATGAGTTCAAAAATAACATCGTTAAGGTAGCATGAAACAGGTCCAGTAGTAATCTGGTATTGCTGTGCAGCCATGACCAGCTTCTTCTTCTTTTTTTCTTTTTTACCAGCAACCTTGCATTCTGAGACTTTGGTCTTGGCGGTGATGATAAAAGCCAAGTCATCAGCTTCCCTCAAGAGAGCTAATTTTACGCCGGAGACTCATTTATACTTGGTTTATTTCACACGTATATCACAAGTACTGATAATCAGTCAGAATAATAAATCAAAATGGTTTATTTGTATGTATCCAAGTCCAAGGAGGGTCGTTAAAGTTGGTTTTCATTGTAAATTTATGGGTAATCAGAGACCACAAAAAAAAAAAAAAACTCACATTCCTCTATGTTTAATCTAATAATGCTGCTGCAAGTTGTTTTGATCTAGTGTAGACATCTTCAGTGTCAAGTGTCAATATGTGAATGATTGATTAATTGATTGACTGATTCAGAAATCAATGGAGGGCTACTCATAAGAGACCAGGAGTCTTTGTTCTTTGAAGATAGCATTGAGGAGCTATTTCCCTAGAGGCGAGACTCAGTCCTGCAAAGATACATTAGTTGGACAGACAGTAGACCAATCTATCAGTCCCTACATGTAGATGTAGGGACTGATTCCAACCCATAGGTTTTTTCAGCCCATAAGGCATTTTCAAAAAGTCACTTTTGTAAACCATGACGATTTTTAGCATAATCTAAATTTTCGGAAACAATCTGCTGAGTCAAAGCTGTAGGCAATATATTTCTCTATGTCCATGTGAATTACTGGCCACTGATATGGCTTATTAACTACAAAATAGGCCCACTACAAAGATAGTGACAAAATCACACTAAAAAGTTGTGATAGTCACGCCGTCCTCAAAAATATCAACAAACCAGTGAATCGGCGGGAATGACGTCACAGGCCATCCCACTTAAATTAAAAAGTTGTTGCATCACAGAACCATAATCTGACTATCCTAAAGTGTTTAACACATCAATAACAGCATCAACACATATCTACATACCTCGAAAACGCAATAATTATCGTTAAAAGTTGCGAATCCGCAGCATTCCATCTTGTTTACTTGCTCATGACTCAACGTCGTGGTGGCACGTGCGTGGATATTAGAGATTACAAAAGTAAGAAATCATTGAAGAAGCATAAGAAAAATATGTTTGTGCTAAAAACAGTTCTTAAAAAGCTGATTACTGTTCTTCAAGATTATGTTTGTCATAAAGCATGACAAATAATATTTTTTTGCTAAATCGTCAGATTTTATATTTTCACAGAGGGCGCTGCAGTGACGTCACAAGTGCGCCACCATGCATACAATAAAATTAATATATAATACCTGAAATATACGATTTTTAGCTTTTAAATGTGAAAAGTAGCACTAATATGGTGGATTTATTTTATTGTAACAATTCTCAAAATAAAATGAAAACAAGTCCGTTTCTTAAAAACAACAGCCGTCAAGTTTTTTTTTTTATCTTAGACAAATTGTGCGTGGACGATTTGTAGGACGTCAAAAAATCACGGATTTTGCTAAGCCTGAATTTGTACTATAATCAAACTTTTCTCGGCTTCTACTGGTCAAATCTTCACCAAATTTGGTTTGTAAGTTGCGCTTTTGTAGTGCGGTTCTAACGGTGTGCCATTTCACTCCCAAAACTGTACGGAAGCGCAAGTTAAAACCGTTTTGGCAGGATTTCCCTATGTTGTGAAACCGACGCTAATTGGACAGTGGTGTGAGGTATACAATGACTCTTTTGTCAGATAGATATATAGATAGATAGATAGATAGACAGCTAGGAAGCTAGACAGACAGACAGACAGACAGCTAGACAGACAGATAGACATATAGATAGATAGATAGATAGATAGGCGACATTGATTTTCGCCACAACATCGAAACTCGCCACTTAGAATAAAGTGCAATAAACACAATTAGATGGCTGTCGGAGTGTCAGAGTACTGTCAATGATATAAATAATTAAATTTATAGCAAATTAAGACCTTGCAATGAGTATAATCAATGTCTGTGGTGGAATTCCCCATCATCACCTCAATGCCAAATGAGCAATTGGAAAATTAGTAATGGAATGCCAGATTATTCATTAATACTTATTAGTATTGGCAGATTGGAAGGACAGCTTCCATGGGCATGCACAAGTTCAGGCCTGTTCATCACTAGAGCAGTGTTTTCCATCTAGTCTTTGTAGTAGAGCCAGATGTTTTGGTACAGCAGCAGAAAATGAATGGAATGTTTTCAGGCTAGTTTTTTTTTGCTCTGCCACGTGTTTGAGTAAAGGTTAAAAAAGTCAAGGTGATAGCGTTCCAGTACAGTTATTTTGTAGTCAATGAACTGTGGAGGGGTTTGACATAAGACGGAAAGTCAGACAGACAGACAGATAGACAGACAGACAGATAGACAGATGGATAAATGGATAGATAGATGGATAGATAGATAGACAGATATATGGATATATGGATAGACAGATGGATAGATGAACAGATAGATAGATAGATAGATAGAAGGATATATGGATAGATGGATGGATAGATGGATATATAGATAGGTGGATAGATAGATGGGCAGATGGATAAATGGATATGTGGATAGATAGATGGATAGCATGGATAGATAGATAGATATATAAACAGACAGACAGACAGACAGACGAAGACATTTATTCACAAAGAGACACACACATAAACATTGATTGAAACATACATAGACAAATAAACAAGTAAAGAGATATTTAAAAGGTATTTTTCTCTATGTGTGGGAGGCCTCTCTAAGGTCTTAAGACCGCTATCGAGAGGCCACCCAGGCATTTAAATATAGGCTGAAATCTCCTGAGTCACCGATTACAATTTATCAAGTTAATAGAATATTTCAAGAATAATAATAGTAACAATAATGATAATAGACTAGACTCCACCCTGTTCCAAGGAACAGATAGAAATGATTCACCATACCGTAGCGTAGTCATTTTTGTAGACGAGTAGAATAGATGAGAGATGAGATAGAGAGAGAGATAGTTGTGTACCTTGTTACTAATACCAGAATATCTATATAACTTCATTAGAGGCTTCACTTCAAAATTGTGTGTATGCGACCTCTAGTTGAGGTCAAGATCATCTGTGACCTTGACCTTTAACCAGAGGTCATCTGAAATGGCCCCTAACAATTTATAAACTACTATAACTTATAAACTAGATTTGGTGAATATACGGTCATCCGATGTTGAGCTATAGTGCATACCCCATTCGGAGGTAATTACCCCATTTATGGGTGGTTACTATGCTGAGGTACCTGAGATGTCATGGAGATGCCTCTAAACCTCTTAGCAGACAGTCTTGAGGGATTTTTGTGTAAAAAAGTTTTAAAAATTGCTAGTTTTTCACATTTGACCTTGAATTTTGATCTTTACTCGCATCAAGGTCAAATATTACATAATACGCTAAAAGCCCTATGTTACATCATTATATGACACTTTGCTAGAAACTCATTGATCAAAATTAAGGGAGATACAGACGTTTTAAATTCGTAACTTTGAGGTCAACTGTGACCTTGACCTTTGACCTGAGATCATTCATATTGATGCGTTACCTTTACCTATCCAAGTACTACATATGATCCAAAGATGGGCCAATTTGGGCCACCCAGTCAAAAGTTATTGAGCGTTAAAGTTTTTGGGGCAAATAGCAAAATCTAAAACACCCTATATCTCAACAACCCTTCACCCGATCGTCAACAGAAGTTCGGCTGCACTGGATTGGACATAACACAACATAAATCTGCGCTCGTCCGTTTCCCACCATATGCGGTTCTTGAGATTCCGGATGCCAATCGACTTTTAGGGGGGTATGTGGATCACCCCTTTCCACTTGACTGTGCATCAAAATGAACCCTCAGATGGAAAGACCTCATAGCACAAGCAAACATACTAAAATTTCAGAGCTGCATCTTTACCCGTTTTTGAGATATTTTAATAGAAAGTTTAGTGAAAATCGACTTAAAATGACCTGTGACCTTGAGAAATAGGTCAAGGTCATTTTGGTTCTACAGAATTGTAGTACTAACTAAGGTCCACCTACCCACCAAATTTCGTCCCGGTACGATCAAAATTTGGTGGCGAAGAATAATAATAATAATAATTTTAACAAAAACAATATGATTCACCATAGTGATGGTGAATCATAATTAGCTTTGTTATAGTATGAAGTAAATTTTAAAAAAAAGACAATATTTTAAGGATTTTTTCTAACATTATGAACTGTCATATACTAGATAAGACTAGATAAAAAAAGATAAGTTTTTATAAGGGATGTCTTCTAGATAAGATAAGATAAGATAATGTGCATCCAGATACTTTAAGTGATACTGTTATGAAATGCATGCTGACCTACGGACCCAATTAAGTGAGACCTTTGGCCACCCAGTCTTATTAAGCAACTAAGAAGAAACTTAAAACATGTTGGTACATGATAGAGAGATATATAGCTTAACTAGGATTCTGATTATCGTTCGCTGTGTATTGGAAATGGGGTGGGGGTCTAGCTCAGAGGTAGCGCGCTGGGCTTCCAACCACTGGGTCACGGGTTCAATTCCCGGTCGAGCCCATGTTGGATAGCTGTTTCATCCTTCGTCTCATTGCTATGGTCCCTACCTGTCCTAATTAGCTCATCAGGTGCAAAAATACAGGACGTAAAGCCCTAATCCAGACTACAGGATAATTAATAATGTGAAATGTGCATATTAACCGATATTTTAGCATCTTCCTTGTGGGAAATCTAGCGCACAAAGATATGCATTGTAAATTATCGAAACCGAAATTTATAATACGCATTTAATTTTAATGTATTGTAATAGTGTTCGATCGGTGACATTGATTTTCGCCACGACATCGAAATTCGCCACTTAACATAATTGGCAATTAACGCTTATTAGATGGCTGTTGTTATACAATACTGCCAATGATATGAACAATAAGTTTTGTAACAAATCATGAACTTGCAAGGTTGTATAATTATGTTTTAGGGGGGGGGGGGGTAGTGAATCTTGATGTCGTGGCAAATTTCAATGTCACTGAGTGTGAGATCCGGTGTTTTGTGTGTCTTGGTGCTTTTGGTTCAAATTTTAATCATCTCATACACCACTGGATATTTAATTGGAGGCAAACGTGGTGAAAATATGAAACGCCCAGAAATTACCCCATAGACTCTTTTCACACGGCAGCCATGTTGGTATTTTTGCCTTTTTGGCCTTATTTTAATTATTAGTGTTATTTATTTGGTATATTATGACATCATTACTTGACCATTGTTCTTGCACTCTAACCTCAAAATGGCCATTGTCTACTGATGAGGTCACAGTACTTGTATTTGAGTGCAAAGAGAGGTCAATGAGGCAAAAATGCCAATACACCCTTTTCACACTGCAACCATGTTGGTATTTTTACCCATTGACCTCATTTTGATTATTTAATATGTTATGACATCATTACTTCTCCATTGTTCTTGCACTCTGTGACCTCACCATGGCCACTGTCTACTGATGACGTCACAATACTATATCTGAGTGCAAAGACAGGTCAATGAGGCAAAACTGCCAACATGGCTGCCACGTGAAAAGGGTGTATATATGGCTGCTCCGTGAAAACAGTGTATTCGGCAAGTTCTTCCTCCTGAACGGGGTCAACTATGCCCCAATGATGTATTTTACCTTGTGATACAGGACAACTCTCTATAAGTGGCTCGTCAGATAGAGGCTGTACTTAGCTATACGGCTGTTGATATACTGAGCTATCTACAGCAATGTATGCCGAAGTCTTGCGAATACAAAATTACTTTGTTTATAGCCAAGTTCATAGACTTGGAAACCAATATCATAGACTGGAAACAAAACGCCAGGGGACGTCATGTGACTCCAGGACTCTTATTGGCTGACTGCCTTAACCAATGGGTGCCCTCCATTTATGTGACGTCCTCTGGAGTCTAGATTTCAAGTCTTTGAGATTGATTTCCAAGTCTTGAAACCAGGCAACAAATGAAGCTACATGTTCCTATATTTAGCACTATTTTTTTTCAACGAATTATTAGATATAAAGGCGTGGTAATCTATAATTATTTTTCGGATATTGTTCCACAACACCATGTTAAAAAATACCTCCTGTACAATAGTTTAGAAAGAACTTAAAATTATGTATATTATTTACTATTGGATTTAATATGTACTTAGCCGTTAATTAGTTTCAATTATCCAAACCACACTTGAATATTGTATAATATAATTGTATACCAATATGCACGTTTATGCATCTGGTTGGAATTATTTGAATATTAAATATCATGTGATCTTTATAATACTATGTTTATATTTTTAATCCAATATCATGTGATCTTTATAATACTATGTTTATATTTTTAATCCAATATCATGTGATCTTTATAATACTATGTTTATATTTTTAATCCAATATCATGTGATCTTTATAATAATATGTTTATATTTTTAATCCAATATCATGTGATCTTTGTAATACTATGTATATATTTTTAATCCAATAAATGAATCAACTCAACTCAAGCCCATGAATTGGCTGTAACAGCATTTTTATGTATGTCTTGCATTATGATTGCATCATTATGGTGCATTCATACATGTAGGATATTTCTGTAACATTTTCCTGTGAAAATTTGAATTCCTCAGAACACATACATAATGCCTTGCAGCTATAGAAATGCAGAGCTGTGCAAATATAATGCAAAGTTCCAACTTGATATAAAATGCAAAGTTTCCAACTTTGTAGCTGAAAGGCAGAATTTCCAACTTCTAAATTTGAAGTTTCTGAACTTCTGTCGTGGTTGTTTACAAGTTACCAGTACTTTACATCATGACATGTTGCTTTGGTGTACATTTTCTTGGATGAATTAAAGCAAAGAAGTTGAAACATTCCATTATACCTTCTGTAGCTGCACATGCACAGCCTGAATTGCATTCTTTCATGTCAGCATCTGTTATAACATACATGGATGGGCCACTCCAACAAAGGCTCCAGTAAATAAGTCGAGATAGGGCTCCAAACTAGCCAATCAGCAAAGAGCCAAACGTTATATTTAAATGAGTTGACCCTGCCGTGACATGCCTGACCACTACCCCTGGCCGGGCCACATGAATAAATTATGATAATACCCCAACTTTGCGAGAATTTGCCTGGGGTACATTTCCTGGGTGGGATGGGCATGAACTTTAGATGAATGCCAGTTTGCCTTAATGTTTTTGTTATTTGAAAATCGTCTGTTAAATTCAGTATAATGACATATGGAAATTGCCTGTTGAAAGGTCAGCAAAATACTTCAGCTAAATGATATTGTAAGTTTTCGTGTCAAACTTTAGTATAATGGTATTAAGATTATTAAAATACCATAAGCAAAATTATATGTAAAATTGAGGAAAATATCATATGGAGTGAAATACTATTTGTAAAAAAAAAATTTTTGTAAAATTTAATGAAATGCTACAACAGTCAGATGGATTTGAGGGAACAGTTTAATACAGCATTTATAAAATCTTTTGGCAATCATTCACAAGAGACTAACTCTAATGTGTGACTACATTGACATTTAGTTAACTTTTGGGATTACTTGTGCAGTTGTGGGTATTACAGCAGAATTCATGGAGTCTGACTTGGAAACTAAATCATACTAGAGGACGTCATTTGAATCAATGCAGGACTCCCATTGGCTAATGAATGCAATGCCTCAGCCAATGGGAGTCCTGGATTCACATGACGTCTTCTGGAGTTTAGTCTCCAAGTCTGAGGGCGTGGGCCTAGCTCAGAGGTAGCGCTCTGGGCTTCCAACCGCTGGGTCCTGGGTTTGATTCCCGGTCGAGCCTAAGTTGGATGGCTGTTTCATCCTTCATCTCATTGCCATTGTCCTTACCTGTCCTAATTAGCCCATCAGGTGCAGAAATACATGACGTAAAGCCCTAATCACACACACAGTCTCCAAGTCTGACAGTTCTGTTGTGATTGTGCGGTTCTGCTGTAGACCTATCCCAGATAGCATTCCAAATCGTTTCAATGTCGGCACCATGTCGGCGATGCTAAAAGGATATTGTAACGATGACAACTGATATAGAAACGACGCTGGCCCGATTTGGAACGCTATCTGGGATATGACCAATTACACGACACTTTTTTTGCAATGTAACTTTTTAAACTTTATTTCTTATTCCTGTGCATGAACAGTTGTCACGCAAAGTCCTCTTTATGCCAATATTTATTTTGCTAGCATTTTAAATTTTCAATAGCGGGAAGAACTTCACCTGAATTCTCTGGTTACACCAGGTATTTCTATTTTAGTCATGAACTCGCTCTTGAACAACGTTCATTGCAACCATTGTCATGTTTTAGCCAGAAATTTGCGAAGTTTATTCCAGCATTGTTTACTCTTCCTGAGGCATGACAGTGCATTGTTGTCATAAAATTTTCATCCATGTGTTCAGAGAAGTTGTTGCACGTGCGCTGATTCAACACCATCAATAAAGTATTGATGTATAATTTTACACACTAAGACCCCAAAAGCCTGCGCTGCATAATATCCAGAGTAAAACATGTAATATATACCTTCATAGTCTGTTACAGCTGATTTCATAAACATGGAAACTAAACACCAGGGGACGTCATGTGAATCCAGGACTGCTATTGGCTAAGTTGTTCCCTCAGCCAATGGGAGTCTTGGATTCATATGACATCCTCTGGTGTTTAGTTTCCAAATTTGTGAATTCAGCTGTAGAGAGTTTGCTAATGCATTTACAATAGTGCAGGATACTTTTGCAATTTAGGACCTACAGCAGAAACATGAAATTGATTCTCTGTATTTCCACCAGGTGGCTACAGCAGAATACTGCAATTCTATTGGCTGAAAAAGTTCCCGCTCTTGACTCTGATTGGCTGAAGCAAAGTGCATCCACTTGATGTGTGTGATTTTGGGAAGAAAATATGAAAGTGATGGTGAACTCTCTTGTTGGTCAATATTACATTGGAATAAAGGGGCTTTTTTCACAATCGTATATTATTTGTCTTTTTAAAACTACTCTGGCTTCCATCTTTTTTCCAATAAGGTGGTTTTGGCCATTCGTGTATGTGTAGGTGGACCATAAGATGCAAGAAAATAAATATGAGCTCTTATTCTTGCATAGATTCCACACAGCTCTGCAAAAAATAAAGTCTCGTTTTGCAACGTTTTCCCATTTTCGCTCTTTCAGAGCATTACAGTTTGAAAAATATCACCAATAGCCCTTATGTAACAGCATATACATGGATTCAATACAACCTTTTTACCCTAGGTACATTTCAAGCCTACATTATGAAAAATTAAGAGAGATATGGACGTCTGAACTTGGAAATTCATGTCGTTTGGCTTTTCCGCAAAAAATTAATACAATTTCAAATTGCTGTATCTTCTAAGCCATTGACACTGGAGACCTGACATTTTGGATTTTTTTTATTAATTATGTAGTCCTGCAACTGGTATTTTTTGCAGAATTTTTTGAGATGGTGACCTGGGAAGTTTGTCTGAATTTCGGTGAATTCATATGGATTGACCCTTTTTTCCCAGAAAACTTTATATTTATTGAATCAGTTAGGTCTGACCTACTATGTGTGAAAAGCAAAATGAGTAATAAGAGGAGAAGAAAGATGTATGTTGCAATGAAATAGATAAGGTCTCTCAAGTTATTAGGAAGTCTATGTGATGAGGTAATCTTTATGGCTTAGGGCGCTGCTAATGTACTGTGGTCCAGTTTTCATAGCAGTTTTTTATTATGATATTTGTCAGACTTTCCAGACTATTCGTATACTTTCTGGACAGTCTTAATTGTAAATACTGTGGTTTGTGGTCTAATATGGTGATTTTGAGGTCTAGCCTTTCTGGAGAAGATCGAATTCCGTCAGACTGCATGATATGCACTCCATATCGCATGTTGCCTAATTATCACATGCATGTTAAATATGATTTAAATGCTGTCATATGCGCACTCCGTATGTACCCTTGATGTCAACTACAAAGTGTTTTCATTTTCAGAAGCGTTGCCAAGGTGACTGGATACAGCGCGCTCTGCCTTAGGGCTAGCTGCTGCTCCCCCAAACCAGTGACGTCATCAAAAAGTGCGTGGGCACCTCGTAGTCACCATTTCTTCACCACGGAGGACTACGGGAATTATCACAATGTCGCATATTATCACTGCCGCAAGAAAACTAGAAAGGGAAAGGTAAGAAATTGTCTTAAATGTAATATTTCTCGACGAACATTAAATTGCTTAGGAATACACCCGCTAAGCTACTTATCCGTATATGTGGCGCCTGTGATATAGCTCCTGTCTTTTGAAGTTTGAGCTGGCCTCACCTGTATTGCTGGGGCACATGTGTAATGCATATATATCACTAAAGCCAAAATTCCGATGCTAAGCTTTTGTCAGGTCGGTACTATTCTGTGATATTTTATAGCACAGTGAAGTAGAAATTTGTAAGAAATACAAAGTTTAACCACAGATGCGAATACAATGAGAGAGCCCCACTGACTTCCTAGTTAGTAAATTTGTTTCATATTTCCTCTCATTAATTAATTATCATACTGTATTATCTCAGAGGTTTATTTGCTTAAACGCGTTAAATGAGTGCCATATCACATGACATGTTAGAACGAATTTATTTCATTAAGCTTGTATGCCTTGTAGCAATTTCATTTTGTCATTATTTATTTACACAAGAAATATTTTTCCCCATAAATGTATTATTCCAGAGACATTTGCTTAAATTAATTTCATATCATAATATGAACAGTTACATGACAAGGACTCAGAATCATTTATTTCATACCTATTACATGTACATACACACTGGACATAGGCCTACCAACTGCCTCTTATCATGAAATTATTATTTAAAAAAAATGTCCCAGTGTTACTGGGCTGAAGGTTCGTCAGCTTAAATGACCAGCCACCAGAGGCAGACGTAATAATGAATTGGTAAACTTGGTGTCTGCCGCATACTTCACATGAACCTCAGTATAGACATCGGGCTTGCAACCGCTGGGTCCCGGGGTTCGATTCCCGGTCGAGCTTAAGTTGGATGGCTGTTTCATCCTTCGTCTCATTGCCATGGTCTCTGCCTGTCCTAATTAGGCCAACTGGTGCAGAAATACAGGACGTAAAGCCCTAATCACACACACTCACATTATTGAGCAAATGGTAACTAAAGGTATTGTATTTGTCACACACACACACAGTATAGACATCGAGTATGTGGCATTTATTCTGTTATCTGAGAGTATGGCAGATGTAATGATGATCAAAAATGTTTCTCGAGGTCCAAGCATTTTCAGACGTCTATCAAAAGATCTACTAGAGTAGGGTGTCTGATTTACCTGACAAGGCGTAACGTGTTCGGTTTTGTAACATGAGGATGTGATAAATGTCACGGTATTGATTATTCACATCCCTGCTTCAGTCTTGGCATGTCACCATATCATGTCACAGGGGATACCTGTCAACAGAGTTGCACTCTGATGCACTAAATATCCAAGCATCAAGACAATGTAAAATGTAGTGGGGACCTTCCGTAATAGGTGGCCTAGTGATTGGGGCATGCACGTCAGCGGCTTTTGGCCTTAGTGAATGTCTCCTATGACCATAATATAACCAGTTTTCCTTGATTATTTTTGTTTATGTAAATTGTAAGTTTATGGTCAAAATAAATACTTTCTGTCTGTCTGTCTGTCTGTCTGTCTGCCGATTCCATATTGGCCAGCTCTGCTGAAGGTCCCAGGTTTGATCCCCGTTCCGAGTACTCAATGTGAAATGTACACTTACAAAATAAATTATGCACCAGGTCCATATTATGGCAGCCTAATACTTACGCTTTCAATCCTTCAATATAGTTGGGACCTTCCGTAATAGGTGGCCGAGTGGTTAAGGCATCTGTCGATTCCATATTGGCCAGCTCTGCTGAAGGTTCCAGGTTTGATCCCCGGTCCGGGTACTCTTCAGGTGCTATATCCGCTCTGGATGTCGATCGCATGAGACGTTAAATTGGAGGTGCCTTGTACTCGGTGTCTATGCTGAGGCAAATAAAAGACCCCACCCATGGGGTAAATGTGTAACATGGTGTTGGACTCTAAGCTTCATCTTCTCATCATCTCATCATTATGTCGGCTGCTGGCAGCTGGTCACATAAGCTGACGAAGCTTCAGACCCAGTAGCATGGAGACATAAACAAGTTTATAAAATATTTGAAATTGTAAAAAGAAAAGTATGTTATTTAGGGTTTCATTAATTGTATGCAGTTTGCTGTAAAAGATAGGCAAACAATTCGTCCTTAGACAATGACTGTTACAAGTTGGACTTTCGATAAATATATGGATCCATTTTTAATGGCAATTCATGACATTTTCTTTATATTTATGAATGACAGTAAATGTAACATGTTTAGATCAGGAGATGATTTAGCATTAGCCTGAATGTAAATTCGTGGTGGTTTCGAGGTAGGTGAGGTATGAAAGGCAGTCGTGCTGAAAGTGGATTTATCTGTAATCATGCTAATATGCTTAGTCATGGTGGAGCATCACCAACATACCTGTGTCTTGGAACAGCCTACGGGACACCAAAAGAACCTTAAAAGATTTCCAAAAATGCTAGAACTCTTTAAAGACTTACCTTTTTCATTTATATTTTCAATAGACATTTCAAGCGCCATAGAATGTACTAACCAGATATGGCGCTATACAAATATATTTTTTTGTCATTTGTTTGTCATTTGCTCAGTCTAGCTGTTGAAGTCTGAGTGTAATATATGGGTTTTATTGTTATTATGTTTATTCATACTCAGTATGGTAAATGCGAAAATTTAAAATATAGTATATACAGGTATTATAATCTTGTTAACTAATAATGCATAATCCAGTTATTACATGAAATCGATTTGCTGTCTGGAGAGCAGACAGTCCAGTATATTGTCCCTCTATTAGCAATATTGAGCTCTGTTAGCAATTCAGCTATGTACCTGTTAGACTGAGATCGACATTCATCAGGTAGGGGCCTAGCTCAGTGGTAGCGCGCTCGGCTTCCAACCACTGGGTCCCGGGTTCAATTCCCGGTCGAGCCTATGTTGGATGGCTGTTTCATCCTTCGTCTCATTGCCATGGTCCCTACCTGTCCTTATTAGCCCATCAGGTGCAGAAATACAGGATGTAAAGCCCTAATCCACCACCACCACCATCGATATTCATCATAGCAACATTGCTCAATGCTCAATACTGGCAATCAAAGTGATTTAACCCAATAAATTGTAATGAGGTTAAATATAATGATTGTATTGAATTTAGCAGCTGGGTGGCCTTATGGTTAAGGCATCCGCCAGTTTCATATTGGTCATTTTTGCTGAAGGTCCCGGGTTCGATCCCCGGCCCGGGCACTCTTCATGAGCTACTTCCCAGCAGCTGGATGTCGATCGCATGAGATGTTGAATTGGAGGTACCTTGTACTTGGGGTAAATGAGTAACATGGTGTGGACTCATCATTATGTCTCCTGTCTTCTTTTTCAGCAAACACGAAATCTTTGGAAGATTGGAACAGTTTTTCAAAGAGGCAGACAAAGACAACGACGGATTCCTCACCCTGAACGAACTGACCCGGACCATCCGAAGATATGGATACAAGGGGTCAGAGGATGAAATCAAGGTTGGTCTCTGTCCGACTGTCTTTCTGTCTATCTGTGTGGTCATGTGTCAGTCTTGGTGTTCATGTCTGGTTGATTTTTTGTAGTAATTTTGATCCATGTTGGATTTGGCTATATTGATAAGCTCGTCAGTCATTTTTAGCACATGTTCATCAATTCAATGATTAGAATGACTTGTTGGTTACATGCCAGTATTCCGTGTACAGTTCAATTCAGTTATAACCATTTTATTCGGAATTACATGTATAGATTGCAACTAATTAATATTCTCTTTCAACATGAGAACATCTGCTGGAATTTCTATCCATAATTTACAGTTGTAATTAGACTTTTTGAGTGCAAAATTACGTCTATTCATTTATATGTTGGATGGCTGTTTCATCCTTTGTCTCATTGCCATGGTCTCTGCCTGTCCTAATTAGGCCATCAGGTGCAGAAATACAGGACGTAAAGCCCTAATCACACACACATTATTGAGCAAATGGTAACTAAAGGTATTGTATTTGTAAATATATAGCATCAATATATATAGCAGGAAATAGATCGTCGATCTGATGCTAAAACTATATAGCTCCAGGAAATAGATTGTCGATCTGATGCTAAAACTATATAGCTCCAGGAAATAGATCGTCGATCTGATGCTAAAACTTTATAGTTCCAGGACTGTCTTGACTTTCAAGAATAATGTGATATCATCTCAGTTATTTCCACACAGTGTGCTGTCACCTAACAGCCACGCGACCTAATTATGGACATTCTTTGCTAGTTTACCTAGTTAAACAAAATGATTAGTTATACTATGTAGGCGATAGGCTGAGTATAGTATTGCGTAAACTCAGCACATGAACATCTAATTATTCTTTAATAACATTGTTAGACCTTTAATGCCATAAGCCAGCATATAGACTATAGGAGACGTAATGATGAGATAGTATGGCTGAAATCGTGGAAATCCTAACAATTTTACATTGGACTATCAGTGTCTTCATGTGCTGAGTACTTCATGTGCTGAGCACGAGACTCTTAAACATTTATTACTCAATGGGAATGATTTCCACCTGAGACAAATCCCATAAAAAGTGCCCTTGTAAGGAATCAAACAAGGATCCTCACGAAAACTGTAAAAAAAAACTTATGAGCAACCTTGGTTTGTACAGTATAAAGCCACATTCATGTAAAAAATACTTTTATCTCTTACCAACAGTTCATCATTTAACAATGGACCAGCTGGCACTTTCTCAAATTTCAAGGATAGTGCCATTCCATCAATATGATGTATTGTGTTAGGAATTATCTCACAACTCCATGACTTGTCATATATCTTTTTTATTAAATCCAAACTGATCTATAGATACAATCATGAATACTTCTTATCCTTTACGCATCCAAACTTCAACTGTCTGCCCAGAGGCAAGCCCAGCTTGATCTTTTGACCTATCAACCAATCAGAGGTCTTTGCCTCTTGCAGACAGTTATGCATTTTATTTATTATTTTTTATTATTTATGCTTTTATCACTACATATATTTTATACTTCTGATCAACAGTTATTATATTTTAGTTATTTGTTGCAAAAAATAAATATACTTACTTAATTATATTAGTTAATTACCTAATTAATTACTTATTTACTTACTTACTTACTTAATTACTTACTTACTGACTGACTTTCTGACTGACTTACTTGCTTACTTACTTACTTACTTGGTGACTTACTTACTTACCTACCTAAGGCTTGTGTAGCTTTAATGGCACATCTGGTCATACCATTCTTCCCTGACTCTTCTCTAAGTTCTTAGAAAGCAAAGCTATTGATGTTGGGGGGGGGGGGGCTAGCTCAGAGGTAGCGCTCTGGGCTTCCAACCACTGGGTCCCGGGTTCGATTCCAGGCAAGCTTATGTTGGATGGCTGTTTCATCCTTCGTCTCATTGCCATGAGCCCTAATCACACACACACACACACACACACACACACACACACACACACACACACACACATTGATGTTGGGATGGCATTATGTATGAGTTAATCATAGTGGTATAATCATAATGGTTTAATCAGAAAGATTTTTGTATACTTTGAAGTTGCCATAATTTGCCTAAGTTACTAAGTATCATTATTATTATAATTTTTTTTTTTTGTGCCTGTCTCAGTTTAGTAATACTAACAGTAATAGTGGGTAGCATATATTAATACTTTGAAGGAATATAAAGTATTGTATTATTGTACTTAAATGTATTCAAGGGCATAGAGAAGCAGCTAAAATGGACAAGATTTTATAAAGCAGTAATTACTTCAATTACTTAGAGATGATATCAGTAAATGTACGTGGTGTGTTTGCCTCATGGATGGAGTCTGTTATTTACCCCAGCACAGACACTGAATTCTAGGCACCAATTTATCCTGTCTATATTCCATCTAGTAGTCATCAAGGATTCAAACCCAGATGCCCAGCAAACTGCCTAATACATTAGACATTAGCCACCTGAGTAACAGCAAATGAAATACCTTAAAGCTGCACTGTCTGTCAAATTTGCGATTTTGTAAGACTCAGTCAAATAGTTCATAAATAACCTTTATTAATCAAGGCACACTAAATTTGTGTGATCTAATGATTTTATCAGATATTAATTACTAAAAAATAAATTATGCATTGAGAGAAAATCCAGACCAAAACATTGGAAACGCAATGGAAATGACATCATCATCATTGTTTAGTATTGTGACGTCATCACTTGGTTTGTTTACATATTGAGTTTTTGATGGCATGAAAAACTAATATTTATATTATTTATTGTAAATTTAAACTAAATTGTGGACCAAAACAGGGCATGTAATGGTAAGAAATTTAGCATGAAACAAGAAGGCAGTATTGATTTATATCATTACTTTTATGTGCAAATGTGACAAACAGTGCACCTTTAAATTATTAATGAAGTTTGTTCATAAGCATTATGTTAAAACTACGCAAAACTTATGTAGAAAAACAACTTTTAGTTTGTCAAACTCTTGAGCTAAATGCAGTAGAGTAATGCAGTTTTTTTTTCTATAAAGGTGCTACTTTTTCTGAGAAAAGTTAATGGTGCCAATTATTAAAGTCCCTTAACACCTGAATGCCTGATGGTGAAACTCTTGTAACTAATGTGGCACGCACCTATTTATCAGTCAATTTCACCAGAAACCTTAAGAAGTTAAATACATGGCCCATAGAAAGTTAAATAATCACACGAAATTCAGTAAGATCAGGACACCCCAAGTCATTACCACCAGATTTGAATGATTCCCTTAGTATATTGTAAAATTAATTCCATTTAGAAAATGTTCTTTTCCATAAATGTTATGATTCCTTATATATATTGTAAAAATAATTAGATTTTTAGATCATATTATTTTCAATCGAATTTATGTTTTAATGATTCCCTAAGTATATTGTAGACTTAATTCTAATGGAAGGCAAAGAAGACATGAGACGTCTAAATGAACGACTTGCTAGCTGAATGTTCAATTCATTTTTACCTGTAGTTCCTGCTAGCACGCTAAACATGCCTAAGTTCACGTGAGGTTTGTTTGATAAGACAAACACGATGCAAAAGAGAAGAAAAAACTTATGTAGAATAATGATAGACACTAATCAATCTTTATAGTTTTCTTATTGCATAACAGCTAGGTTGCATCTTCCACCCCAAATATATATGAATTCTAAGATATATAAATTCTTTCTATGGACCCCGGAGGTGAATATGGGTGTGTGTTCATCTATTATTGACCCTGCAGGTAAGTATAGGTCGAATAGAAGCACCTTGAGGCCAGCCAAAACTGAAGGTGTCTCACAAAGACATGCAATGTAACCCATACCTTGTTAAGCAGTTATTCCACCAGTCTGATATCTTCCAAACTTGGTCTCTAGTTGTTTTGAACATGCTTCCAGCAGCTGGGTGGTCTAGTGGTAAGATGCTCGCCTGCTCCTCTGAAGGACCCGAGTTCATTCCCGGGCCTGGGCATCCTTCATGAGTAACATCTCAGCTGGATGTCGTTCGAATGAGACGTTAAATTGGTGGTCCCTTGCACTCAGTGTCTATGCTGAGGCAAGTAAAAGATCCCACCCATGGGGTAAATGTGTAACATGGGTGGACTCCTCTCTCTCAGCTCATCAATCAACCCTCGATAGCGGCAAGAACTTGCCTTAGAGGGCTGCACTTTCCATATCTATCTATCTATCTATCTATCCAATTCCTTGTTGTTGAGTATTTATAAACAGGAAAACCTGCATTGGGAGCTATTTTAGTCATTAAACCGGGTGACCTTATATTTATATCCTGCACATTGAGTGCGGATCAACATAAAACCAAACTACTGATTCTGGCAAAACAGTCTTTTCATATGTCTGGTTTATAGTCTTTGATATAGCTTCACATTTTCTGCTAATGTGTTAGAATTATCTCTTCTATGCTATCATTTGCCAGGTGTAACTAATTTGAATTATATGCACCTGTTTATTAAGGTTTGGTTCAAGAGTGCAGTTGTGATGGCCAGTGTATCCATCTGTATGGCCAAATGTGCCACTTGCGTTTTCCATGCTTTTGGATAAACGCATGGAAAACGCATGGTTTTCACCTCATTATGATTAGGCAAAAACCATGCGTTTTCCATGCGTTTATCCTTCTCATGGAAAACGCATGTGGCACATTTGGCCATGTAGTCATTTCATCCGTAATGGATTGTATTATAACATGATGGCGCATATAAATGGCGTGAAACGATATGTCAGGTATATGGCCAATGATTATACAGTATATGTAATCTAGAGAATGGCAGATCAGTATACCGCATCCTATCATATCATATTGATATAAATAATCAACTTGTTTCATTCCTACTGTCTTTTAGGATGATGTTATAAAACATTTATTAACACACTGACGGAGCTCTTGAAAGTCCTGGGCCTCCTTGTGACAAGAGTGGTAGCACTTAAGGGGTGTTCACACTGTCACTAGTGGGGATGGCGAATGGGCACAGATGACGAAAAGTTTTTACTCTTGCACATCCGTCATTCACTCGTCGAGCGTTGTACGGATACTCCTACTAATCCGTAGAATGGCCATCCGTAGCCATCGCGGCCCATGGGTACGCAGGGGAGGCTGTCCATCTGTGTATACTTGTACAGCTCGTGGAACCCTTGCCCGCCCGGCGTCTTCCGTCAACCATCCGCGCATCCATGCCCATCCATAGCCCTCTCATTCACTCATGGACCATCCCTCAAGCGATCATAGGAAGCCCCGCGAAAGTCAAATCTGGCTTCTCCAGGACCTGCACATTGTTCTCCAACTGAGCGGCTGATGTCCGTCCAACGTGTGGTCGTCAGATGTCCGCCAAGCGATCTAGGAGTGCCTCACAGACGCTCGTCGAAATAATTTATATGTGATTAATAGAGCCATGACTGAGCACGAGTGAGCATGTATAGTCCCTTTTTGACTAGTATGGGCCTAGCTTCGAGGTAGAGCTCTGGACTTCCAACCGCTGGGTCCCAGGTTCTATTCCCGGTCGAGCCTAAGTTGGATGGCTGTTTCCTCCTTCATCTCATTGCCATGGTCTCTGCCTGTCCTAATTAGCCCAACTGGTGCAGAAATACAGGACGTAAAGCCCTATCACCCACTCACCCACAGGGGAGTACTGGTGTTGATGACCTCACTGATTAAGATGTAGTTGTATGTTGTACAAAATACTGAGACACGCACTGAGAAAACACATGAGATAAAATCTTGCGCATCCAAATACCGATATCATGTTTCCTGGTCAATGTTAAATTAGGTAAGCAAAAACACTGACTCATAGCAAAACAACTTCGACCAGGTGGATGATGTAATTAGCTTTCCTCAGTAGGCATCAATTCTACCTGTTTACACCAAATGCCAGGAAACGTATTCTTGTCGAATGTCTGCACTGTTATAATGAACATGCCCAATAATGAGAGTTATGTTAAATAGATGCACTGGAAATTGGATAAGCTTCACAAATATGGATTATTTCTAATATCAGTGTTAATGTCTACAGATGTAAACGTTATACTCAATTTCACTATTTCTCCATTTTATTGCCATTAGTTGTAGTTTTGTTCTACTTCAAATACGACTTAAATATAATTTTACAAACATATATTTAATTTATACAGGATTCATCATTTTAGGGGGAGGGGTACCGAGGGGGGGGGGGGGCAGAGGGACAAACTTGAAAAACTCAATGAGAGGGCATTGAGGCTTGTCTGCAATGACTATTAAAATTCTTATGATGATCTTTTGACACAGACAAGTGAAACAATGCTTTATGTAACTCGGAAAGTTGGTGCAGCTGAATTGGGTTTAGTGCAGTATAGCGGACCCAAATTTATGCCTATATTTGGCATCCATTAAATACGAAAATAATCACTATTTTTGACCAAATTTCATGCTAGTACACAATAAGAATAACATTTTTATAGAGTAGCAGGGGTTTGGGGGCAGCAGCCCCCGAGAAAAACAAAATGTAAACAATAATAAGCTGCGTTCTTGCCTTGAAGCCGGCGTTTGTTTGTGACGTCACATATTGAATTCAAGCATTTGACGTCATTGGCCTGCATTGGGACTCGCTAAATATGGTCTTAAAATTTGGGTCCCCTATACAGCACTTTTTCCGCTGAATTTGTTTTCGAAGTGCTTCATAATATGTCACCCCTTATCGAAAGTTCATTGTTCACAGTACAGACTACAGGATATGATATGAGAGACAATAATAAGCTAGTAAAGCCAACATACGTATTTCATACCAAGGTGCTACAATATGGAATGAACTACCCATTGAAATAAAGGAGATCGAAGATTTTGTTGTATTCAAAAGATTGTTAAGAAATGTAATTACCTTGAAAATTATGAATGTGGATCTTGTATCATTTATCGACGAAACAATTTGTAAATCAAATTAACGTATGATCATATTTCCATTCTTATCGTTTGTATATAACTTTATCTTGTTTTCGGTTATTTTATTGTCGATAAATAGCTTTATAGCTTGTTTTATCATTGTCAATCACCACCGACTATAACTAAAGGTTTATCTTATTGACCGTCTACTGGATGTCAGTACAAAATTACTCCACTCCTGTAAATTCTTTGCATGTTGACTCACAGGGTCTGACAAAATCAGGCTTTTATTTCTCAGTCAGTGGTAAACGAATCAGATATGTGTCATTGATATTGTGCTTATGAAGCACAACTGACAAATACGCCACTACATTAATTGCAATGTCAGCCTTCCTCACCTTGGCTTGTTTACATCTCGTTCTCCGCGTGACATTTCCTCATTTGACGAGACCACGCGAGATCACAGAGACAAGCGACAACTTGCCCAAGATCTCAGTGCATCAGAGGTCTTTCGTAAACAAGTCTTCAGAGACTGGTGCTAATTGCTATGACAATGTGTGCTATGTAACCAAAGAACTTGAAAAGCCTGGTGACACGAATAATGAATGGGATTTATTATAGAGATTTTCCCCAATTATATTGGTCACTCGCCCACATAGGTTGCACATAAATGCCAGCTGTCTCATTTTACATTATTTTTTCCCCATGAAAACCTATCTATATACTATTAAGGATGATGCAGCATCATCTTTGCTTCATAGCTCTGCATTCTGCATCAGCAGCATAAACTGCATCTTATTCTACCTGTAGTTCACAATAAAGGCTAATGACGTCATAAATCGTGCCTTAACTAAAGCAAATTGGCATTTTCTGTGCCTCATTTTTTTCGACATGGAAAAAAAATTACACGATGTTTTACATTTTCTTTATACTACATGGCCAATTTTGCCACGTGCGTTTTCCATGAGAAGGATAAACGCATGGAAAACGCATGGTTTTTGCCTCATTATAATTAGCTAAAAACCATGCGTTTTCCATACGTTTATCCTTCTCATGGAAAACGCACGTGGCACATTTGGCCATGTATAGGATCCATAATAGATGTCCACTTGCTTTTTGGGGCACATTTTGCCACAAATGGCATAGATCAGTCACCCAGGGAACTAACTATCCTGTTTTGGGAGCAGTGGAAAATGAACAGAAATGTTAGCAACAAGTCGAAGCCCAACTTTCTTGCAGGTAAAAACAGCTACCAAATAAACAGAATTTTGCATGGTATATCAACATTGTGGGCTATCCTGTGGTACATACATTCATATTTTATATTTTTCGTGGAAACTGTTGCCAAGGCAACAGGTGTTGGTCAACGCTGCCAAGATCACTATGTCTTAATCAAAGTTCATTGCCTTATGTTGTAACTCAGCCTATTGAAAACAAAAGTCAAGGGGTCAAATCATATTCTGTTTTGGGCGAATTTATTTATTTATAAAATATATTTATACAGGGTAACATATTCAGTATAAAAACTGTCTTACAATACGGCCCTGATGGATAAAACAGAAATAGAAATGGACATTTAAAGAGGTAAAAATAGAATAAAAACATAAAGTAATTAAAAGGACCGGCATGCAGTTGATTAGTACAAAACTGATAAAATAGGCTTTACATTTGGCTTTAAAAACATTAATGTTATCACAACATTTAAAAATTTGTCAATGGGTGCTATACATTTAGTACCAACTGTTGTGGTAACCATGGAGACCATTTAAAACACACACGCTATACCCAAAATATGTATTTAATAAGAGAGCTGCATCAGAAGCAGATACCTTATTGTCATTATTGGGTAGGAATGCTTGTGTTATTAATTTCTGAACTTTATGTGGTTTATTTTTATTTGTCATCCCCAAGACTTTCCTTATTATTTATAGTCTTTTCTTTCATTTCGGCAAAACGTTTTAAGCATGGTTACTGTTTATTCTCATCTTATCTAATCTTATCTTATTCCTATGTTACATCTTATCTAATCTTGTCTTATCTTGCCTTTATTTGTATGTCATATTGCTATTAATTATAAACTTTCCGAAGGAAAGTTTATCTTATTATTGTACGTCTTATTTTTCTTTTTTTTTTTTTTTTTTTTTTTTTTTTTTTTTTTTTATTATTCTTTATTATTATTATTATTCTTCTGAAGAAGTAAAGGCTTATTACTCAGAAACTAATAAAGGCAGGACTTTAACCCTTCAAAGTCACATAGACGGCTAGAGCGCACTTTGAACAGCACAAATTTCATGACCAAATTTCGTGAAACTTCTGCGTAATTTACAAAAGAAAAAACAAATTTAAGAGCACGGTTTCAGAAAACTGGGCAGAGATAATTCCATGGGAATTTTTCTCAAGATACCTTAGACAAATACGCAGTGCAGAAAGGAGTTTGAGCCAAATGGTGAGCCTGCTGACTGAACTATGAATTTTTGAAAAAAAGTATTTCGAAATTTTCATGAAATTTTTTTTGAAAACCATAGAAGGAATAATGATATTGACTTGCAATTTCACACTTTTATAGTCCTACCCTAGGACAACTACCATGCCAAAAAAGAGCCCATTTGGTAAAGTGGTCTAGGTGGTACAGGGGTCCAAAGTTGCATTTTTTGACTGCTTATATCTCGGCTCCAAAGTGAGATACAGGAATCTCAAAAACATATTTAGAATCCTTGAAATGTTCTCTTTTCAGGAATGTATAGTATTATGCTCTAGGTAGTTCCGTTTGGAAAAGCGTCGGACATTGAAAATTTTTTGTCACTTTTTGATTTTCTCAAAATGGAAAAGTCTAAAAAACACTAGAAGAACTGCTTGGATTCTCACCATTTTTTTTACAGATATGTCCTCTAAGGAGTACTATGTAAATTTCAAAGGGTAAGGGCTTTGCTTAAAAACCCTAGGCCCTGGATTTTTTTTCATTCCAAATTTCAATAATTTTTAACTCCATTTCTATTCAACCAAATTTCATGCAACTGGTGTCATTATGTAGAGAAAAATTAGGCCTTCACATAGGATACAATGTCTATTCACCAACCTTTACCAGTTTCGAACTTGGAGCCAAAATTCTCTTTCCCATGTTATCCAATGGGGAGACCTACCAACCCTGAACTGCTGAGTCAGCAATTTTTACAATGAATGTTAGGAAGTTAACGTGCATCGCCCCAAAAAAGCAGAATTTTCTCAAGATACCTTAGACAAATACGCAGTGCAGAAAGGAGTTTGAGCCAAATTGTGAGCCTGCTGACTGAACTATGAATTCTTTAAAAAAAGTAGTTCGAAATTTTCATGAAATTTTTTTTGAAAACCATAGAAGGAATAATGATATTGACTTGCAATTTCACACTTTAATAGTCCTACACTAGGACAACTACCATGCAAAAAATGAGCCCATTTGGTAAAGTGGTCTAGGTGGTACAGGGGTCCAAAGTTGCATTTTTTGACTGCTTATATCTCGGCTCCAAATTGAGATACAGGAATCTCAAAGACATATTTAGAATCCTTGAAATGTTGTCTTTTCAGAAATGTATAGTAATATGCTCTAGGTAGTTCCATTTGGAAAAGCGTCAGACATTGAAAATTTTTTGTCACTTTTTGATTTTCTCAAAATGAAAAAGTCTAAAAAACACTAGAAGAACTGCTTGGATTCTCACCATTTTTTTTACAGATATGTCCTCTAAGGAGTACTATGTAAATGTGTAAGGGCAAGGGATTTGCTTAAAAGGCTTAGGCTATAGAATTTTTTTTCAATCCAAATTTCAATAATTTTTAACTCCATTTCTATTCAACCAAATTTCATCCAACTGGTGTCATCATGCAGAGAAAAATCAGGACTTTACACAGGATACCTTGTTTATTCACCAACCTTAACCCGTTTTGAACCTTGAGGCAAAATTCTCTTTCCTATGTTATCCAATGGGGAGACCTAGCTCCTACAACCCTGGACCGCTGAGTCAGCAATTTTTACAATGAATGTTAGGAAGTTTACGTGTTTTGCCCAAAAAATGTAGGAAAGACTTCTTCAATTTTCTTCATACTTTTCACATATATGTCCTGTTGGTAGTACTACATGACTGTAAAAGGGCAATTCCCTTCATCAAACAGCTTAGGCACTAGAATTTTTTATCACTCATAAAGCCTGAATCACTTCCTCAGAACCAAAATTTTGTTGATAGATTGAACAAAAAAATTCACAGGAGTGCATATACATGTGCTTCACAAATGTGAATTATTTCAGAATTCTAGGTCACAGAGTGTCCTATATATGCAATTTTCAGGCGTTTTGAACCTGGGTCCTATACAAGGTACAGTAACCAAAAAAATTATTTTCTTAAACCTTTTTTCATTATCTTTCTATACCTGTTTAGCTTGAGAGGTTAGGGCAATTATTTATGAGGTTTTCAGGTACTTTATTAATTGCTCTATTGGAAATTGAATAAAAAACCTTTAAAAAGCCAAAACCCAAATTTTTTCATTGGATCAGTCCCAAAAAATGTATAAGTGTGTGACTGAAAACTGGCCAGAGACAATGGCATGAAATATTTTTTCAAGAGACCTTGGAGACTTCTCCAGTGCAGAAATTAATGGTACTGGACAAGAAAGATAAAAGGAAAGGAAAGTTTATCGTAATTGTCAGGGACAATTGCAAGTCTAGTTATTATTATTATTATTACGTTTATTCGTACCTACATAGTACAAAATTAAATCGGACAGTTTATGGAAGCATCAATATAAAGAAAATCCAATAAAAAATAAAAAAATAATAAAAAAAGTTGTACATAAAAGAATTAGAGATTGAAAAGCATCTTGTCTGTCCATAATTGAAAACAACTGTCTTTGTGAGACAAGAACTAAGTCTCTAATAGCTGTTCCTGTGAAAGTATCTTCTTATGTGTAGCAATTGGCTTCACAGTCTCTGTTCACTATATGAGATAATTCTGCTACATCCAAATTCACCAGATAAATCGTTAGTTATTGTTTACCATGAATATGACGTAATAATATTGATGAACATAAACTGGCTTTGGTGTACTCTCATAAGTTAGATCCCTTCTCAATTGAAAGCAGCACCATTCTTTAGAATCTATCAATCGAATCTCGGAAGAGTGTTTAAAGTTAATTTGGCCGTTATAGACAAGCTGGTCTTCATATCCATCATTTAAAGCTAAACGCCCCCTCAAATAGAGGCCCACCTCGAATAGAAGCCCAGGGTAGCTGCCTTCCCACAAAAAATAAAAGCCTCTCTCAAATAGAAGCCCCCCCCCCCTCCCTGCACCTCCACTAGAGTCCAGTCCAGCAGCCTACATGAGAAATCTGTAAACTGAGCTAAAATCTAAGAATTTAGGGTCTTTTACACTTATGTCTTTCCGAATTTGGTGTCCTACTGCCCTTAAAATAACAGAGCTAGCTCAGTGGTAGCGCACTGGGCTTCCAACCACTGGGTCCAGGGTTCAATTCCCGGTCGAGCCTATGTTGGATGGCTGTTTCATCCTTCGTCTCATTGCCATGGTCCCTACCTGTCATAATTAGCCCATCAGGTGCAGAAATACAGGACGTAAAGCCCTAATCCACCACCACCACCCTTAAAATAACTGAGGCCCACCTCGAATAAAAGCCTACCTCAAATAGAGGCCCTGCTGAGATTTCCTAAAAAAATTATTAAAAAAGTAGAAGGGAGGGCTATTATTCTAGTAAATACGGTATAAGACAATAAAGTTGTGAAAACATACATATGACAACAAGACAGAGAGAGAGAAAAAAACCACAATAGCCGAAAAAAAAAAAGAATTCTTGTCTGACTTGGTTGCCAAGGATATACGAAGAATCCTTCCAGAAATGCCAGGTTTTATTGGATCGACGAGCTCTCTTCCATCCAATTTGCTGCTTGGTAGCAATCCAGTTTATCACACCCCATCAGTGCTAACTCTTCCAGTGTCATTTGTTTAGAGGATTACAGATTAGACAATATTAGATACTATCCATTTACTATGACATGGTAGTAGCAGTTTTCACTTTTCAGGATGCCAAAAACTGTGGAACCCTCCTAGAAATTAAAAGCTTAAAAGTGCCAGTTTGCTGTTCTTGGTTTGTTGTTCACACCATTTTTATTTAGTGTTTTTTTTTTTCGCCTTAAGGGGGCTTAGCACAGTGGTAGCGCGCTGGGCTTCCAACCTGGGTCCCGGGTTCAATTCCGGTCGAGCCTATGTTGGATGGCTGTTTCATCTTTGTCTCATAGCCATGGTCCCTACCTGTCCTAATTAGCCCATCAGGTGCAGAAATACAGGACGTAAAGCCCTAATCCACCACCACCACCACTGGGTCCCGGGTTCAATTCCCGGTCGAGCCTAAGTTGGATGGCTGTTTTATCCCTCATCTCACTGCCATGGTACCTACCTGTCCTAATTAGCCCATCAGGTGCAAAAGTACAGGATGTAAAGCTGTAATCCACCCACCCACCATCACTTTTCTTGATGGACTATTTTTTAGTTGTTAATGGAACTAACTGTATGCCTTGTTATTGCAGTGTTCAGGATGCCATATACTGTGTGGAGGCCTCCTTAAAACCTCCTTATAATTACAGACCACATTGCAATTAAATGCCTAAAAATGCCAGTTCTTCACAATTACACTCTTAGCAGGCCTGATCCAACTTGAGCCTTTCTCGGCTCCCTGACTCTACAATTGCCATCTCTGCCAATGGCCAAGTACCTATTGCATTAGCCCGAGAAACTCTGACTGACCACACGCCCCTGTGGGCTCTTATTCATATCAGATAATAAATAAGAACTAAGCTAAATTGAGCAAGACCACGACTCGAAAGAGACTAAAGAAGATGAGATGGCAAAATTACACTTTTAAGTGATGGTCTGGTAACTTATCTAAGCTACTGTAAGAAGCCAAACAAATCGCTATACACATTACACCACTGAAACTACACACACACTCCTCAGGGAGTCAGTCACACTGTAGGTCAGTCCCATTGAACCTTACCATATATATATGGTCATTAAGATGAATATGTGACACTGGATACTGCTGTTATACATCAGAGTGGCCACATCACATAAATATGAATGCATCAGTAAGTTGCTTGTGGCTACACTTTGTGTGTCAAATGACTCCAGTAAGTTGCTTGTGGCTACACTTTGTGTGTCAAATGACTCCAGTAAGTTGCTTGTGGCTACACTTTGTGTGTCAAATGACTCCAGTAAGTTGCTTGTGGCTACACTTTGTGTGTCAAATGACTCCAGTAAGTTGCTTGTGGCTACACTTTGTGTGTCAAATGACTCCAGTAAGTTGCTTGTGGCTACACTTTGTGTGTCAAATGACTCAGTGCAGTTCAGGTGTGGGGCCCACTGGCTAATGACAGGGCATCATGGAAAGGCTGTGGAGATGAAGGATAGAATAACAGAGCAACCTAACTAATGAAAGCCATTTATGTGATACAGTACACAACCTCGCTAAATCAGAAAGTAAGAGAGTTATGCTGCCAACTGGCTGACCGGCTGACTGACTGACCGACTGACCACTGATAGACCGACTAACTGACTGCCGTGCTGACCGACTGACCGACCGACTGACTGTGACTGACCGACTGTACCACTGATAGACCGACTGACTGACTGACTGACCGCCGTGCTGACCGACCAACCGACTGACCGACCGACCAACTGTACCACTTTTGTTGTTAATTCCTCTGTACCAACCACTGGAATCACCAATTATTTTTCCATCTCTCTATCTGTATCCTTTATTACTTCCTCCATACATTTGTTTACTATGTTGATGTATTGATCGATTTCTGTGATCTGGCTTGGGGCCAGATTGACCTACTGAAGGCATTTGAGTCTTTGTGATCTTTTTTCTCTTTGACTCTTAATCAGAGCCATAATTCTAAGCTTAGGCTTAGGTGCCAGAGAAAAGGGGCAAAACAAAATAGATCTTAGGTAAACAACCGCAGCTACCGATCTTACAGCCGATTTCTGAAATGTGTTAATTAACTAAGGTGTGGCCCTTGATAGCGGCAGAATTGTTGCCTTGGAAGGCCACACCCGAATGTACATATTTTAATGTGTGATATTTTGAATACATTTTTCTGAGTTCTAAATTCTCATTTTATAGACTTGGAAACCAATCGCATAGATGTGGAAGCTAAACTCCAGAGGACATCATGTGAATCCCGGACTCCCATTGGTTAAGGCAGTCTCTCAGTCAATGGGAGTCCTGGGCCCGGTTTCACGATTGCTGTCCCCAATGGGGCATGCCCCGTGATGGGGCATGCCCAGTGGGGAATGCCCGTTGGGTTTCATAAAAGTTTGGGGTAACTTTCCCAACAGGGCATGTCCCAACTGATTGGGGAATGAAAATCCACAAAAAATGAAATATTTGCGACATCACGCTTACTGCTGAAAAAGTAGCACTGCGCCAATCATTTGTCTGCATAATGACCCTCATAAGGGCAGATAGTGCAATGTTTTACCTCCTATCATATAAACTTGAAATTTAAAAAATCTGATAAAAAATTAGGAAGTTATGAAAGAAAACGTGTGACGTATTATGCCTCACTTCCCTGAGCCTAGGTAAGTGATGGGGCAAGCCCTGTGACTGGACATGTCCCCGTTGCTGTCTCTTTTCAAAACTTGCATTTCATGAACGTAGGGCATGCCTCTATGTCTCCCCGATCTTGCGCCAATTGAGAGTTCCTCCCTAGCCGTCTCTGCTGCCATCCCCAAAATCTTTTGGAGCACACCATAAATGACTATTTACCTTCTTATGGTGCCATTTTAGTGTTATTTTAGCCAAAAAAATTAGGATTTCATTTTGGGGCCAACATGAACCCTAAGTGGCACCACTTTCATAACAAACATGGGGTTGCTAGGCAACCAGAATGAAAGTGAGACACGGGTAAAACATTGCACTATCCGCCCATTACAGTGAGGGTCATTGTATAGACACACTTTAGGTGCAGTGCTACTCTATCGGCGGTAAGTGTGACTTCACGAATCATTCCCCGATGAGTTTGGGCATGCCCCATAAGGAAACTTGCCCAAAACTTGAAACCCAATGGGGCATTCCCCACTGAGCATGCCCCATGACGGGGCATGCCCTGTTGCAGACAGCAATCGTGAAACTAGGCCCTAGACTCGCTTGATGTCGTCTGGTTTTTAGTTTCCAATTCCATGGGGTTGGTTTCCATAAATATAAAATTGGCTGTAACGTACATACATAAAGATATAGATCTGTAATAAGCTGAATGGTGAGGAAGTTCAACCTAACACCATGTTATTAACCATACTAACGATACATCAGCGAATAGGTAGATCGTGAGGAAATACTGTCTAACGCTGTGTTAATTAACAGAGAATTTTTACCATAATGACTTCCTGAATGTCTGATATTTACGTGAATGTGGTATGATTAACAAACTCTTTTGTCTCATTCTTTGGTTGGCTTCATACTGAAATGTCAAGTTATTCTGACCAATGGGCATGATATAAGATACATATTTGTCATTTGACTCTTTTATTATATGGGATATTACAATAGTCAATGGTGACTAATTAACGCTGCTTGCGCATGCATACGTCATAGATATCCCATTAATAACTTCGGATATTTTTAGTGGGATTTTGTTATGCAATTACCATGATTAATGATGTCTAATTATGCCTCATTCTTATTTTCTGACCAGGTGTTATGATAAGAAACATATTACTATTAAAATACAGACAGGTAGATACACTAACATCCCCCAGAATATCACTTATTATTATTACGTTTATTCGCACCTCAATAGTACACAATTATGGAAAAATTAAATCGAACAGTTTATAGAAGCATCAATATAAAAAATAAAAATAAAAACAAGATTTACATAAAAAATTTTGAAATTGAAAAGCATCATGTCTGTCCATAATCGAAAATAACTGTCCTTGTCGGACAAGAACTAAGTCTTTAATAGCTGTTCCTGTGAAAGTATCTTCTTGTGTGTAGCAATTGGCTTCACAGTCTCTGTTCACTATATGAGATAATTCCGCTACATCCAAATTCACCAGCTTAGCAGTGTTGAGACCACATAAGTTACTAGCATAGTGAAGGTTACGAGTGAACACAGAGTTGCTATGGCTGAGGGCCACCTTAAATATATACTCATGAAACAAGTATAAGCACGCACACACATTAAAATTTACCCTTAACCCAATTAACTGTTTAGGTGCTTTCTTTAACTAGACTTAATTAGCTCAATGTTTAGGTATAAGCATATCTCACATGGCATTTTGGTTATGGAAGTTACTTGTGACTATAACTATAATGCCATGTGAGATATGCTTATACCTGTACATTGAGTTAATTTAGTCTAGAAAATCCAGGCTGCATTAAATGCTAGAATATATTTTTGGCATTGCTCCTTATGGCAGCATAACATAAAATCGACTGTTATGGTTATTTGATTTTTGATTTTCATGTTCATCCATGCACATTTTGCACAGCTGGCTCATATATGAAAGTTGTAAAATCATAGAATATCATATATAATATCCTAGCATATCATATATCATATCGGATAGCATATCATATATCAAATCGGATAGCATATCATATCATATATCATATCATTGGATATATCACTATATTATCATATCATATTGTCTCATTTCTTATTGCATTGTACAATATCATATATGAGTTAATTACTTTGTCTTTCATATCATATATATCATATCACATTGTATCATATCATATGATATTGTATCATAACATTCTTCCTTTAGTGTCATTTCTTAGTGCAATAGTATCTTATGATGGTTTGTGTAATCAGATCAAATGAAATACAAATTGATAGAGAGGTTCAGTTCTTTACCTATTTTGTTCTGGTCAGGCCTACTCTCAGAGTCTATTGTAGTTGTTGGAGTTGACACTTATCAGAAACCCTCGTACTAGTGGTTACTTTTCGACGAATCTTTAATTAGTACACTATAGTATCTAACAGAGGGGCAGGGGCCTAGCTCAGAGGTAGTGCTCTGGGCTTCCAACCGCTGGGTCCCGGGTTCGATTCCCGGTCGAGCCCAAGTTGGATGGCTGTTTCCTCCTTCGTCTCATTGCCATGGTCTCTGCCTGTCCTAATTAGCCCAACTGGTGCAGAAATACAGGACGTAAAGCCCTAATCCACCCACCCCATCCACTTCAATCAGTTCAGTCTATGCTCCTTTCAGCAGATTCACCAAATTCCATTGAAGTGGAAACTAAACTCTATATTTATTTATGTAGAGGTTATTTAAAATCAAGGTTTCTCTTTGGCTAACTAAGGCAGTCCCACAACCAATAGAAGACCTGGATCCACATGATGTCCTGTGGAACCGCTGGTTCGATTCCCATAAAGCCCTAATCACACACACACATGATATATATATATAGCAATTAGTACATCATTTGAGGGACACAACAAATTTGCTATATATATATCATCTCAGGAGGAGCTAATCTTTTACATTTAGAAAGAAGTATTGGAGATCTGGATTTTACATGTTTATTAATACCATAGCGATTTATTTATGAGCTATTTATGGTCTCTTGGACTTGACTCCGAAAGGGACCAATACAAAACAGCCAGAACCATTTGGCTGGGGACCAAGGCAGAATGAGGGTTGTGCCTGGGCAAGATCTGAATGCGCAGTAAATCAAACAAGGACTGGTAAATGACAGAACCCCGTTCATTGGGTGGCTGCCAAATGCCAAGAAAGAGTGGAAAAAGTCACAGAAAAAGTAGAGGAAATCAGAAAAAGAAATAAGTTTAGCATAATGGAACTTTTTTTGTCAATATGATTCAATTGCAGGAATAGGAATTGTGACAGGTGGAACATGCCAACATTTTGACACAAGGCGCCTAATATTGCCTGACATATTCAGTCTACACCTGTTTGCGTGCAGTTTGAGTAAATAAATACCCACAGGTGTGCTGATACAGCCTCAGTCGTTGTATTTTTTTTTTTTTAAACCCACGTCTATGAGCATACCTGTAAGTTGTGTTTGTAAATGACTTTACCTGACGGTAGCTACTAGACTCGCCACCCGCTACTGTGTTAAGCCTAACAGCTTCAGAAAGATGGCTAGGTTGGTTTAGCAGCAGTGTAGTGGTCAAGCTCATTATGTCAACAGTGGGCACTACACAGGCTACACTGACCGACTAACTAACCAACCAACCAACCAACCAACCAACCAACCAACCAACACGATGTTTTGTGACTTTACAATTACACCCTGGGCACACCCTGTTCATCCTTTAGCCTTTCTCAGCTGCCTGGGGAGCATACACCCAGCATGCAACCAGCTACAGTGCTTCTTGTTCTACAATTGCCATATCCGCTTGGAATCTAATACCCCAATTGAGAAAACTTGGTGGAGTGGAGCAAAGAGTTAAAGAGGATTTGATCAGTTCTTCCATGCAGTGGAGGTCATTGGAGGGGCTCGAATCCACAACCTTTCGGTTTGAAGGCAAGCACTTTAACCACTGAGCCACGGCTGCTCTCTCACAAACTCATGTGGTTCCCCTTTCATCTCTCAGCAGTGGTTTTTTGTTTTTGTTTTGCTAGTTGCCAATATGTCCTTCCCTTTGGCTCATTCTCACTGGCTTGTTTAGTGCATGTCAAGTGTACATTAATGTCTTAAACCCTCTGATCAATACATGACCCAGTAAATCACCACCACTCCTGCACTGGCAATGTACCTGCAGCTACAGCGGTCAAACCTGCAGTTAAGGAAATTGCCAAGTGCCAGCAAGGTCAACGGTAATATGTAATCTTGCTGATCAGAGCAGAGCAGGACCTCACAATAATGCACATTGGTCAAATACAGTCTCTTGATTGCAAGATATTGTGGTGAGAATACATTTGGGGAAAATATTATTTGGTCTTTATGGTGAGGTGATCCAATTTTTTTGTAAGTTAGTGTTTACGTGGCCTACCACTGTATTTGGGGTAGATTAACAACTTGCACTGTAAGCAAAACGAATAAACAACTAGCACATTTATATACTTTCTCAAGACTCGAGATGCCATTTGTCTCCTGATGATTTACCCTGTTTATAAGGCGGGGGCATAGCGCAGAGATAGCGCTCTGGGCTTCCAACCGCTGGGTCCCGGGTTCAATTCCCGGTCAAGCCTAAGTTGGATGGCTGTTTCATCCCTCATCTCATTGCCATTGTCCCTGCCTGTCCTAATTAGCCCATCAGGTGCAAGAAATACAGGACGTAGAGCCCTAATCACACGCACACACACACAAACACCCTGTTTATGAATTGCCGTACCATGGTACATAGGTGAACCCTCAATTATTGCACCTGTTTGTTGTATTTGCATGGTTTTGCTTTTATTATTCATATATGTACCTATAAGTCATTACCCTTGTATTAGAAATACAATAAGACCCCAGTGTATTTCTGGTTAATACACCAGATAATGACTAGGGAGATGCCAAAAGGCCATCTGATCCAAAGTGCAAAAGGTACAACCAAAACATCTATAACTCTGTCATGCCAACAAGATGTTTTTTATGACTATATTCAGGTCTCTCATTTAGCTTATAGTCTTTGCTCAGGGAGGAACCCACGACAGTGGAACTCGGTTTTAAGGACACCTCACTATTTAGACCATATCCAATATAACTATTAGTTATATCGCGAATAGGAGGGAGTTAAATAACATTTTTGTTGGTTATATTTCGACACCGAAGGCAGAGGGATATAAGCAACAAAAATGTTAGTTAACTCCCGACTATGAGGGATATAACTAACTTATACTCCATTAGGCACATTTGCCAATTTGTTTGATTGTTTGTTTGTTTTTACTGCCTTTATTACGCAAAATAAATTCAGTTTGCATGGAGGAGACAGTTAACTAACATTTTCGTTGGTTATATCCCGCAAAAAAAACTATAGAAAAGGTCACGTGGTGGAGTATAAGTTTGTTATTAACTGTATTATTAGCACTGTATTTTACCCCACTACAAGGACCACTTCGCCATAAAGACTAATGCAGTGGCAGTAGATCTTCTATCTAAGGTGGGGGTCAACCAAGGTCCCACGGTATTACCTGTGTTATTAGCTTTGTTACTGACCTCTTTCCAGCATCCGATCATTACAACCGATTCTTTTCCATTCTGGCATGCACATAACATCAAAGAAAACCTGCGTTTTGGGTTGGGGTCTATATGACATCTTTGGCTGGCTTCCAAAACCTTTAAAATCGCTAAAAATTGTTTTGTTCATCTCAAGTACTGCCAACATCCAAACCAAAAGCAATAAGATGTTGATGTAATTTTAAAACTTAATTAACTAGAAACAGATTTTGTTGTATCATTCTGAATTTTGTTGCTGTTTATGAATATGGTTTGGATCAATGTTCAATTGTTGTATCATTTTAGAGTTATGATTTTAGCTCTCAACACTGTGCTGTCGCCTCATAGCCATGTGACCTGATTATGTACATGTTTTGCTTGTTTTACTCATCTATAGTAAATTAATCAATTTCTCTAATAGTCTATATAGGCTGGGTTATGGCATTCAAGGTCTAACAATGAAATTACAGAATAATTAGATGTTTGTGTAATGAGTATATGAAGGAAAATTTCCTGAACTGAAAAAAATTAATTAATTTCTCGTATATTTCTATGAGAAGATTTCTTAAGTCAATACACAGCCTATTTTCTACATAATTTAACCAAATATATTGTTTAACTATATAAACTAGCAAAAAATGTCCATAATTAGGTCACTGGGCTTTGAGGTGACAGCACACAGTGTCAGCGTACAATTGAGACGTTATGCTTACAAACATAGCATAATGTTAGTTGAGCATCCTTCATTGTGCAATGATTTTATTTTCTGTTGTAATGTAAGATTTCTGAAAGCTACAGATTTGGAAACAATTACAAGTGCCTGGATAAATTTGTACTCAGAAAATAGATGGTTATTGAAACAGTAACATAATATTATTATGTGTGTAACATGAATAATGCGCTTGCTTAAATGGTTTGAAATCTTTTATTTTCATGGTTGTAGGAATACATTAGCATGAATACAGGTAAAAATATCAATTTCCTATAATAGGTTCTACATGGATTGAGATGATAACAACATGATTAGTGCACCTGTTCTTAGTAAATAATTAATCTCTAATCCACCAGGTGGAGTATTAACTGATCAAACGCCCTCTTGTGTTTCAGAAATTCTTCAGGATGGCTGACACCTCAGGAGATGACAAAGTATCATTTGATGAATATATGTTTGTTATGAAGCAGGCTCCAGCTCTTAAACACAGGTATGGAGCAAATATTAAATATGTATCATATCCTAGTTTTTGTCGGAAAAAGTGCAGTATAGCGGATCCAGATTTATGACCATATTTAACCTATTTTACAAGCCTCATTGCCAGGCCTATGACGTAAAAGTGCCTGAAATCTATTGATGACGTCACAAACTAATTTAGTTATGACGGCGGTTTTCATATTCACGGTAAAGACAGAGTTAATTTTTGCTTTTTCTAGGGGGCTACCACCCCCAAACCCCCGCTACTTTACACAAAATGTTATTCTAATTGTGCTAGAACTTTAATCTTGTGAAATATTTGATAATACTTAAGTTTTTATGGACGCTAAATATGGGCATAGATTTGGGTCCGCTATACTGCACTAAACCCGTTTTGTCAATTATGACGAAGAAGTTACTAATCTGTAATTTACGTACTGTTACTTATAATCAATTTTACATGATCCCCCCCCCCCCCTGTATTTGTAATCAACAATACTGACGAGAAAGTACTACAGCTATTACAATTGTAAACCTGTAGTTATCATACCAATATATCCAAGGGCTATCTTGTCAATGGTTGTCAAGTATCGGTAGTTTTTAATATGTTATTTTGGTAGTTAATTATGACTGATTTCTCCCAGCTTTTGTAACCAACAATATTGCAGACAAAATCACTGAAACTATTACTATTATAAACCTGTATTTGTAACTGTTAATTTACCTGAATCTGTAATCTAAAATTAATAATCCATTATCACTGCACATTTTGCTGAATGCTACACTCGCCTGATATGTGACCCATTGCACTCAAAATACACCAGTTGCGGCTGCGAAAATAAGTGATGGTTATCCAGCATGTCAGGATAACTTCAACAGAATTTCAGGCACGAGTAGTCAAATAAAATACCAGACTAAATTTTACTTTAAAACCATATTGCTGGAAATTAATGAAACAAATAGAGTCTGTGGAATACACTTTTTAACACAAGGCCTTGATATTGGTCTCCCTACTTCTAAATTACTGAAAATTAGCTGATTTATGTAAATTAAAAAAACTTCCTAGATTACCTACAAAGAAATTTAGTATACCTAATTATGTGATATGATTTAATTTTCAGCGAAGCAGCGATGAGGAGGGTATTCTCATTGTTTGACAAAGATGGAAATGGATCCATTGATCGAGAAGAATTGAGACAAGTTTTTGTCGAACTTGGCAAATTGTTTCCTGAGGATGAGATTAAAACGATGATGGAGGTAACCAGGCAACGGTTAAATGATATATAATGTCATAGTTCAGTAAACGTATCGTAAAGACCACGTGATTATCTTAAGTATTGGCATTTAACTGTTTAAAAGCTGATTCAGTTGACATATGGTGACTTTTAGCCAAACATTTACCAGAACTGGGCTTACGAGCAATATGTATTTTACATTGTATGTAAATATATTTTTAGTTAAATTGGCATTTATTACTGAAATATGCCAAATAAACAAAGGATGATTTTAGAAGTTATGAAAAATGGATTGATGGAATAACTTTTGTTAATATGTAATATGTATATTGCATTATACATAAATATATTTTTAGTAAATGGGTTATATTGTCAATTATAACTGAAATATGCAAAAGGATGATTTTAGAATTTACAAAAATGGACAGAAGGAACAACTTTTGCATATTTACAAAATTACCTTACATTTAGATGAATATATGGTATAATTAAGAATCCGGCCCGGATATCATGCCAAATCGGCTCGAAGTTTGTCCAACTTCGGGCCACACGGGACCAACATTGAGCCAGCGTGGCATTTCATTTTGCATGTTATCCGTTAACATTGAACTATTTATTATTGTCTCAATATAAATGTATCCGTTTCATTTTGCAGGTTGCTGACAAAGATCAATCCGGTTGCCTGGAATACGAAGAATTTATCACCATCGTGATGGGCCGGAAAGCGAAGTCTTTAAGGCAGGCACATGCTCTTGAAATGGCTGCTCGGGATGCATCTGCAGAGACACAGTAGCCATCTTCCTCTCATTCCGTTTAGTCCTATTGTGACGTCATAACAATGATTCGATCGTTTTATTTATGTCAGTATACGATTTACCGGTGCACTTATCGTGTATTTCCTGATTGCCCCCCCCCCCCATATCCTTGTGGAACCTAATATATTGAAAAATTCCAAAACTTTTAGAAAGCGAAAAGATTGGAATAAAACCAACTGAATTTATTTTTATTTAAGAAAAGAAACATTGACCGTACCCTAACAATCGATCCTTACCGAGTCACAATTTGAACTAAACTTCTTTTTTTATCCTCCTTCACAACACCTGCAAGATTGGTCATGGTAGAATTTAATAACAAACTGTGTTATATTTGGTCAGTGGGTTCCACTCTGTACAGCTGTCATACAATGGTCATATATTGTGTTATTTGTCATATTATTGTTGTTTTAATGTCACAGGTGTACAGTTCATCTATGCACACAATGTCAAAACAAATGATATCTCCCAATGCATGCATTGTACCTAATTACTCACTCTCAGAGGCCTGTGTCCCCAGTTGTCTGTTTTTGGAGATTTTATTATTGTGTAGATTTTGACAAATTTACACATTAACTCGTGGGTACCTTTTTAGCACATTTTTTTAAAGTGGAGTTAATTCCTAATGTTTTTTGTTATGCAGAGAAATAATACCAAATGAGATTTTTATGAATTATTTGATCAATTGTAAGTAACTATCAAAAAGCTTAAGGGATTGAAAAGTGCTAGATTTTCCATTGCTCCTCAACTGGATACAACAACATGATATATATAGCCATACACTCTTCCTTGTTAAGACTTATTTGGAAAATAATCTTCTCCCAATTGGTTTTAAGTGAACATAATCCACCCTGCTAATTAGAGCCATAGTCCCTTATCTCTGTCTCTCAAATCTGCCATGTCTTCCATTTTGCAAGTAGTCTAAAAACTCATTCTGAAGGAAATTCCGTCCTTTTTACTCTTGAAATAGCTTGAAAATCCATCATATTTACAAAATTAATTATATCCTTGAAATCTACGTAATGCATAATATGCTTTCTTCTCTGGAATAACCAAAAAGCAAAAATGTGAGAAAATATAATCCGACAGATGGCTCTGGTGTCACGTACGGGTAGTGACACCTGGTGAGAAAAAAAAGTGGTCAAAATATGAGATCTGCCCAAATAACACTTTTGAGCACAATTCGTCAGCAAGTTTGTCATTGTTGTTGAATTTCATATTTAAATATACTTGATGTTGTGGTGCTATTTATCTCTGGGTGAAGTTTCTATTTCAAAGTTGTTAATTAACAGTGATTTACTATGGTATTACACTCATATGCAGCTTTATTCCATAACTTTCAAATAATAATCAGAAATTTATGAAATAGTTCGATCTACTGAAGGGTAAAAAAAAAGTTACTATAGTGACATAAGCTGGTTCTTATATATAATTTTTTTTTTTTTTTTTTAACCCTAAAATGTGAATTATGAATATTTTCCACAGTTGTTGCACCAAAATGTTTTCATTCAATGCCAAAATGTTCATGCCAAAAGTGAGGCAATTTTTTTACATGGCTGTACGTCATATTCATAAGTGTTTTTAGATGTTGTGTTGATGTTTTTGTTACTAGTAGATGCCATTAAGGGATGTCCAGTTTGTCCAGTAAAAAAAAATTAAATTCCTAAAGGTTAGGGTTGAATTTTGTGACTTATCATCACAATCAATATCAATTAAGGAGTTTCTGTGCCCTTAAATCAAATTGGATGATGTCCCTTAATTGCATCAACTGTAAAATTGACAATTTGATGTACCTGGCAAGTTTCCAAGTGGTCTGTAATTTGTGAATAAAAGTCCAAACCACAAAGAGCCTTTTGGTTTTTCGTTTGATGTTAATCAGTCATAATGACCCATTTGGCAAAACTGGACATCCCAGGCTCAGACCTTTTTTTAATTTTCCAATGGGGCTGCCTACGCTATTGATAGAAAGGCGATAATTGTTTATGACCATTGTACTTACATGTAAGTTGTAATGAATATCAGATCTAGTGATCGGTAGGAGGCCACCTTGAAATCCCTTTTGAAGTTTGATTATTATGCCATTGAGTCAATACATGGTTGAAGTTCAGCCACTTTCATAACAAGCAGTTTTCCAGGGCTGTGCACATGGGACAATTGGCAAATGAAGTATAGTATAATAGAAATAACAAAAAGTGCTACTATATTGTATTAGTCTCCATATTTAGTACCAATTAATAGAGCAATTTTGTGAAATCTTGCAATAACTGATTTATGAATTGATTAATTTCATTCAGTCGCCTATCTTCACAAGTAGGCAGCCTCAATCAGGCTTTGAACCTTGAGGGGCTTTAATGAACAATTTGAAAGAGTAAGGTCAGTTTTTATCCCTTCTACTGAGGAACGCTTAGAGCTAGTTTAAAGTGTGAGTGGCTGTAGTGGCAGGCAGCACTGTCACGCCACCATTCGTCTTTTTGATCTACGATAACGCCATCTGGTGTTAAAGAAACCAGTTCATAAGAGCGTCTGCTTGAATGCAATATCGTCCATAATTTGAACTTTTTAATAATACTCAGGCCTATAGTCTAAAGAAAGTTGTTCCAAAGATTGGCAAATCCTTAATCATGAGTTTAATGTTAAAAAGTTTCAGAACTTTGTCCAACTCCAGCACAACTACATGTATGAGTAAACTCAGCGGCTCAGTGTGAGGGCATTACAAGAATTACAAGCTCACTGTGACCTCATGAGCTCACTAAAGTATTCTGTGAGATCTTTATAAGATCAAAATTTATTACCAGGAAGTACATATTCCTATCAAGTAGTTAGGGCTATATTTGAATCCAAATGGTATCATAGAATAATAGAATAATATCATAATATAATAATATAATAGAATGTATAATAGAATGTGAGGTCACCATTTAAAAGATGTAGAGACATCGTTGTAAGGTAAACTTCAAACGTAGAAATCAATTGATCAGATGAAGAAGAATCGCAAATGGCCCAGAAGCAGCCAATCTCACAGAAAGATATAAGTGGGTACATATAACTACACAAAGAATTGCTATCATAGTGGCCTGTAGGTAGTGAACAGCATTAAAATTCAATTACAGGCAAGACATCAGAAGGTGGTTGATTTGACCTGTGGTTTCTTTTTCATGGCCAAAGGTGCCACGTGCATTTTCCATGCATTTGGACAAACGCATGGTTTTCGCCTGATTATATATAGGCGAAAACCATGCGTTTATCCTTCTCGAGGAAAACGCACGTGGCACATTCGGCCATGACGCTAACGCTCATCTCAATAGAAACCTTTTCTCTTTAAGTCATTCAATGAATTGTAAATGATTGATTCCAATCAGTTAATTGTAAATTTAGGGCTTATCATCTCATCATTATGTCTGCCTCTGGCACCTGGTCATATAAGCTGACTAAGCTTCAGACCCAGTAGCATTGAGACACTGACACAAGTGCATGCAACAAAACATGGAGCTCTCAGACTCGGACGCTACTTATTTTCCACAGAAATGTTTAACCTTACATGACAATTTAACAAGTATGCAAACAAAAACATAGAGAACCAAAGTCTGTATATATATATATATATATATCTATATAAATGTAAATTTCTGAAGAAGGGGAGACTTCCTTAAGATACATAGATAGATAGATAGATATGGGAAGTGCAGCCCTCTAAGGCAAGTTCTTGCCGCTATCGAGGGTTGATTGATGAGGTGAGAGAGAGAGGAGAAGTCCACCTATGTTACACATTCACCCCATGGGTGGGACCTTTTACTTGCCTCAGCATAGACACTAATTACAAGGGACCGCCAATTTAATGTCTCATCCGAACGACATATACTGTCGGTCGCTGATAGGAAGCCACCCCAAGGAGAAAAGGGCATTTAGCATCTGTCAGATTTCTTAACATTGTTGTATATTAACAACTACTCAGTGCAGTCACAGAATTTGCTTTACAAGTGTAGAAATTAGACAGTAATAAAGAATGGGCATGGCCTTGGCTAGTAGCAGACCATCTTGCAGACAAATTGTCAAAACCCGTTTCATATTGGTGCCTTTTATTTAGGACCAGTGATGGACTTAGATACAGAAACCTGTTAAAGGTCGTCATAGTCTCAGTGGCGAAGATTTGCAGTGTTTCAAGGGGGTGGGTGGAACCTCTGAGCCACAAAGTCGTCAAAAATTCACATCAAAATATTACGAAAATATAAATTTGTCGTGTTGGATGGCTGTTTCATCCTTCGTCTCATTGCCATGGTCCCTACCTGTCCTTATTAGCCCATCAGGTGCAGAAATACAGGACGTAAAGCCCTAATCCACCACCACCACCACGTGTAGTTAACACCAAGGTCACAAAGATTACCTTTATTGGTTTACCTTTTTACAATTATAAGATGTTGATTTTGGGCTCATTCCACAGGTGTGACATTCTAAAGCTGTTGTACTGAACACAACTGGTCATCAGTGGATTTCATCACCACACTGAGGGGTTGGGGGGGGGGGGGTGAATAAGTTTAATCAGCAGCAGGAGGACACAAATAAAACGCAGGACAGTAAGATTGATTAAGTGCAAGGGTTTAAACATGGGGCAGCTGGTGAACCAGGCTTAATCTTCGTTTTTGTCAGTTCCCTTCAACAGACTGGTGATGATGAAACTCTGGTGCTGGAGCTCATGAAAAATACGTAGTTTTACAGTCTTCGGCCTGACCTTTGTGCCCTGTGTTGAGAGTATGACATTAACTTATGGCCAGCTGCACTTGTAGAGATTTCTGGTCAGGCTTGTGAAGTACAGTCAGACAGTCAGTCAGCCAGTCAGTCAAACAGTCATATTTAGACCAGATATAGACCAATAACTAGCTGCCAGATAGAATAACAGTCAGTCAGTTAGTCAGTCAGTCAGTCAGTCATAGTTAGACCAGATATAGACCAATAAATAGCTGCCAGATAGAATAACAGTCAGTCAGTCAGTCAGTCAGCCAGTCAGTCAGTCAGTCAGAACGTCAGAGAGTCAGTCAGTCAGACAGTCAGTCAGTCAGAACATCAGAGAGTCAGTCAGTCAGACAGTCAGACAGTCAGTCAGCCAGTCAGTCAGCCAGTCAGTCATAGTTAGACCAGATATAGACCAATAAATAGCTGCCAGATAGAATGAAAGTCAGTCAGTTAGTCAGTCAGCCAGCCAACCTGCGAGTCAGTCAGCCAGTCATAGTTAGACCAGATATAGACCAATAAATAGCTGCCAGATAGAATGAAAGTCAGTCAGTCAGTCAGTCAGTCAGCCAGCCAACCTGCGAGTCAGTCAGCCAGTCATAGTTAGACCAGATATAGACCAATAAATAGCTGCCAGATAGAATGAAAGTCAGTCAGTCAGTCAGCCAGCACGCCAACCTGCGAGTCAGTCAGTCAGTCAGTCATAATTAGGCAGATATAGACAGACCAATTTATAGCTGCCAGATAGAATGACAGTCAGTCAGTCAGTCAGCCAGCACCCCAACCTGCGAGTCAGTCAGTCAGTCAGTCATAATTAGGCAGATATAGACAGACCAATTAATAGCTGCCAGATAGAATGAAAGTCAGTCAGTCAGTCAGTCAGTCAGTCTAACAACTGCCAGATAGAATGACCGGAAAATAAGATTTCTTTACTCTGTAATTGTTGATAGATACATTTTCTGAGGACAAAAATAGACACTGCAGGTTGGGTTTGCACTAGTCTCATTTGCCACAAATGTCAGTTGAAACACCATTTAACCAAGATAGATAGATAGATAGATACAGAAAGTTCTGCCCTATAAGGCAAATTATTGCCACTATCAAGATTGATGAGAGAGAGGGGGAGTCCATCCATGTTACACATTCACCCCATGGGTGGGATCTTTTACTTGCCTCAGCATAGACACTGAGTGCAAGGGACCACTAATATAACGTCTCATCCAGCTGGGATGTTGCTCATGAAGGGTGCCCGAGCCCGGAATTGAGCCCGGGTCCTTTAGAGGTGCAAGCGAACGTCTAACCATTAGACCACCCAACCAAATATTGGTAAATTATACCAGCATGTTATACTTCTAATGTGACCGATCCAAAATAGGGATAAAGGTAACTTTACATGAACATTGTGGCCTGTTTATGACGGATTGACCACAGCTTTGGTTATATTTAAACACCGTAGATGAAATCTGTCTTCGGCTGCCACACATAGATGCCTAATGAAAGGCGAAGTACATTGTATTTGGTTTTTCCTAGTTTATCACCAATTTTGATTATTTCATAACAGCATCAAAATATGTAGGGAATACATTCTTGCATTGTTATTGCAAAACTGAAAAGAATTCTTTGAAACATGACAGTGATTATCAGTGATTATTAGCAATGATATATAATTAGGTAAGGTTGAAATTCAATATTATTTCAATATTCCTTCATTGCAGTGTCTTAAATATTTGCTCTATCAAAACCTCAAAATATATCGTGGGCGAAAAAAACCGCAGATTTGCCTCAATATAAGGTTCTACATGGACAGTGTTGCCTCTAGTACCAGCCATGTCCGCCAGAGGGGGTGTGGGTTGCGTCAAAGAGTTCGATTTTCGATTGTTGCAAGCGGCTAGAAGCCCAGCTCCCCCGAGGCACCTTATGAGATAGACTTAACAGCCTTTGATCACCGCAGCAAAGCTTACCACTCAGGTCGATGGTGTTGGTCTCAAATACCTGGGGTTGTTGGATAAGTTAAGCATTTTTCAGATCATTGAGGTAAGGGTGTCTCTATTCTTCTTATTCGTGATTTGTAATTTTGAAAAAAAAGAAGAGTAGAAAATCGCTTGCTGCATTTTACTTTAAATTCTTAATATTGGAAAGTAAGAGCTTTTTCTGAATTTATAATTATTTCAATAATCTAAGGTTTGTTTCTGATAAGAGTAGACCTACTTCAAATTTATCAATTGGGACAAAAGTGCTCTAAGAATTTACAAAAATTAAGGTTTTAGCCTACTTGATATATATAAGACACTTTTATGATCTCTAGACCAAAACAAAAACAAAAAAACTAAATATCAAAAGAATAACTCAAGTTTACACGTCAGATATTAAACCTTTATTTCTTAAGAAAGTCTGCTACCGTAACCGAGGGTATTATTGACAGGGCGGGTATTTTCGACACTTAAATTAGTTCGTTAACAAAATTGTTAACATTCTAATGCGAGTGTCGATAATACCCGCCCTGTCGATAATACCCGCCCTGTCGATAATACCCTCCTTTACGGTATTTGCAACACCGCTGTCTAATCAATCTATCTTGCTTTAGTAATCAGCTAGGTTATGTCTGTACAAATATAAAATCATTTGGAAATTTCTCAACAGAATTGACACATACCTTATCAGTGCTCTAGATAGAAATACTTTTAATGATTGTTTTTCTTTCATTTTCGATAGCAATCGCTTAAGACAAAACGGTTAACCCAGATTAACTACTACAAAGCATATTGTATAATTTAGCTTTTCATGATTGCCCTACATTCACCAGAATATTATTACACCTGCCAATTCTGTTTCATTGAATGTAGGTTAGCTAGAAATTGTGATGATTGATCAAATGGCACAACAATGGTAAAATAGGGGCGGGGACATAGCTCAGAGATAGCGCTCTGGGCTTCCAACCGCTGGGTCCCCTGTTCGATTCCCGGTCGAGCCTAAGTTGGATGGCTGTTTCATCCTTCGTCTCATTGCTATGGTCCCTGCCTGTCCTTATTAGCCCAACAGGTGCAGAAATACAGGACGTAAAGCCCAAATCACATACACATACATACACAATGGTAAAATAAGATTACAGTGGTCGAGGTGACACCCTAGCTAGAGTGGAAGCCCTCTTTAGAACCATCTCACTCAGTGGTAGCTGCACTTTGGTTCGGAGCATTGGGTCTCGGGTTTGATTCCGAGTTGAGTCTTAGTTGGAAGGCTGTTTCATCCTTCATCTCATTGCCATGGTCCCTGCCTGTCCTGATTAGCCCATCAGGTGCAGAGGTGGGGGCCTAGCTCAGTGGTAGTGCGCTGGGCTTCCAACCACTGGGTCCCGGGTTCGATTCCCGGTCGTGCCTAAGTTGGATGGCTGTTTCATCCTTCATCTCATTGCTATGGTCCCTGCCTGTCCTGATTAGCCCATCAAGTGCAGAGGTGGGGGCCTAGCTCAGTGGTAGCGCGCTGGGCTTCCAACCACTGGGTCCCGGGTTCAATTCCCAGTCGAACCTCAGTTGGATGGCTGTTTAATCCATCATCTCATTGCCATGGTCCCCACCTGTCCTAATTAGCCCATCAGGTGCAGCAATACAGGACGTAAAGCCCTAATCCACTCACCCACCCACTGCCATATCAAGAGCCTGTGAGTCTTCAATCGGTTACAATGAAATTTTAAAGGTGACCAATATTAATTTCATACATTTTTCAATGTTGAACAACGCTAAAAAATGTCTAAGGTGACTCAATGACTATAATTGACTATAATTGCCTTGTAGACTATATATAGTTTGGGGCTGTACGTCTGCGTTCCTACTTTACAATATTGATAGCTGGACCACACCTGCTTTGAGTTTTACCTGTAATTGTATTCCGGGTAAGATCACAAGGCAAATATATAGCACAGGAAGATGTATTGCATGCTAAATTGTTAGGCATTATTCTGTGAAATATCATGTTCATAAAATAATTGATAATTACAATGCTTTGTCACGCAATGGCAGTAATTTGTGTTATGGAATTCCAGCTATGTGTAAATGGAAATTATTATGTTGAATGGACAATGTAGTTATTAAGTTGATGGGATGCTCTGCATATATTTTCCCATTAATATGACACGACTTAGTTTTATATAACATTCATATTATGGACATTATATAATATATGAATATGATTATATACATAATAATGATTACATTCTGATGACAAAAACTGATTAATTGTAAAGGTGGTTCTATTTCCACGTAAATTATGATGAAAAGAATCAATGGAATGTGATCGTAAATACTAAGTGTTCTTGGATTTTGGTACGGTTTCAAAATCATACCTTGAACAGTTGTGGTAGCTTAAGGACCTCTATATTCCAGGCACCTGCTGTGTCCGTGACACTGCATGGTATTTCATGGAACTCGAATTTGCAATCTTCCGAGTTCATAAAGAGGTGGGGGTGTAGCTCAGTAGTAGCACTCACGGCTCCCAGCCACTCGGTCCCGGGTTCAATTCCCGGTCGAGCCTATGTTGGATGGCTGTTTCATCCTTCATCTCATTGCCATGGTCCTTGCCTGTCCTAATTAGCCCATCAGGTGCAGGACGTAAATACAGGACGTAAAGCCCTAATCACCCACCCACCCCCAGCTCATAATCTATATATTTCACCAAAAGTGTTTCATCAACGATTTCAACCAAAGTTCATATTTGCATAGACCCAGAAAGGGTGCTTTTTAAAGTCGGTTGAGGCTATACTGAGTGATAACAGATTATAACCCTGTTCTACATTTACATCAATCTGCCGCTTTATGTTTGTATAGCTACAGTTAGTTTCATAAAATATGGTTGACTCCAGACAACAGTAGCAACCTACTCCTAGCTTATAGTCGGCTTACACCTTCCACTACTGAATAAGATATATCACAAATATATATGTGCCATAGACTGCATTTTTTCACCACGAAATGACAAATATGTGTAACTCCCAACTTATGAACAAAATGGTGCTGCATGTACTTTTAGCCCCGGCTTTGAGTAGCCGGCTATAGCCAGACAGTTCCATTTAGTGGCAGTTAGCATCGTATAGTAGATGCTGTCTAGCTTTGTCTAGGTGCAATTTGACAGGTCAGTGTCAGGCCGCTTTTAACTGTTTGCTTTAAGCTTGGTTGTCTCTCTCAGTGCTTAATTATTTACCCACAAAAACCAATAAAGATTGATAATTATGCTAAACAAGGCAGAACAATCATTGTATAATTTGGACCATTAAGCACAAGACTGGGTTATTACACTTGTCTTTGCATAGGTACATGATACAAGATACCTGCATTTTACACCCCCATGCAATTATATGAGAGAGGGACTGATATCAGTCTAGAAAGTGAGGTTCGAACCCCACACACCCTGAATCACTCGTCGTTCAGATGAGACGTTGAACTGGCAGTCCCTTCTCAAGAAGCCGACCAGTCGAACCACTAGGCTATCCAGTTTCCTGCAGGTCCACTGGCTTAAACAGCCCATTAGGATGTATATTTTATACAATCGTTTCTTTAGCCTGAGGTTGAGTAGTCAAACAGATCCAGACGCATTGTACACACATCAATAGTACCTTTACATTATACATTAGAAGACGGCTAGTGAGTGAGATAAACAAGTGATAAAGAAATGAGAGCCTTAGAGGAGTTTGTTGTTCTACAGTACTAATACCTTCAGCAGTACTGTAATTGTCTATCAAAATAAATGTCCACCCGTATTGAGGTCATATTTTCCTACTGCATCAGGTGCAGAAATACAGGACGTAAAGCCCTAATCCACCCACCCATTCAGACATATCTCTGACAATGAGTGGTCTCAATGGATAATCAAGTCCTCTAGAAGTAACCAGCTCTAGAATTCTGTTTCCAATTCTATGGAATTCTAAGCTGAATCTGTTGATTATATATCAACAGACAGTCTTACATGGCCAAATGTGCCACGTGCGTTTTCCATGAGAAGGATAAATGCATAGAAAATGCATGGTTTATACCGAGTTAAAATGAGGTGAAAACCATGCGTTTATCCAAACGCATGGAAAATGCACGTAGCACATTTGGCCATGTACTAACGAAACAGTAGTGTCCTGAAGCTTTATTTGAATTTCTAAATCAGCCATCAGGGACCGACATAAAGAGATGGTACACATTGGTACAAGATGTCTTACTCATAGAGTCAATACCATCTCTGTCTTAGATGGAATATTTTGCAGGCCTGTTATACGATTTAGCTCATAGGGTGTCTGAACAGAATATTGAATTCAGGACCTTGATTTGCTTAGCAATTTAACCTCTCGCTCGTCAAGCTTCAAAGTATCAGCTGTCAGCTGTTTGGCAGTACTGATTATACTCCACCGATATAGTTTTCTTATTGTTCTGAGAGAGATATAGGGGCGGGCGCCTAGCTCAGAGGTAGCGCTCTGGGCTTCCAACTGCTGGGTCCCGAGTTCGATTCCCGGTCGAGCCTAAGTTGGATGGCTGTTTCATCCTTCGTCTCATTGCCATGGTCTCTGCCTGTCCTAATTAGCCCATCAGGTGCAGAAATACAGGACGTAAAGCCCTAATCACCCACCCACCCCACCCTGAGAGGGATATAACCAATGAAAATGTTAGTTATAACTCCTTGCTGAGTGCAAACTGAATTTTTCCTGTGTAATAAGTTCAGTAAAACGAAACAAACAATCAAAGAAATGGTTAATAGGCAGCCACAACTGTATCAATCTATTCATCTAAATTTAACCGTTCCCTTTACAAAGCTGTCATTTGGCGATTTACATGAAATATTTCCCTCAAGCCTTAGACAAGAACAGCTGGTCCTCAGTGGTCAGTTGCATGACCAGTGTCCATCATCCAAGACAAAAAGAATAATGATCACCAACCAGACTAAGTTCAGCTGCTCCCAACATCAGTAGAATCACATTTCAAAATGTTTATTTCCAGTAGCTATCTGCAGTACCAGAATCTCGTGATGAGATCATCTCTCTCAATGTGTATTTTGGCAGCAAAAACAATGCTATCAGTTCCAAACGAAAATAGCAGCAGGCTGCAGCCTTAGCAGTGAATAAAAATATACTATTTTCGTAATGATGTTGTCTTGATTTAAATGTTGTTTCCCACCTGAATGTTAGTGCAAATGCTCTAGCTTCAGCTGGGTACAAAGAAATAGCTTTTTTTTTTCATAAATTAATGTCAGACATGTCAATTTACTGAATATAGTGATTGATCTTCCATTGTTATGTTCATTTATCATCATAATGTGAAAGTTATGATATTTACTGAATCTTAAATTTAAAGTACAGATGGATCAGAAAATCGAGATTTATTGTCCGAATAGACGTGATCATATACTCGATAAAATTCAAGGATACCTTTACAGTACAACCCAATTGGAATTACGTTGAAAAATAACTGCCTTTTGGATAGGTGTAAAGTTCATTTTCAGCTCCAAGTTACATCTTAGACATTGAAAATGGCAGAAATCCAACTGAGTTCTATCAGAATAGTGCAGCCCTCTGCAGTAAGTTATTGTTACTCTCTAGAGTTCATTAGATAATGAGGATAGAGTCTGAATAGGGGCTTAGCTCAGTGGTAGCGCTCTGGGCTTCCAACCGCTGGGTCCCGGGTTCAATTCCCGGTTGAGCCTATGTTGGATGGCTGTTTCATCCTTCGTCTCATTGCCATTGGACGTAAAGCCCTAATCCACCACCACCACATCAATAGGGATTCCCAGACAGACACGAGTAGTGTGCATTCAAAGTTCATTTCATCATTTTGAAATGGCATACAGCAGATTTCATAGAGTCCTGGATTCACATGACTTCATCTGCAGTTTAGTTTCCAAGTGTGAGTTTAGCTCAAATCCATGAACTGTTGTGATACTGAGCTGCTAAGCAATATGACCTCGGAAACTGCGATTTCCAATGTTTGTAATGATATTGGATATTTCAATTTACACCGACTGGAATCTTTATTGTACTATTTATATGCTGTGTGCAGTACAAAAAAGTGGAAAAATGATGAAAATTGATAATATTTTACCAAAAAGTAAAAAGTCCAAATTAGAGGTTAACAGAAATGTATAATATATTCTGCCATAAATTTGCTGCATATTACACATCTTTTAAAAGTTCATCAATCGAGTCCAAATTTCTTTGTCTCTCTGTGAGGGTTAGGGGGCAGTTGACCAGTACATGTTCCTCGGTTTGGATCGATCCACAAGGGCACAGTCTGACGTCACGGGGCAGGCGGGACCATCGTCCTGTCTCGATACATAGCTTGTGAGAGGACGAGGCACCTCCACTTTAATGCTCATTCAATCAATATTCAGCTGGAGTGTAGCTCATTAAGAGTGTGTGTGTGCATTCGAGTAAAGTGTACGTGTAAGGCTTCTGCTACTGCATCTGCAGTGTAGATAGAGCTGAAAGAAAGGTCATCATTCCATGACATACAGTGCAACCTGCCTTAGTGGTCACCTCTTTAGAGCAGCCACCTGGCCTATGTGGTCAGTCTAATTCCCCCCCCAATGAAATACTATGTAAATGCACCTGGATTAGGCAGCCACCTCCACTCTGTGGCCAGCAGTCAGCAGATTCCACCCCAAACCCCCATGCTGACCTGTACTTAGTGGTCAGTTGCCCCTATTGCACCAGTGGAGCCATGTAGTCTGGTGTCATGTAACATTGCATCACCATATGGGGGTATAACAAAAGACACAAACTCTATCACCTGTCATATATTTTACCCCTTATTACATGGTCCCTTTCTTTTGAAGTTTAAATATCATTATATTATCTATTATCAGTGCTGCTTGCAATGTTAACTTTAAAAAAAAAATGAAAATATTAGCAAATAAAAGCATTAAATTAAATGTCGATATTCATATAAAAACGGGTGCAATTTCAAACACCATTGCTGTAAGACCCAAACTATCATCTTCACCAAGTGCACCTGACTTAAATAGCCACCTAGCTTTAGCAGCCACCTTTGCCACCTCCCTTGGCTGACCACTTAACACAGGTTGCACTGTATAAGTCACTTTTCTCATTGAGTCTCTTCTAAAATCTTTGTTCATTAAGCAGATTTTCAATAATAACACCAGCAGTGGTTTGTTTCTCTATAGCCATTTGGATTGTCTTTTCAATCTACGAACCTGAATAGCAATCTAGTTCTATCAACTTATGGCGGTCCTTTGTACTCAGTGTCTATGCTGAGGCAAGTAAAAGATCCCACCCATGGGGTTAATGTGTAACACGGTGAGGACTCCTCCTCTCTCTCAACTCATCAATCAACCCTCGATAGTGGCAAGAATTTACCTAAGAGGGCTGCACTTCCCATATCTATCTATCTATCTATCTGTTACACTTGCTTGCTGAAGGTGAGGCACTGTGCCAAGGTATACATATGTATCACTATACTCTACTGATATGTTTCCATTTCTGTATGGGGTGACATTATCACTGTTGACAGCACTGAACTTGGACTTACAAGATATGTGTGTGTGTGTGTGTGGATTAGGGCTTTACGTCCTGTATTTCTGCACCAGTTGGGCTAATTAGGACAGGCAGAGACCATGGCAATGAGACGAAGGAGGAAACAGCCATCCAACTTAGGCTCGACCGGGAATCGAACCCGGGACCCAGCGGTTGAAAGCCCCGAGCGCTACCTCTGAGCTAGGCCCCCGCCCCTTGGACTTACAAGATACACCCAGGGTGCAGCCATTACAGCGCTCCTTATGTCAAGCACTCTACAAGTGCCATCACTGCTTATAGCCAAGTACCCATTTGCACCTGGGTGGGGTGAAACAATGGTTCAAGGAGGATCTGCTCAGTTCCCCAAAGCCATGGCTGGGTTGACCCCATGACCTGTTGGGTAAGAGTCCAGCAGTTAATCCACTGGACCACTTTTTTTTATCAGATCTTTGAACAATGATAATGCTGGACAATGGAGTACTGACGTTATAATGTCGTTAAAAAGTGAATTTTCCCAACAAAAATAGGCGGTCAATAATTTTACACCATAAGCTCTAAAAATGGCTGCCAAAATCAGTGCTTTACTGACAGTGAGTAAGCCAAAGTATTCCTATCAAAGATGAAATTCAAGTAGACGTGACAATAAATCCAGGAATAGAATCAGATAAAACCTGACCGTTACGTAATTTGGAATTTTCCTTGACTTTCTTTTTTAATACATAACATTTTTTGTACAGTCTCTTATTTTTTTTCCAAAATTGAGGTGTACAATGTACAATGCATTTTGTTTTGTGTCTGATGCTGGTGTGTGTGTGTGTGTGTGTGTGTGTGTGTGTGTGTTATTACCACAAATGCTTTTTACGCCAATTCATTGAATAGTGGATTTTCAGGAAGTTTCTTGATATTTCCACCAGGTGGCTGCGACAGAATACTGCAATTCTATTGGCTGGGAAAGTTCCCGCCCTTCACTGTGATTGGATGAGGCAAAGTGCATCCAAGCAGCAGTATTTTAGTGCATTTTAATGTATATTTAACGTCTTATCATTCAATTGGTATCTGTTATTTCCCTGAGAAAGTTTTATTTATTCAATAGGTTAGTTATGATCTTCTATGTCTGAAAAGCAAAATGAGTAATAAGAGGAGAAGAAAGATTTATGTCTTGTTGAATTCAGGGCTGCTCAGCGAAAAGACTCTATTAAAGGACGTTGTTCGTCGTTGTTAAGCACCAATTTGCAATTAGATATTGCACTATTTCACAAGCTTGTATATTTTTCTGTGCCTTTGCAGTGACTGATTGCTATTGCAAAAAGCGATTTGAAAACAGAAGTAAAAAAGTTGTTATCCATTATCAACTAGTCCGTGCTTCCGAAAAGTTATTAATAGCAGTAATGTTTTTTCTCTAGAATATATATTTTCTCTATGTAGCCCTACGGATGCCAAAGTATTATTACCATACTTCTGTGTCCAACAATTTAAAAATGCATTTCACCAGACAATTTGTCAGTGAAATATGATCACATCTGAATGGGCTAAAATGCTTGAGTGTGGTTGACTATTATATATATAATAAAGTAAACAAATGAAGCTCTCTGTGCTTTTCACAATTATGTATTTGACACGAAGCTATGTGGGTGATTGACATGCCAGCCTAGTATGTCTCCACTGTTGCTGTATTTAGCTGACAAAACTGAACATTATGCACAAATATAGTTGACTTTGTGGAGCAATGTAGAGCTAACTACCTTCTTAAATTGGACTGCACAAAATTGTACTATGTGGAGATTTGCCAGTATTGTAATTATTTTTTTTTTGTTGGAGCTGTTTCCTAAGACTTACAAGACTATTGCATAGCAATTTGCCAGTTTCATATGTATTTTTTGTTGTGGACTGTTTCCTATAACTTACCCAGATACCATTCCAATCGTTTCAACGTCGGCGCAATGTCAGTGATGTTAATGCGAGACTGTTATGACAGTGGCCTATAACGAAATGAAGCTGGGCTGCTTTGAATGCTATCTGGGTACAAGACTGTTGCATAGCCAGTTTTGTAAAATATTTTTTGTTGAGGCTGTTTCCTAAGACTTACAAAGTTGTATAGCAATTTACCAGTCTTGTAATGTTTCTTTTGGTTGGAGCTGTTTCCTAAGACTTACAAGACTATTGCAAAGCAATTTACCAGTTTCGTATGTATTTTTTTTTTTAGGGCTGTTTCCTAAGACTTACAAGACTATTGCATAGCAATTTACCAGTTTTGTCATGTTTCTTTTGGTTGGAGCTGTTTCCTAAGACTTACAAGACTATTGCATAGTAATTTACCAGTTTTGTAATGTTTCTTTTAGTTGGAGTTACTTTTCATAAGACTTACATGACTATTGCATAGCAATTTACCAGTTTTGTAAAATTTCTTTTGTTGGAGCTGTTTCCTAAGACTTACAAGACTATCACATAGCAATTTACCAGTTTTGTAATGTTTCTTTTGGTTGGAGCTGTTTCCTAAGACTTACAAAACTATTGCATAGTAATTTACCAGTTTTGTAATGTTTCTTTTGGCTGGAGTTACTTTTCATAACACTTACATGACTGTTGTAATCTAGATTTAATTAGTTCTTTTTCTATATTTCAGAAGAAGAGAGCAAAACCTAGGATTCAATAATACTGACACTGAACCACCGGATAGAGGTCAGTATTAAGAATTCATCGAGTCATTCTCCAGTGTTATATACTTTTGTAGGTGTTCATGTGGAAATTGGTGCATTCGTTAATCTTAATGAATTATACAAAAAAAAGAATGCTCAAATATATATACATGGCCAAATGTGCCATGTGCTTTTCCATGAGAAGGATAAACGCATGGAAAAGGCATGGTTTTTAGCTAATTATAATTTTAGCTAATTATAATTTTCCATGCATTTATCCAAATGCATGGAAAACGCAAGTGGCACAATTGGCCATGTATCTATCCAAAGCTAGGAACAACTACCTGGAGACATACAGTTAGGTTCATAAAATACGGTCGACTCTAGACAACTGTAGCCACCTATTCCTGGCTGTAACTATAACTGACTAAAGCCAGCTGCTTCTGTCTACTTCTTTCTCATACTCGGCTTACACAAAAAATATTAACCTTGGTAAATGTATGAAATGTATCTAATATATCATAAATATGTCCCTTTAGATCCTGCTTTGAGTAGCCAGCTTTAGCCAAACAGTTCCGTTTAGTGGCAGGTAGCGTCGTATAGCAGAAGTTGTCTAGCTTTGTCTAGGTTCAATTTGACGGGCCTTTTTAATGAAACTTACTGTAACCAGCGGAACCTAGCCTTACATTGCTGGAGCAATCTATTATCATGCATGTTTTGATTTTATAAAAGGATACTTGTTATAGCACCATAATCTATTTCATCTGGTTTTATAGGTCCTGGAGTCTGTTTTGTCGAACAACCTCACATATTCTGAATCACAGAAAAAATACCAGATATCACACAGCTATTACAAATATCGTTGTCCTTCATGAATCATATTTTTAATTTTTCACATTTTTATCAAAAATTAACCATGGCCAAATGTGCCACGTGCGTTTTCCATGAGAAGGATAAACGCATGGTTTTTAGCTAATTATAATGAGGCAAAAACCATGCGTTTTCCATGCGTTTATCCAAATGCATGGAAAACACACGTGGCACCACAATTGGCCATGTATTTAACACGTTTATCATATATATTCCATTGATGCCGTGGCATCGAACTTTTGTTATCTTCCATAAGAAATCCATCTCTTGACACTTAAACATGCAACAGTCACATTCACAAAAGATCCTGAAGAAACCAAGGCTGCTTTGTAGATAAAGCTGTGTTCTTTTTGCATCGACTTCCTTCAAGTTTTAATGGACCCAGGCATTAGAGTTTTGCTGTCACGAGAACATTCTATCTTATCCAACGTTTGATATAGATCTTAAGATTAATTTCCTTGGTCTAACAGTCATCAGGTAGCCAAGTGTTAGAATGACAAACTTCTGTGTCAATGTCTCTTAGTCAGCTTATATTTGTGACCAGCTGCCCAAAGCAGATGTAATGATGGGATGATAAGGCTTGGAGTCCACACCACGTTACACATTTACCCCCATGGGTGGGGTCTTTCACTTGCCTCAGCATAGGCACCAAGTGCGAGGCACCGAGTGCGAGGCACCTATCCAGCTGGGATGCAGCTCATAAAGAGTGCAATGGCAGGTGGAAATATACATGAGTTCTAACCTCGCCCCTTGCACTATCCTTGACCAGTACACTGGGACTTCGCTTTAAGACCATCTCACTGTTAAAACAACCTCAGAATTAACACCATTAATTCTGGATAAACATTTTGTATTCTTACTTTTGTTTTTTACCTGGCTAATGAGACCTATTAGTAACCATTATGAGTAGATTTTGAAGTGGTCTTAATGATGAGGTGTCATTGGTTTGCTTGTAGTTTAATGTAGTTGGGCATAACTCCGATAGCATCAGCAGTTTTAGAGCGAGCTTGGACAGTTGCATCCTCAGAACGACTTTTCAGTCTGATTGAAACATTTGATAAGAATGATAGAATCATCCCAACATCTGAGCAATAAACTTGTTTTCACCTCTTTTTGATCAAAGTTTTCCCCTTTTCTGTTCAGTTGTAATCCTATTTCGACATCTTCTCCACTATTTATAAACGACCTGTATAGCACAGACGAGTATTTTATGACAAGGACATTAGGAATGGGCTAGAAACGTTGGTCAATTACTTTACAATCTTTCTGAACTGTCTCTTTCACCCCTGAACTGTCCACGCTCGCTCTAAAACTGCTGTATGTAATCAAAGGCTCCTTATAAGTATACTTTATTTACAGGACACAGCAGTCACAGTTGTGACCGAATTGGGACAGGTCAAGGTCATAATTTGAAACTAGTATAAAACTGTAGTGTGTGGCAGGTGCGGCAATAAAAATGCCTTACAGAGATGAATCAAACACGCTAGTAGCGGAAAACTTTAAGTTGATATAGCCCCAGGCTGCGAAGTGTTCCAGTTGGAAGTCACCCAAATTTGAAGGCTTTTCAAAAACAAAAACCAAGTAAATGAAAGTTTGTAAAAAAGCACAAAAAAAAACAAACACAAAAAATTCAATATAAACGAAGTTTGCCCTATTTAGAATGCAGTCTGGGGTGTTTAGGGTGGAGAAAAGACTCTGTTGTTGTAACGGAATGTCACAAGGACACCCTGTTTAGTTTTATCACAGAAAATAATCAATAGCCAACTTAAAAGACTTGGAAACGACTCCAGTATACTTTTGGAAACTATATGCCAGATGACGTCACGTGAGTCCAGCTGACCAGGTCTCTTATTGGCTGAGGGACTGCCTTAGCCAATGGGAATCCTGGATTCGCATGACGTCCTCTGGAGTTTAGCTTCCAAGTCTATAGAGATTGGTTTCCAAGTCTATGAAATTGGCTGTAAATCAAAACCTTGTTGTTAATATTATATGTTATATTTATGGAACTATATTCTTTCCAGGAAACCCGCCCTATCGTAGAACTCCGTCAGTTTCTGAGGAGGAAGAAAAAAGGCGGAAGGTGGTACGGGTGGCGCCCCCAGCCAACGCAATGTCTGAAATCAAACATGCTGCTAAGGTCGTGGAAAAGAATGTGTAAGCTAATGTTAAATAATTATAAATAAATTATTATGTTATAATATATTATATTATATTATATTTTATATTAAATTATATTACGTTCTATTCTTTTATATAATAATGCAGTTTTGTCATTAATGTGATTCATTTGTCTTTAGATCAAAAATTAAGTCTTCTTCTGTCTTTATTAGAGAAACATAATGATATATTAATATTATACAGTATATATATTGGCTGTAAAGGGCTCCTTATATGGTTATGATTCAGATTCAGATTCTTTTTATTTTGCCAAACAAAAAAAATATTTACAATTTATTTTCATATTTTCATTTATTAACATTTGTTTCGCAAGGAGACCTCACAAAGATAAATATATTTTATCGCTAGCGTGAGGCCACCTGGAGAGATCTATTAATATATATTACATAGTGAACATTAAATCAAACACAATATGGAAATTACTCTCATCAGTAGTTATGAAGAAGCAGTAGGATGAACATTTATACATATATAGCAATTTTCAATACTGCAGTCTGCGGAATAAGATGCTACAGCGCTATTTTTCATATATTTCTTAAATCCATCTAAACTATGTGTTTCTAGTTTTTCTCTATAAGTTATGGACATATTATTAAGGGTTTTGATAAATCTATACTTAATACTCTGTTTTGCAAATTCATGTTTAATTAAGGGAAGTCGTAGTTGACCAGCTATTCGAGTTTCATGGTAATGAGGATCATCTCTAAATAGCAGTAGTAAATCAAGAAAATACTGTGGCAAGGCATTGTTGAATCGTTTATGGCAGAATTTCAGGTCACACAGTGCACAGATATCATGGAATTTTAAAAGATTTATGAGGCAGTGTTAACTGATGAATGCTGAACTGAAACATCACTAACATGGTGCAAAAGTAATTTGATCCAAAGGCATGAATCGCTTTAAAAACAAAATTGCATAAAGAACTTTTATAATACTACTATGGCATCTATGCCCACATTAGAACAATTTTTACACAAATTTCCAAAACAAAACTGTTTCATCAGACAAAAGTACTACACGTTAATTATTTACAAGTATGTAGTTGTTTATCATATCAATTATATTATGTTATATTGCATTATATTATATTTCATATTACGTTATATTACATTGCAGTCTATTATATTATCATTCTCAGACTATTGCGATTTATTATTTTTAGCAAGATCTAATTCAATATTTCGTGTGGCACCCCATCGTATCATGTGAAAATGACTTTTTTTTAATGTTTTAATAAGTTAGCTCGGTCCTTTAATGACCCTTTTGGAGTTCTTCCCATTTGACATGGTAATGATAATAATAATAATAAATACATTATTGTCATGTTAGACATGAAACTTATCTCGTGCTCAGCGGTCACAGTCATACATCAACAGACATACAAGACACACACAGACATACAAGATACACAGACATACAATACATTAACAGAAATACAAGACATGCAAGACACACAGACATACAAGATACACATACATACAATACATTAACAGAAATACAAGACATGCAAGACACACAGACATACAAGATACACATACATACAATACATTAACAGAAATACAAGACATGCAAGACACACAGACATACAAGATACACATACATACAATACATCAACAGACATACAAGACACACACAGACATAAAAGACACAGACATACAATACAAACAGACATACAAAACACACAGACATACAAGACACACAGTCATACAAGATACACAGAAATACAATACACACAGAAATACAATACACACAGACGTACAAGATACACAGCCATACAATACACAAAGACATACAAGACACACAGACATACAAGATACACAGACATACAATACACAAAGACATACAAGACACACAGACATACAAGATACACAGACATACAATACACAAAGACATACAAGACACACAGCCATACAAGATACACAGACATACAATACACAAAGACATACAAGACACACAGACGTACAAGATACACAGACATACAATACACAAAGACATACAAGACACAGACATACAAGATACACAGACATACAATACACATAGACATACAAGACACACAGACATACAAGATACACAGACATACAATACACAAAGATATACAAGACACACAGCCATACAAGATACACAGACATACAATACACAAAGACATACAAGACACACAGACGTACAAGATACACAGACATACAATACACAAAGACATACAAGACACACAGACATACAAGATACACAGACATACAATACACAAAGACATAAAAGACACACAGACATACAAGATACACAGAAATACAATACACACAGACGTGCAAGACACAGACATACAATACACAGACATACAAGACATGCACATATATACCACACAGAACACATGCACACATGGAAAGAGACTGAGACATACATGGAATGATCTATGTCAATATCTAATGTCTCAATGTTACTGGGTCTGGAGCTTAATTGGCTTATATGACCAGCTGGCAGGGCAGACGTAATGATGATATGAGGCTTGGAGTCTACACCATGTTACATAATAAATTAATTTGTTATGTACCCCATGGGTGGGGTCTTTCACTGGCCTCAACATAGACACCGAGTACAAAGATCTAGTATTTGTTACTTGCTTGTTAGATTTACGATTGTTGCTCAGCTATGTCTGAAACTTAAATTCGTTGGTTCAACACCTAATTAAAAATTATACGTTCATTGTACTAATAATTGAATGAATATGCATGGCCAATTATGCCACGTGTGTTTTCAATGCGCATGGTTTTTGCCTCATTATAATTAGACAAAAACCATGCGTTTTTGATGCGTTTATCCTTCTCATGGAAAACGCATGTGGCACATTTGGCCATGTATGTACATGACTGGTCTAGTCAGCCTGACAGAATTTGTATACAAAGTTAATACAATATATTTGAAATAGATACATTAAAATCTCAGTTTCTTTCATTGACAGACGGAAAGAAGCGATCCAGAGATTAGAGCACTTCTTCAAAGAGGCTGATTCTGACAAAGATGGCTACCTGACCCTGCATGAGCTGACAGCCACTCTAAGACAGTATGGCTTCCGGGGAACTCACAGTGACATTCTGGTAAGGGGGACTACATCAAATGGCCATTTTAATGATTAGGACTTTGCCAGATATTTATAGAAGGCCTTTGATGTAAGTGGTCAAATAATGTATGAATCGACCAAAACACACTTTAAAGTCATGTTATTCGAAAATTAGTTTGTTCTATTTTGCATTGGGCATTAGATCACAGATCCTACTCTTTGGTTGTACAATTGTTATCAATTTTGAGTTCAGTTAAATTAAGTATAATAAATTGTAATCTATTGCATTACTGTCTTTTTATGTCTCAAAGCTACTGGGTCTGAAGCACAGTCAGCTGTCAGAGACAGACGTAAAGATGAGATGATATCGATGATAAAGCTTGAAGTCCACACCGTTTTTACACATTTACCCCATAGATAGATCCTTTTACTTGCCTCAGCATGGACGCTGAACACAAATGACATCAAGCTGAGATGGAGCTCATGAAGGATTTTTTGAAGTAGTTATCAAAATGCCAGTTACTTTTGGCCTACTTCTAGACTAATGAAAGATATAAAAGTATTTTGATGTAGCTCAACATTAAAAATAATCTACATATTGAGAAACCTTTGCGTTAATTAGAAAATATTAAAATAATTTTACTACCTTGCTATCTTAGCTATTTCCTCTCGTATCACCGGAAATTCCCTCTGATCAGATCAGCTGGTATTGATTATTATACAGCCCTGAAGATGAAAAAAAGATACATTTTTATAGACAACCATGCTTCCTGACTCTTGATTACTAATAGGGTCCTTCATTCATCCCTTGCATCTAATACATGCTGTTTTTTCTCATCCTTTTTCTTCACCTATTCGTTCGCTAGTGCCAAACTGCTTCTTCAAGCCAACAGATTTATCGACCGCTGATGTAAATCAATTTTATGATATTTTCGCATTATCTTAGTTCTTTATTTTCTTATTTGGCTGCTGTTTTCAGAAATTTTTCCAGTATGCTGACACATCTGGGGATGACAAAGTGTCTTTGGAAGAATACATGAAGGTCATGAAGACGGCTCCAGTATTGACACATGCGTAAGTATATGGCACCCTTATCGCCTATCTATTAGATAGGTTCTTGAGCCGCTGAAAATGTAAGGCTTTGTTGTTTCCGATGAAGGGTGTGCTTTGTTAATAATTATTAAAAGTGATGGTTAACTAGCAGTAAATAGGCAAAATATATATTTGTTTTGTGTGTTAGTTAATTTAGAGGCTAATTTGTTGATGAGTTAGACTCTTGTATCTTAATAGGGAGGTGATACTGATTATGATGTTGACCCTGATAATATTATACAATGCTAAGTCAATGCAACTTCGGGCTTACACTGAACATGCTGAACGCAATGGAGAACACCAAGCTGGCATCAAGCCGTTGCAAAGTGATCTAAGTGGCACCTCCTCCTCCTCCTATTCCTATTCCTTTTCCTCCTGCACCTCCCTCCTCTTCCTCCGCTTCCTCCTCCTCCTCTTCTTCCTGCCCTCCTCCTTCTCCTCTTCCTCCCCCTCCTCTTACTTCTCCTCTTCCTCTTCTTCCTCTTCTTCCTCTTCCCTCCTCCTCCTCTTCCCTCCTCATCTTCCCTCCTCATCTTGCTCCTCTTCCTCCTCCCTCCTCCTCCTCCTCCTATTGTTCTATTTCCTCCTCCTATTCCTCCTCCCCCTCTTCCCCCTCCTCCTATTCCTCCTCCTATTCCTCCTCTGCTTCCTTCTCTTCCTCCTCCTTCCTCCTCCTATTATTCTTCTATTTCCTCCTCCTCCTTCCTCCTCCTCTTCCTCCTCCGCTTCCTTCTCCTCTTTCTCCTCCTTCCTCCTCCTCCTATTCTTCTATTTCCTCCTCCTATTCCTCTACCTCCTCCTCCTGTTTTTGGTTTGTTATCTGTTAGTGTACTCGAATCTAACAGATTACATCTGGAAATCTTTCCACTGAAATGAGCGCATGATATAAAAGCAATCTCCTTAATCAAGTTGTCTGTACTTAGCGAGACTAATCACTGCGGATAAAGTGCACCCTTGATGACTTGTAGCCTTTATGGTCTGTGGCTGGATTTTCTGATTGGCTTAGTTGTGACTGAAGTCAGGGGTTGTTGTGCAGCAAGTGTTTACTTTGATGGAACTATATTGGGTTACTTGCACTGTGCTTCTTGGGATTAGGCATTCTAATTGGAAGGATGTTGTGTAAGCATTATACATTTCGTGGAGCCTTAAAAGACTTTCAACATCCCCGATGGGATTCCAAATCGGGCCAGAATCGTTCCTATATCGGCCACCGTCGGTACGAAATCACGCTGACATCGCTACGATTTGGAATGCTATCTGCGATCACCTGAACTCTTGACACATTTACATTGGATTTTGGAAAAAGTGCAACTATGCATGATATTGTGCAAGCTTTGTTGGATGTCCATTACAGCTGAACTCATAGACTTGGAACCTGAACTCCTAAACTCCGAAGGACGTCATGTGAATCCAGGACTGTCATTGGCTGAGACATTCCCTTAGCCAATGGGAGACCTCGATTCGCATGACGTCCACTGGAGTTTAGGTTCGAAGTCTATGAATTCAGGTGAAAGTTAAAACTGATTTATATCCCAGATAGCATTCCAAATCGTTTCAGTGTCGGCGTGATGTCGGAATGTCAAAATGATGTTGTTCCGATGGCGGCCGATATAGAAACAATGCTGGCTCGATTTGGAATGTTATCTGGGATTATGCCGTAGTCAAACTCTTGGCATTACTATAGCATACCATTATTATACAAAACCTCGGACACCTGTGTCTTCCATACCTTGAATGGTAGAGGTTTGCCAGAAGAGGATATGTGTGGCTTGAATCTTTTTATGCTAATGACCTCCATTTACCTTCCTTCCTGCCATGTAAAAACAGTAGATGCCAATAAGATCAAGGTATCAGTTTGCCTAAGGAAACCACAAAGATGCAGAAATTACGTTTGCACGTCTTTTATGGGAGATTCCAGTAGCTCCGGGTGCTCTGCACAGCAGCTGAGAACCCCGTTACCTCAGCATAATGTCCCCAGCATTCGACAAACAGCTTAATGGAAAGCCTTACCACTGCACATTTGCTGAGAAAATCCATACAGCTTGCAAGTATGAGGAACAAGCATGGATCCTAATATTGACTTACAGCTGTATGCAGAAGTATTATGTCTCATTCATCATGCTTCTGCAACTTATATGAGGGGTGGAGAACAATAGAGGCAATGACCAATATGAACTCCTATTTGTCATAAAAACAAAGGCAGGTAAAGCTGGATAAAAAATAATGCATTTGGGCACGTATTAATGTATTACCTAGCATTTAATAGTTCACTGGTATGCATTTACATGCACATGTATACACCCACATTACGATTGATAACATAGGGCGGGGGCATGGCTCAGAGGTAGCGCTCTGGGCTTCCAACCGCTGGGTCCTGGGTTGGATTCCCAGTCGAGCCTAAGTTGGATGGCTGTTTCATCCTTCGTCTCATTGCCATGGTCCCTGCCTGTCCTAATTAGCCCAACAGATGCAGAAATACAGGACTTAAAGCCCTAATCACACACACACACACACACACACACACACACACACACACATGATTGATAACATTGTTTGTACTCCACCTAGATAGTTTTCCCATTGTTCTGAGAGGATATAACTAACGAAATTGTTAGTTAACTCCCTCCTGAGTGCAAACTGAACTTGTTCTGCGTAATATAGGCAGTAAAACAAAACAATTAAACAAATTCGTAAATATTTGTAATGGAGTATAGGTTAGTTATATATAACTGTTACTTATATTGTGTATCATGAAATTGCAGCGCTTGTTGGGGTCCTACTAAAGATTTAAATCTTTTGCATGAACTTGCAATTCTGTCATACAGTAGGTCCTACTCATATTTTGAAGAACGTTCACCTGTAGTTTATTAACCCAGTAATAATTATGTATAATTCGAATTGTAATTTTGCACAGAGTCAGAAGATGACATCACTTCAAATCTTGTCTGTTAATCCTATTTTAATCCCTATTTTGCTGCTGCAGTTTCCAAGTTTTATGAGAATTTTGGTACACAATTCAAAGAGTACAAAAGAATTAAAACAAATCTCAAAATAATATAAAACAATCAAACAGATATCAACTATATACAATCAAATAACCTAAGAAAGCACATGATTGGTAAAACTAGCTTTTTGTCATGTTCTGAACTTTCTCTACATCAGAAATTTTGAGGCTGTCCAATCACATGCCTTGAAATGCATGATGTCATCTGTCAATTGAGAGCAAAATAATATTTCCATTTTCACGTAATTATTATGGGGATAATAAATCACTTTTATTTTTTATCTATTTTTTTTTACAAAAACTTCATTTAGTGTTGTATGTTTTTGTATGTTAGTTAATCAACCAGAGAAAGCACAGCTTATCTAGCTGTTATAAAGATAAAATTTTACAAATAATTAGCATATATAACTGCAATTTTAAATTTAATTTTTAAAATATATCTAATTAACTACAAAGCAATAATATACAAGGACTATAGTTATTACAGTTCATTTATGACGCAATTCAGAATATTTAGTGCAACCATCAGGAAAAATATAGTTACTGATCTTTAATAAGATCATTTTATAAGTATCTGGTGAATCTTTTCAGTGGAATTTCCTCATGTTAGAAAGTTGGAGAAAATTTAGACTTGAGTGTGTTCCATTTACAGGCTCCTTGGTATAAAACGTCATTATTTTTCCTTGTTAAGTAGATATAATCTACCCGTTCTCGGAATCATAAGGAAAGACAGCATTGACATAAACCATGCATAAACTATTTTTTTCCCTAATGTTATTATAAATAAAATACATTTAATGTTTCCATAGAAACTGAAATTCATTAATCTGATATATGTAATAGTTATACACCATTATGAGGGATATAACATTCCAATGTGGGCAGTTATATCCCGAGGCGAAACCGAGGGATTTAACTGCCCACGTTGGAATGTTATATCCTGAGTATAAGGTGTATAACTGACTTATACCCAATGCGCATTCAATAGTGCCTTTTCCCCATTTATAATGCCATATTTTAGCTGTAATTGTGGGACTATTTTCATGGATGATTTGATTTTGCGAAGATTGTGATATGGTTGAAACTATGCAACAACAACAGCGAACAAGAAACAACAAATGCTAAGGCAAACAATCCTAAAGAGGATTTACTCTTTGTTGTGCTTTTAAAACTAAGCAGACCTTAAGGAATTAATTCTGCATTCACATTGTTTGTGTTTGTGTTTTTGCTAATCCCTATGTTAGCAGTTGTTCATCAATGATATTACTGCTCCAAAGCCGGGAGATAACACGCCAAACTGGCCAGTTATATCCCGGCAAAGAACAATAGAAAAGGGACTACTTTGGGTATAATATCATATAAGCAAGCATTAACTCATAGAACTAGCAATAGTCCTAGTTGAACACAACCCATAGCTAAATCACTAAGCAATCCATATTTCTAACGATTCAGATATTTATTTAAAGAACTTATTGATGGCCTATGACATATGGCTACTTTTATAAAGCTCTCTTATCATAGTAATCAATACTGACTATGTCACCTGCTGCTCCGAAAAGTGTTGCACTTAATACCCACATTATGACAGGAGTAATATCACTTTGAACTGCAACCACAAGTCAATTAAATTATTCTGCCGCTGTTCACTTCATTGAATTTACTGGAATCTTGCCACATAGCAAATTACAGAACCTCTATAGTGGTCCAGAGTATAGACAAATATTATGTACCAAGAACCTGCACTCTCGTAAGTAGGACGCGCTATGCCTTCAGGGAAAAGGAGGCGCATTGTTAACCAAGCTGAACGGAGAACAATTGCCTCAATTGAATGACATCGTACCGACCGATTATGACGTCATTTGACATAAGCCTATGTAGTGTTTAGATCTAATGCTTGTAACATTGTTTAAATTGTGGTATATATGTTGCTACATTCGCTCATTAAGGCATATTAAAATTGGGATAATGATAGATCTTATATATTTTAAACATCAAATAGACAAAAGTACGGATGGACGGGTGCACTTTCAGTCCGTATTTTATTATCCACTAGGGGCGTTAAAAGAACTCCGGCGCTATGCATGCTGGGAAAAGGAGGCGTAGCATTTACAATGTGAAGTATAGGGAGTGTCGCTTCTTGGTACATATTCTTTGGTATAGATATGGTGTATAGTTTAGTTACAGGAGGGGTAAATAATTTTAAGAAAAAAACAAAACCAGACAATGGATTAAATCAATTTATATAAGCTGCACACCTTCATATACTAAGATCAGATATCAGTAGGTATTGACTGATCTAAGGCGGTTCCCAGAAAGCATTCCAAATTGGGCCAGCATCGTTTCTACATCGTTTTGACATTGACAACATCGCGCCAACGTCAATACGATTTTGAATGCTATCTGGGCTAAGCGGAGCGATTTTACATGGAGCCGATATTTACACTAATGAGATGAATTAGCTGAGAATGCTTCTAATTCATATTCATAACTGTTGTTTTTACTTAAAACAACGATTATAAATATTCTAGAAATATCACAAGCTATGACAAATAGCCCATATTGTATGCCCATGCAAATTTCTTTAAATTTTCCAGAGAGAAAGATAAAATTGAGAGATATCTTTTATTTTGCCAATTACATGAACAGAAAAAATGTCTATATCATAGTATTTCATACATTACAAATTCATATTGACAAGGCTATATCACAATTAATTGTATGGTACATATTGTGTTGCTTTATAGATTATGGAAAGATGCAGAGATTTACATTTGGTTTGCAATGCCATTTAATATTATGTACAATTGACTATTTTCAGATAGTAAGAAAGGATTACTGTTAACAGATGGTTATATGTATTATTGATGTGCCCAAGACAGAAGATATTGACAATTCCAAAGCTTCAGACCTCTCATTGACTCTTGGGATCAGATAACACACTAAGATAATTTACTTACGTACTGACAAAGAACTTGCCCGGCAACCTAGGGATATATCGCTAATGCAATACCTCCTAGGCATCAATGATTAATAGACATTAGTGCATGGAATTACATCCCCATGTATTGAACAGTGTCAATGAATGTTATGAAAGTATAAAAACAAAGTAGCTACAACCTATCTCCTATAGCATCCAACTAAAGTAAACAAGGACACTCAGAGTGGGTGGGTGGGTGCATTAGGGCTTTATGTCATGTATTTCTGCACCTGATGGGCTAATCAGGACAGGCAGGGACCATGGCAATGAGATGATGGATGAAACAGCCATCCAACATAGGCTCGACCTGGAATTGAACCTACGACCCAGTGGTTGGAAACCCATCACACTACCACTGAGCTAGGCCCCCACCTCTGCATCTGATGGGCTAATTAGGACAGGTAGGGACCATGGCAATGAGATGAGGGATGAAACAGCCATCCAACTTAGGCTCGACCTGGAATTGAACCCACAAGTTGGAAGCCCAGCATGCTACCACTGAGCTAGGCCCCCACCCTAAGACACTCAGGAATGTATTGCTATAATTATAGTATAGTTTATATATGATAGTGTAAATTTCCGTAAGCCAGAAAATCTCATGCTTGATATATGAACTGAACCGAATACTTTATGTGGATGAAATCTCACATTGCTGTATTGACATACGTTAATCTAGCGGCCCTTTTCTGGGATACTTTCAGTCCATATACAGCTGTATTCCCATGAAGTTAGGTTGCCAATAATTTATTAATAAGTGGAATAAATAGGATTCTGAACTAAGAAAATGCATAATGGCATTGCATATACTTTAGTCATGGGCTGTGGTATATGATTAGGATCACATAGCTGCAAAGTTTAGTGTTTTAAGCTAACCACTGTAAAAGTAAGGTGGCCAAAATGACTAAAGGGTTGTCATGTACGCCACCCAAGTACTACATGGCCAATTGTGCTACGTGCGTTTTCCATGCGTTTGCATAAACGCATGGAAAATGCATGGTTTTTTCCTTATTATAATTAGCTAAAAACCATGCGTTTTCCATGCGTTTATCCTTCTCATGGAAAACACACGTGGCACATTTGGCCATGTAACAAGTAGTCATGCTGACTACCATAGAGTACTATACATCACTACCTTTAATCAGTTTGAAGACTCTTTTTAAGTGTGAATTTGCTTTTTTTCATGCATTATACATCTGGCCAAAAAGAGTATGGGTTATCCCTACATTGTATATCCTGCTTACAAACAATCTAAGAAACATAGAACAAAGAGTTTTAGGTCCATGTAACCACTCAGTGAGCATAACCTCATTACAAGGGCCCTGGACTCCAGCTCAACTTAGAACAGGAGGGGTGAGGTAGCAGAAGAAGGGTAAAAACCCCACCTATTGTGCATGACAAATATACTAATCTAAGAAATAGGGAACAAAATGTTAGGGTAAACATTATGAACTTAATTATTTTTAAATTTAAATTTTGAATTTTTACACTGAACCATATAATTCTATGAATATCAGACTGTGAGGGCAATCTATCTCAGCTTGGCACTCAATATATATTAATCAATTTCTTTTATAGTCTATTGGCTGGCGTATGGCATTAAATGTCTAACAATTAAATTACAGATTAATTAGATATTCATGTACTGAGTTTACGCCATTCTCGTAAAGTGCAAACGGATAATTCAGAAAATTTGCCAAAACTGAAAAAAAATTAATCCATTTCTCTTGTATTTGTAAGAGAAGATTTCTTAAATCAATACTCAGCCTTTTGGCTACATAGTTTCAACAATTATTATGTTTCACTGGGTCAACTAGCACAACATGTCCATAATTAGGTCGCTCGGCTTTGAGGTGACAGCACACAGTGTCAGTGACGCCATCCTGGTTCGGATGCCAAAAAGGGCAGGAGCACTACAAAGAAAAAAAGGGTTCTCTTGTGACATAATGCCAGGTAGAACTATTACGTTTCATGCATTTGTAACATTGCCAAACTGCACTGAATGGATTGTATGAATCCAACCAACTCAGCCTGCAAAATTACCACATAAATACTTCTCAGAGTAGAGACTATTTCACAAGGCTACCTCGCCCACCATTAGTAACCTACCAAAATGAAGGCTTATAGTGGCATCAGTACCCCATAACACTGACATCACCCCCCCTTCATTTTTGCCACTGAAGGGATCAATGTCCTTATGGTCACAATACATTATAGTTATTTAGATGGTTCCAAAGATATTACAATTGAGACAAATATGGTAGCCATTATTGAGTGGTGGTCATAGTAACAAGATGACGTAATGGCAGGGTCTGATCAAACAAATGACCATTTCGTCTGGACTGCACCATGCTTAATGCTGCCATTATACAAATGAATGACTAAAAGCCATATTGATTGAACATCAACATTTTATCGTTCCAAGAATTCCATACCAGTTGCTTTGATATTGTTCCAGGAGCCGCCATTTTTGGCAGATTACGTGCAGATGAGTGCATGAGTGTTTGCGCTATTTGTGACGTCATTTGTGACGTTATGTGATATCATTTGCGACGTCATTTGTGACGTCATTTGTGACGTCCTTTGCGACGTCATTTGTGATATCATTTGTGACGTAATTTGTGACGTCATTTGTGATATCATTTGTGACGTCATTTGTGACGTCATTTGTGATATCATTTGTGACGTCATTTGTGACGTCCTATGCGACGTCATTTGTGATATCATTTGTAACGTCCTTTGTGACGTCATTTGTGATATCATTTGTGACCTCATTTGTGACATGAGGGTGTCTAGATTCACCCACCTGTCACAGCTGGTCCTAGTAAAAGGCTTCTCATTTGGATGTCAGTCAAAGAAAACCCTGGAATTTGTCTCACGCCAGTTGGCAATCAAGACTTCTCAGAAATTAGGTTATATAAAATATATAGGAGCTACGAAATCAGCTGTCACCCAGTTTTTGTTGTTTTTAGTATTTACTTGAAGCTAGGCAGGTTATAATAGAATTCAAAATGAATGTAAAGCTGTAATTGTGGATATCACCCTGATTATATTTTGGCATGGTGCAGCAAAAAAGGGACAGTAATATTACTAATATGTCAAACCCCAACTTTCTAGCTGATAAAACACTTCTGAGAAAGAAATAGCTATATATATATATAATTTTGGTATATTATTCATTGCATTTTCTGCTTCTCTGTGACCATAACAATTGGCTATAATGATGAAAAAGTGACAACACTTATCACTGCAAAGATAGCAACCTTGAACTTAATTTGGAGAAGGGGTTTTTAGGGTAAACAGTTGGGGTTTGACATTTCTGTCCATTTTGTGCTGCACCAAGCTTTTTGTGATAAAATATGACCGAAAAACAATTAGGTTGATATTTATTAGGCATCATACTATTATAACTACTTCTTCAACTACTAACTTCTTCTTCTTCTTCTTCTTCTTGATGTTTGGAAAAGAGTGGCTCACTCATCATGACCTTATTATGACAGACAGACGGACAGAAAGTATTTATTTTGAACATACAATTTACATTAACAAAAATAATCAAGGAAAACTGGTTATATTATGGTCATAGGAGACATTCACTAAGGCCAAAAGCCGCTGACGTGCATGCCACCTACGAGCCATTTGGTGTTATAATATATGAGTATTGGCTACAAATGAAAGAAAATCATGGTAAGGATTGCAAGTGCTACAAGCAGGACAGTACCAAATTATTACCTATATATACATTAATTGTTTTAATCGCATATTCGCTGATGGGCTACCTTGTACTGCATACATAAGGGTTTGGATTAGTACAGTCTGTTTGATATGCTTTTTAGATAGAATGATAAACCATGAAGACTGTGTGTGCTCATTTTATCTATGATAATTTTTGGTGCTTGATTAATTAGTTGTGGTAAACTATTTTTGATTGAGCTTTTTGACAGTTGAGACACTCCACTGTTTATGAGCAATAAGCATGTCACAATTTATATATTATATTTTCATATTTTAAACTAATCCTTTGGCTTTGCAGGGAAGCAAACATGCGCCGAGTGTTTATGAAATTTGACAGAGATGGGAACGGAGCCATAGATGCTAAAGAACTGAAGCAAGTATTTGAAGAACTTGGGAAAATGTTCTCCGAAGAAGAAATAACGAATATGATAGCAATGGTGGATGCTGATCAGTCTGGCTCTTTGGAATATGAAGAATTCATCGAAATTGTTATGGGCAAACAAGATTCATGACAAAGTTGGGCAAACAAGATTCATGACAAAGTTGGGCAAACAAGATTCATGACAAAGTTGATTTAAAATCATCAATGGCTTCATCTAACTTTTTATACATATTTGAAATCGATTTCATAATATTTGGTCTAAAACACCGTGTATCCTCATAAAGGCTGCTCAGCTTCATGGAAATAATTGACTTTCCACAAGGTGGCGCCTGCAACCAAAGCCTCCTAGTGTTATCTGAGAGGAGCAAAATGCCAATTTTTATGTTCTTTTCTTCATCCAATGTCAGATTTATTGTGATGCTATGTATTCCAAAGATATTAGGCATCTTTTTTTATCAAGTTATCATACATTTGACATTTGTCAGTGTATTTAAATATAAGTTGTGATGTGAAATTTCATACTACCGATTTAAGCATTTTTAACTTGCTCATCCTCTTTGAATTTATGATGTATATGCGGTGTACATGATGACAGATCCTTAGGTTTTTAGTGAATTATTTTTCTGCATAATTTGGCAATGTTATCAGTAATTTTGTCTTTCATAATAATGTAGTTTTCTTTTATTTTACGAATGATTGAGAATTTATGGGAGAGTGATGCGTAATTTATGGTTTTTTTCATTGTGCCATGTTTGAATGTAATGTATTTATACATAACTATAACGGCAATATTAATGCTTATATAGATGTGGCACATTGCAAACGTAGCGTATAATTTATATTTCATTTATGCACTGAAGTCTTCTTAACACACGGTCTCTAATACATTCGACTTGATATTATGATACTCATCATCTGTTTTATGGTGTCATGTTCAGTTAATAAAAACCTTTTCATAATTGTTCTTATATTAAAATGTATGATAACTCTCCACAGAGCTATACAATTTTCAAGGTTTGGCTCTCGATCTTGCTATTTTTAGTGACTTGATATTATGATACTCATCGTCTGTTTTATGGTGTCATATCCAGTTATATAAAAACCATTTCATAATTGTTCTTGTAGTAAATTTGTGATTACTCGTTCCTGATACATTCAACTTTTACTTGATATTATGATATTCATTGTTTGATATATGGTGTCATGTTCAGTTAATAAAAACCTTTTCATAATTGTTCTTATATTAAAGTGTGTGATTACTCTCCATGGAGCTATACAATTTTCAAGGTTTGGCTCTCGATCTTGCTATTTATAGACAACATCATTGGCTACATCAGAAAATATCCATACATAGTTATAAACCCTTTGTTTCTGTAAATGTATGTACCAGCTTTAAAAAAATATATATAAATAAAAAGTATGAGCACCGCAAAATTTAAACGCAAATACTTAAAAGTTGCACTGTCCGTCAAATGTGCAATTTTCTAAGATGCTATCAAACAGTTGAAAATTACCTTTATTAATCAAGGCACACTAAATTTGTGTGAATTAATGATTTATAAGACATTAATTACTTAAAAATAAATTATACATTGAGAGAAAATCCAAACCAAAACATTGGAAACACAATGGAAATGACATCAGCACCATTGTTCAGTATTGTGACGTCATCACTGGGTTTGTTTACATATTGAGTTTTTGATGGCATGACAAACTAATATTATATTATTTATTGTAAATTAAAACTAAATTGTTGTGCAAAGGTGGGTATATAATGGTGAAAAATATCATGAGACAAGAAGGCAGTATTGATTTATATCATTATTTTAATGTGCAAATTTGACATTGCACCTTTGACTGCTACATTTTTTAAAAATAGGCTATATATAGGACATATTTTTGTTGATGCCGTTCCGATACTAAAAATATTCAAACATCAAAGTTGTTTTGGAATAGAGTACTTTTTGGGCAATTTATGTCAACATAATTACACGAATTTCTACCCTCCAACGTTGACAACAAAAATTATTGTGAAAATAGTAGCTAGGGAGAATTTACTAAATACCCCACCCCACGTACAGACAGTCTTGGTTGGCCATTGGTCTGTGCAAACCTTGCTTAAAAGTATTGGGATTTTGCCAAATGGTCAAACCATCTGGTAAACTGTGCCAAGTAGTTTCACTGCTATGGTTTTGGTTTTTTGTTTAAATACTGAGTCTAATTTCTCTGCCATTTGTTGAGGTGTAGCCCTTCTTAAGCAAAAGAAATATTTTGAATATACACATAGTAGGATTTAGGATAAATATCCAACAGTTTTTCGGTCATATTTGGCTAAAAATAAATTGTATTGAGAAGTAAAAATTGGACAGTTCAAATCCCAACTTTCTATGTTACCAAAAAGAATTCTTAACTTATATAACCTAGTGAATCATGAATACCATACGCGGAACAGAAACAATTTAAGAGCACTTCACTATACAACACAAATATACAATAATCTTTGAAATTGAAAAATAATATAAAAGCTTTTGCTAGGTCTTTTAGGGAACAACAGTCTGCTAAGCAGAACTGACAGCAGGTTCTTCTTCTCTTTATATCATTTATGTCTTTTTTAAATTTACATGTAATAAATTATATTTAGATAATTGTTTTATTATTTTTATTATTATATATAACTTTTGTAAATTATTTAGTATAATAATATTGCGGGGATGCACAATTAAACATAGTTTCCACGAAACTCTTGTGCATCCCCCTCATCGAAATATTTGTGTCATAATGAAATGTCTTAATACCCATGTATGTTTAAATTTCGATGAAAATAAAGTATCTATCTATCTATCTAATAAAACACACTTCTGGGTATTACTAAGAAATAACTTGAAGTTTGCTATATTCTACATTGTAATTTTCCCTGCTTCTTTGTGACCATAACAAATGGCTATAATGATGATTTAAGAAAAATGGCTAATGATCATTGCAAAGATCGAAAACTTGAAGTCAATTTCTTCAGAGATGGGTTTTTATGGGTTAGAAAATTGGAGTTAGACTTTTTGGTAAAATTTATATCTATTATGTGCATCTCATTGACATATATGTAAAAATAAGACCAAAAAAAACAATTAACATTTATTTGGGATTTTACTATAAGATCTTATCTATTTGATTGTACCTAGCATGACTTACCCCATATTCTTATTTGACTAATTAGTTAGTGTAGTTTTACCTAACATGTTAAGCAGGCTCAGTCAGTACACTATAAAAAAAGTTAACAAAAAAGACTTGATTCTTGACAAACACATTCTACTTAAACTTGATAGAAAACTTTGTCACCTTGAGCAAAAAGTAACTAGTTTTAAATTACAAAAATGCCACTAAAACCTTTAATCTAAAACTTATAGTTGTTTGAAACTAATTTCAGCATTTTCCTTGTCTGCTGCAAATAATTAATTCTGACTATTTCCCTTTTTGGTAATTCCTTATTAAAAGAAAAACTGCATGGTTCAGCTATTTTCTTTTTACCCAAGCCCCATTTTTTGCTAAAACAATACACCCTATGACTAATGACACACTGAGCAATTAGTGATTTTTGTATCTGAAATTTATAGTATGCGAAGAGAAGCTTTATATGTTGCTACAAGATCAGCCAGCTTTAAAATTTTAGAATCAACTTTATGAAAAGTAATATTGTTTAATATTCGATAGTCCATTTATACATTGGTTCAAGTTTAATGTTATTCAATGTTTTTATTTTAATTTTTTTAAAATTATCATATTAGCGCCCAATGAAATTATGCGGTTTAGGTCACTTGTAAGCCCGAGTGGGCTGGGGAGTTACAATTGTCATACCTGTTGTTTTTGTGTTTAATGTTAATAACTCTATGTGACTGAAATAAAATAATTTCAAATCAAATTAACCTATACAAGGTTACATTGCAGCGAGACGCCCACATGAAACACAGGCATCATAAAGATAGTTCATGAAAAAAAAAATCTGTATATTGTTTTATTGTGTACAGTGCCCGACGTCGAAGTTGTGGCCGACACCGGAGTTGTGGACTTCAATAGTGACGTCCAGGGGCGGATTCAGAACATTTTGACAGAGAAAGATTTAGAATAATAGCGATATCTATCACCCTTTTCAATCAGAATGTTTGGATCGGCCCCAGGACGTCACTATTGAAGTCCACGACTCCGGTGTCGGCCACAACTTCGACGTCGGGCACTGTAGTGCGCAGTTCTTGTTCCACCTTTAAGAATTAGAAAATGTGACAATCCTAAAAATTACGAATAAATAGTGAGCATATAGGGTACACCCAAATAGTGTTTTAGACAGTTTTATTGCTTTCTTGTGGACTGGGAGGTTTCCTATTTTCCTGTGTTCTGCCAGGTTACCATTGTAACTGTATGTAGGTAAATAGAGTCTTTTCACTCAGCAGCCCTGAATTCAGCAAGACATAAGTATTCCTGTTCCTTTTATTACTCATTTTGCTTTTCAGACATAGTAGGTCATAACTAACTGATTCCATTAATATAATTTTCTATGGAAAATAACAACAGAAATCAACTAAACGATGAGGTGTCAAATATACATTAAAATGCACTTAAAATACTGCTGCTAGGATGCACTTTGCTTCAGCCAATCACAGCCAAGGGCGGGAACTTTTTCAGCCAATAGAATTGCAGTATTCTGTCATAGCCACCTGGTGGAAATATTATATCATAGCCACCTGGTGGAAATATTATATCATAGCCACCTGGTGGAAATATTATATCATAGCCACCTGGTGGAAATATTATATCATAGCCACCTGGTGGAAATATTATATCGTAGCCACCTGGTGGATAATATTATTTCAATATCAACACCAATTTTGCTTGAACAGTGTTGAGGAGATGATAATGAACAGAAAAACAAAAATATGATTTTTTTTTTGGTGTTTGTTTTTGCCAAGGGACCGCCGATTTATCGACCCATCCGAACGACATCCAGCTGGGATGTTGCTCATGAAAGGTGCCATGTAATATGATAGGAAAAAATGATATCATAAAAATAATGATACACACACAATAGAAGTATTTCCTGGTGAAATTGGTGTAAAATATGGCCACCTTCCTTTAGTCCCCTGTTCGTTTTTTTTTGAGGGGGGGGGGGGGTTTATTTTATGAAGTGTTTGAACAGCCATAATGACTGCATTCAAGGAGTTGGTGAAGGTTCAAACTTAAAAAAGCTCTTGTGTAAAAAATGAATATATATGGGGGCCATTCAATGTATAAAAGTTGATCAAAATGTCTAAAAATTATTATAAAATATTGAAATGAAGAGATTCTTAGTTTACATTCTGATGAACTAATAACACTTCAATGCTAATTTAGAAAATAAACAAATGATTGTTTATTTTTAGTGTCTTATACTTGAACAAAGGTATGCATTTTAATTTATAGATACCAAATGTCAGTGCAGCTTTTTATCATTCATTTATAAATCGTAGACAAAAATGGCTTGAATGAGACAGACCTTACGTGAACGGAAAATAAACACGTATTTCCATCAATACTGTTTCACCACAGAAATTTCAAGGGCAGTGGGCTGCTGGGAAGAGAGTGGGCCAGCAGGGCTGCCGCCCACAAAATGGCTGCTGCAGCACCTACTGGGGCGACCCCAACGGCTGCCAGAGGAACTACCCATCAAGCTCTTTTCAGCTGCTTGCCATTTAAAGGACATGGGACACTATGGGATCGTCACATCTCCTAAATTCATCATTTAGCAGGGGTTGAATTATCCCATGGAATCAGGGGCTGCTCTCCATATTATAACTTCAGTGGTGTCAACCTGCAGATTTCTTCTTGTCCATTGACAGTGGTTTGGGATATTTTCAAGATTAGAAGAAAAAAAACTTTGACACACAGCTGAAGGTTTCATATTCAGGTAAGTGCAGTCCATTTGATACACAAACTTTGATATCACAAATTGGTACATACTGTGATGGAACTGAGTGTGTTTATGCGTGTGAACTTAGATTTTATCTATGTACTTTTTGCTCAGTATTATTCAGATATCATCTTATCTTATCAGTTCATTCGAAAGCAACCAAGAGCCCATGTTTATATATGTATTGTCAATACGGTTGCATCTGGATCAAGATAAGAAATTCATATCAATTGGTGATCAATTCGTGAAGTGGTTGCTAGTTTTGTCCTTGATTTTCAATGGGGTCATCAATTCTCATTTTATTCACTTGGTTTTTTGTACTTTAGACACGTGTTAAATTTGATTATTTCAGCAACATTTAATGAACACTAGAGTGCGGTTACTTCCCCTTAATCAGGCTAATATGTTGCAGAGAACTTTGTTAATTTCCATTCCATGTAAAAAGATGTGTTTGCTACCACCACAGATTGTAGCAATGAATTAAATGAATGAATGAATGAACTGCCTATGATAGATAGATAGATAGATAGATAGATAGATAGTTAGATAGTTCATTTTATAGAATGCATCTGTTCGTGTTTGACCATGATGTTTTCATTATGGGAAAATTGTATCGCATGATAACTGTCCTCTCACTATCTCAATGCTACTCAGCTTAAGTATGACCAGCTGTCAAGGCAGAAGTAATGATGGGATGGTGGGAAGTCTAGTGTCAGTCCAATCAGTTACCCCATGGGTGGAGTTAGAAGTCCCGACCACCTCAGACTTGTAATGCATGAATGAATGAATGAATGAATGAGTGAATGAATGAATGAATGAATGAATGAGTGAATGAATGAATGAATGAATGAATTATTCGTGTTTTACCATTTCAATTTCCCCGAGTGCTGCTGCAGATAAATATAAATTTTATTAAGTACAAACACATCCAGCTGCTCCTTCATCTGCACTAGAAAATAAGATGTTTTGAATATTTAGATTTCCGATAAGATAACGTTAAATCCAGAAATGCACATATCAATGGCTTCGTTTACTGCTTTTCTAATCTTTCCCAAAGATATTCATTTACTCTGGATCTCTGCAATCTATAATCTGGCCATTTCTGCTTAGTAAACTTCCGAATGTCCAATATGCCCCCCAGCTCGCTTGGCCCCTGCCCCATCCACCCTGTAGACATTGCCAGACAGTCACGTGATGTTTGACGATATCTCGCAATTTCTCGCCAATCACGTGATCAAGCAATCGCTCAAGATGACGTCAGAATGGCTTCCTGATGAGTTCATATGACCTACTCCTTGTAGACATGGTTTTTATTGCAAGGACTCAATAGGAATACATGTGTAGTTATTTACAATAGCATCTCAACAATAAGGTTCCAGACCATAGTGGTCTAGACTTATATAAATGATTTTACATTAAGGTTGCTTGTTCTGTCTTTTATGAGATAGACTGAGATAAAGCTAGAATAGACTGAGCTAGAGCTAGACTGAGATAAAACTAGAAAAGACTGAGCTAGAGCTAGACTGAGATAAAACTAGAAAAGACTGAGCTAGAGCTAGACTGAGATAAAACTAGAATAGACTGAGCTAGAGCTAGACTGAGATAAAACTAGAATAGACTGAGCTAGAGCTAGACTGAGATAAAACTAGAAAAGACTGAGCTAAAGCTAGACTGAGATAAAACTAGAAAAGACTGAGCTAAAGCTAGACTGAGATAAAACTAGAATAGACTGAGCTAGAGCTAGACTGAGATAAAACTAGAATAGACTGAGCTAGAGCTAGACTGAGATAAAACTAGAATAGACTGAGCTAGAGCTAGACTGAGATAAAACTAGAATAGACTGAGCTAGAGCTAGACTGAGATAAAACTAGAATAGACTGAGCTAGAGCTAGACTGAGATAAAACTAGAATAGACTGAGCTAGAGCTAGACTGAGATAAAACTAGAATAGACTGAGCTAGAGCTCAACTGAGATAAAACTAGAATAGACTGAGCTAGAGCTAGACTGAGATAAAACTAGAATAGACTGAGCTAGAGCTAGACTGAGATAAAACTAGAATAGACTGAGCTAGAGCTAGACTGAGATAAAACTAGAATAGACTGAGCTAGAGCTAGACTGAGATAAAACTAGAATAGACTGAGCTAGAGCTAGACTGAGATAAAACTAGAAAAGACTGAGCTAGAGCTAGACTGAGATAAAACTAGAATAGACTGAGCTAGAGCTAGACTGAGATAAAACTAGAATAGACTGAGCTAGAGCTAGACTGAGATAAAACTAGAATAGACTGAGCTAGAGCTAGACTGAGATAAAACTAGAATAGACTGAGCTAGAGCTAGACTGAGATAAAACTAGAATAGACTGAGCTAGAGCTAGACTGAGATAAAACTAGAATAGACTGAGCTAGAGCTAGACTGAGATAAAACTAGAATAGACTGAGCTAGAGCTAGACTGAGATAAAACTAGAATAGACTGAGCTAGAGCTAGACTGAGCTAGAGCTAGACTGAGCTAGAGCTAGACTGAGCTAGAACTAAACTGAGCTAGAACCAGAACTAGACTGAGCTAGAGCTAGACTGAGCTTGAACTAGACTGAGCTAGAGCTAGACTGAGCTAGAGCTAGACTGAGCTAGAGCTAGTCTAAACGTAGTCTAAACGTTTTGACTATAAGCTATGTAGGGACTTTTCTTATAAAAGTCTCATTAGTATGGCTGTATATTAGTAGGCAGTTTTGATAGACTTTAGATACCAAGTTTGAACGCTAGATTTACACGCTAATTTGAGATGGAAATCATCCAACAATTCCACATTGGCTAGCTCTGCTGAGGGTCCTGGAACCTGGGTTCGATCCCAGACGCGGGCACTCTTCATGAGCTACATCCCAGCAGCTGGATGTCGATCGCATGAGACGTTAAATTGGAGGTGCCTCGTACTAGGTGTCTATGCTGGGGGAAGTAAATGACCCCACCCATTGGGTAAATTTGCAACATGGTGTGGACTCCAAGCCCTATCATCTCATCATAATGTCTGCCTCAGGCAGCTGGTCATATAAGCTGACTAAGCTTCAGACCCAGTAGCATTGAGACATTAAACATTAGTTCTTACTCAACTAGCTCAAGAAAGACTTAGTAGTTGCTTCCAGTACACCTCATTGAATCACACCAACAGCCACTGCCAGTACCCCTTTAATGGTATTCTTCTAGTGACGTCATCATCTAGTTCTCGGCATTTCCCGTGCATTGTGAGGAGACGCGAGACTCTCATTCTTGGCGAGAATTGATGACGAGGTTTGGGAAATTACATAATCGTCTGATGCAAACGACATCACTGCTGCTCATCCGAAAATCGAGTCATGAAAAGAGACTGAAAAAGTAGGAAGAAAGTTGCCACGAGAGACAAATTGGGTTTCCGGGATAACTGTATCTAGTCCAGTGAATAGCCGTTTAGTCTACGTAATACCAGAAAGGAAACTGGGGCCCTCTTTTGAATGGGGGTAGATACGACCAAGGAAAATGTTGTTACCCCAAAGATACCACTCATGGCATTGATGAGACAGGAAGTTAGATATTCAGCAGCAAACTACTTCCTAGTTCCTGTTCCAAAAATGTGCTTTACAGCTCTTGGCAATGAAGTGATCCAATCTACTGCTGGTGGAAGTGTTGAGGCATTATTTAGGGTAGCCAACAAAATGTAACCTGTATGTTGTAGTAGTCTTACCATGTAATTAGTAGTTACATTCAGCATATCACAGTATTTAGCATTATTCATTACAAAGATTTTTTGTCTTGCGCCATATGTACACATCGTAGTTAAAAGTATTAGTTATATCCCGAATGGGAGGGAGTTAACAAAAATGTTTGTTGGTTATGTCCCGACGCCGAAGGCAGAAACAAAAATGTTAGTTAACTCCCGACTATGAGGGATATAACTGACTTATACACCATAAGGCATATTTACAAATTTGTTTTATTGCTTGTTTTGTTTTAATGCCTTTATTACATGGCCAATTGTGCCACGTGCGTTTATCCAAACGCATGGTTTTTGCCTCATTATAATTAGCTAAAAACCATGCATTTTCCATGCGTTTATCCTTCTCATGGAAAACGCATGTGGCACATTTGGCCATGTACGTATAACAGTTCAGTTTGCACTCAGGAGGGCGTTAACTAACATTTTCGTTGGTTATATCCCGCTAAAGAACAATAGAAAAGGTCACGTGGTGGAGTATAATATTAATCACTCCCATGGCCAATACGCCAGTAGGCATCTGCCAGCCTTTTTGATTATATAATTATAGTGTGTCTGAATCTGTAAAAACTGAAGAAGGTCCAATAAACTGAACTGAATTGATCGCATTGTGATTTGCTGAGGTCTTGATGGAAACAAAGCGCCAGTGAAAATGGTTGTGTAAGATAGGAGAGCGCTCTCCCGGTGTGCTTTTAAAACATATATGCATAGCTACGCTTAAATCTCTCTAAGACATCTCTGAACCCACATTTGAATTAGATGGAATTAATTTAATTTTGTGGGCATATGCATATGGGTACAACATAGTTTCCAGAAAAAAATGGATCTGGAACAGAGGAATACCACCTACTACCAGAACATTTAAAAGCTAAAGCTTAATACAAAGATCAAATAAAAAAAAAAAACACATGACAACATCAAACAATCATGAACTCACAGCAGTGCCCATAAAAGGATTACATTTCTAGAAATTGAACAATGTCAGAATGATTTAAATATGCGTATTACAAGTAATTATTTAATAGCATTTATTGATAAAAAAATAAATAAATAAAAATTATGTATATATATAGAGAGAGAAAATTCTTTATTTTTGTGAAATGGGCTCATGGCACTCGTGGCCTAGCCCCCAGCCCTCTCGGGCTTACAATTCACATGTAAACACCAGTGATAAAATGAGGCACTCAACAGACAAAAACATACAAAATAACATAATAATACTAACATAACAAAAAACACGTATAAGCTGGAAATGAAAATGTCTTGAATCGAATCTGCAATTCTTTTCTGCGAACCATGCATTATCCAATATTGTAAATGATTGCAATTGAAACTGCCCGGATTAAAATAGGTCCACTCTGTTATAACGTTTCGCCGAAGCACCATTTCATGAGTCTTAAGAAGATGTAGACAAAGTTATCCATTCACAATTATGCACTCATTCCCTTTGAACATTACAAGAGCAAGGTCACACGCAAGACTTCCTGCTTCGTTGTTCTCATCTCAAAACAAAAGCAAGAATCTTGCGGTTTTTTTGGTCGAATTTCCTTCCTGTTGCATCTCAATCTTCATGTAGGTTTTCAAGCTTTCATTATTTTGCAATTTTTCCTGATGTCGAATTATTGAATGTCACAACAGATCTTGAGAGTTATATTAATTAATTTCCACGCCGCAACTTACATGGCCAATTGTGCTACATGCGTTTGGATAAATGCATGGAAAACGCATGGTTTTTTTCCTTATTATAATTAGCTAAAAACCGTGCGTTTTCCATGCGTTTATCCTTCTCATGGAAATCGCACGTGGCACATTTGGCCATGTAGTTGCATTATGTTGAATAAATTGTTATTTAAGTATCAGATATTCGGAATGATTGCAATTTTGTTGTTGTTTTGCAACTCAGACAGTTGTTATTAGCATCCCAGATTGTATTTAAAATCGTTTCAACTTCCCTGCTAAATGGAAACGATGCTTGGCTGATTTGGAATGCTATCTGAGATAAGCATAATTATTCAAACATTGAGAAACATAACACAGGCCTTACAAATGATCTAGATTTTGGGATCATGTGTCAATGAAAAGACAAAGCAAAATAAAGTTGCATATTTCTTATGGTCTATTGCAATTGGTGAATTATACAAAAATTTCACAAATTTCATTTTTACTTGGGATCTTTTATTTCAACTCGAATGCCCCAGTACATGGCAGTGGGCAAAATAAAACTTGTGAATTTAAACTAGGATGGGTGGGTGAGATGGGCTTTACATGTGAGTCCCATATTTGTGCACCAGATAGGGCTGATCAGGACAGACAGGTGCCAAGGCAATACATGAGGCGAATGATGAAGCAACCTTCCAAGTGGGCCAGCTGGACTCGAACCCAGGACCCAGTGGTTGTCAGCCTAGCATGTTACTACTGAGCTTAGCATTGGCTCACTAATTTAAACTAGGAAACTCAATACCTTAGCTATAAATGATATGCAACAGCTATTTTTAACTGACAGCATGTTAAAGTTTTCCTTTGTTCAAAATCGAACTCTGGGCTTAAAATGAAGCTGCTGATTACAGCCTTTATCCATTAGCCCCCCCCCCCCCTCCTCAGTTTCAGCTCCTATATTAACAAAGCCCCTGCCATATACCTTAAAGTAGGACAAAACATCAGCTGCTCAAGACATTTAGTGAGCAATGGTGGCAGGCAAGACACTTATGTAATTGCTGTAAAGGATGAGATGGCTGTGTAAATAAACAACCTTAGCTATGATGCAAAACAACTCTATGTGTAAAAGAACTGGAAAGGGAGGCATGTCGTTTATCGAGAGATATGGTATTCTCATTTGGTGGCTATTTGTAGCCAAATGAAACCTTACTAATATTTTGAAAATAGAAAAGAAATCAAAGACTCTAATGGTATATATCTAGCTAATAGCCACTCATATGACACAGAATACAGGTACAATGGACTTTAAAACGTAACATTCAAACAGATTTTTAAGTGAATTTGACATCTATATTGTATTTGCTGTAGAATTATATCTTTAATATGACAACACTCTAAAGTAATTGAATGTCAATGGTCATTTCGTCCTACAGACAATCCGTCCAATCAGATTCAGATATATTTATTTGCGATTTGACATGAAAATGAGCATTATAATAACAACCATTTTACATTATGGTGGGAGACCCCATTAAGAAAACTTGAGTTTTCGCCAGCGTGGGGACACCTACAGAGATTCTGTTGTGTTATATGAGTAAGGAAAGTGTAAAAATTGCTCCCATCAGTGTTGGTTTTGTACATGATTAACTTCTTGAGACATCCGTGGACCGTGCTGATCTATCCTGAAGAAGACATAATAACCTGGTAAAAGTCTGTCATCCAATCAAACACCAGGAGTTACCCGAGGATTCAGGCCACAGAATGGAATGTGGCTCATCGATACATGGCCAATTGTGCTACGTGCGTTTTCCATGCGTTTGGATAAACGCATGGAAAACGCATGGTTTTTGCCTCATTATAATTAGCTAAAAACCATGCGTTTTCCATGCGTTTATCCTTCTCATGGAAAACGCTTGTGGCACAATTGGCCATGTAGTGCAGTGGTGTTTGAACTCAGCACTGAGTGCCAATGTCATTGAAGTTTCCACTTTGACCACAGGGCCACCAGTTGGTTTGACTGCTATAACCCAGATATGGTCACAGTTGGATAAATAGCATGTGAATGTCATCAAAAAGATAACATGGGCTCAGTGATCTCCTTCTTACAACATGCTCGATTTCAATAAACAATCTTAGGGACATCCTTCTAAACATCTTCATTTATGTAATGTAAAATAAATGAGCCGTTGTCATTCACTAATAATGATTTACTTGGATCTCTCGGAAAACCAGGAGGGCGCTCGATAGCGATACTATTAATGTGTCTTAGAGTGTTCCTCCTGGCCTCTCATACACTGTAGTATGAAGGCAAATAAATTCTTCTTGAGTCAGATAGCATCCCAAATCATATTGACGTTGACGCGATGTCGGCCACGTCAAATCGATGTTGTACCGACAGCGGCCGACATAGAAATGATGCTGGCCCGATTTGGAATGCTATCTTGGAAACGTCAATGAGACTTGCCCGTTGCCTGATCCTTACTGAAAACAAAACGTTGCAGAATGCATTTATTATCCTCGTAATACGCCGAATGGAAATGTTTGCATTTGAAGTCATGCGATTGGACAATTTCAGCATTTCTGATGTAAGGAAAGAACATGACAAAAAATAGTTTGACCAATCATGTGCTGTGTTAAATTGTTTTGTTGTACATAATAGTTATCTGTTGGATTGTTTATAGTTATTTCTTTGAGATTTGTTTTAATTCTTTTGTACTCAAAATAGTGATTAAAATAGAATAAGCAGACAAGACCCTGAAGTGATGTCATGTTCTGACTCTCTGCAAAATTTCAACTTGAATTCTACGTAATTATTCCTGGGATAATAAGATACGGTGTTCTTGAGTTTAAATGGTATTACCTAAATAAACCACCCTGGCAAGTCAAAGCATTGACAACGCTGCACTCTCAAGCAGCTATGGTAGGCCAAGTGCACCCTGACAAAGCATGGGAGTTTGAAATAAATAAACTTGCAGGAAATTGCACCGAAAGATAATTGAGTCGACTAGACTATTAGTGATAGTTGCTTACTATTTTCATGTTTTGAGCAATGATAAGACATTTTTGACTGTCCAGAATGATTGTCCCCCCATAGCCCATACAACGTACGTGTACATGGCCAATTGTGCCACGTGCGTTTTCCATGCGTTTGGATAAACGCATGGACAACGCATGGTTTTAGCCTCATTATGACTAGCTAAAAACCATGGGTTTTCCATGCGTTTATCCTTCTCATGGAAAACACACGTGGCAAATTTGGACATGTTCAAATGCCTAGTCATAATACCACCAGGGGGCTAATCTTTGCAGGTGTGGTAGGTGGATTAGAGCTTTACGTCCTGTATTTCTGCACCCGATGGGCTAATTAGGACAGGTAGAGACCATGGCAATGAGACGAAGGATGAAACAGCCATCCAACTTAGGCTCAACGGGGAATTGAACCCGGGACCCATGCAGTGGTTGGAAGCCCAGCACACTACCATTGAATGCTCACTCTTGAACCCAAATTGTAACTGCGACGTCATTAGTGTACTTGACTCTTTGTTCAAAGTTTATGCTTTAATTGAGATTTACTGTATCTTACCATGAACTCCTTTAAGACAAATGTTTGTTGCTATCAGCTAGGCCCCCACCCTTCCACTCTTTGCAGGCAAGCAGGCTACTGACCGGAGTACCTGACAACTGAGGCTTGTTAGCAAGTTTTCAAAGTTTTGTATGTGTTGCAACATATGCAGTGATAGTCCTGAGGTACAGAGATTGAGGGCATTGCGTTGCTTTCTCACCTGTGAGGAATATAAACCAGAGTCGAGCTGGCCAGCCACATTTACAAGGCCAATTACCCTACCAGGTGCCAGCGCCAATGAAAACAAGCCCTGGATGTAGTTGAGGCTGATTGCCTGATTGTGGCCACTAAAGATTTCCCACAGACAGCTGCGAGCATGTTGAACTACAGTTAGTTTCATTAAAAGCGGCCTGTCACATTAAACTTAGATAAAGCTAGACAACTTCTGGCATATGATGCTACCCGCCACTAAACGGAACTGTCTGGCTATAGCTAGCTACTCATAGCCGGATCTAATAGTACATGTAGCACTATATCAGACATATTTCATAAATTTACCAAGGTTTATATTTGTTTAGTAAGCCGACTATAAACTAGGAGTATACAGAAGCAGCTGGCTTTAGCTAATTATAGCTACAGTCAGGAATAGGTAGCTACAGCTGTTTACAGTCGACCATATTTTATGAAACTGACTGTGGGTCTCATTTATTAAGAGTCTCACGGACTTGTGACTTGATTTACAAAACACTTGGTGAGAGTTGTCAGGAATAACTGTGTACAAAGTCTCACTATAACTGAAGATAAAGTGCTTTCATAGAAATGAGTAAGTTTTGCCAGCAGGGAAATAATGTGTTGCCAAACTATATCGTAATTAGTGTTAATGTTTTTAAGCCGACATAACAATATCTTTGATGTGGTACTGGTAAAGCAGTCAGCATTCAACATATTTTGTAAGTATTTGTTCAGTAGCAATTCCTTTGTGAATCAATAGCAGTTCCTTTGTGAAGGTCCGATTTATAAGTTAAAGTATCAGGTAAAGCATTTATTTTGTTGATAATCATTTTGTCTGTTGAATGCTCAATAGTAATGATTGTTTAATGAACTTTGATTCTTAATTGACTAATTTATGTAGCTTAGCAGCTTAGATACAACATGTTGTTGTTTAAGAAAAGGGATACTGCAGGGCGCTAATCGATCACAATTAGTTTTCTTCATTCTGAATAACCTCATCCTGTGGAATATTGACTGGTTCTTACTGACTGGTTTTGCACTTTAAGGTTGGCAGCAAACCCTAATGTGGTTCCCTCAGCTTCTGTGTTGAGAACCTAAAATCAAAGATCATGCAGCTATTGACAGAGGCCCATGGGTGGCCAACAGTAATGGGAAAAAATGTAGCGCCCCTGGGTACTCTGCAGCTGCCCCAGGCCCAGCGGGCACAGGAAATCAGGCACAATCACTCTGTCGGCTGGCAGACATTGCACTTGGGCGGAGTTGGTTGACTGGAAAAGGGGGGCTGATATGGCCAAAAAGAAAAATGAAAACCAGCTTAGAAATCAAATTATTTCTGTAAAACTTAACTTAAAAATAATAACCGGGATTAGAATACATTTTACCTATCGACTGATTCACACCTTAGCCATATTTTATTGACAGGTTAACCAGCCTAAAATTACAAGTTTGTCAATCTTAAATTTCTCTGTTGATGTCTTGTTTATCAACACTCATAATGACTAACATCTGACTAAAAATGTGGACTTTATTTAGATAAATTTGACTATCTTAAGACCAATGGGGTTCGGTCATTCTTGGCAGAGTCAAAATGTCTTTTAAGATATTTTCAACGAAGCAAAATCCAGTTTTTCCCAGATTTTGACCCCTTTTTCCATACACCTAGTTACGCTGCTGAACAGGAACATCCAATTGAGACGGAGATTGTGGGACAAGTGAATTTTCTATCAGTGTTCGATCTCTCGGCAGTAATTGGCCATCCAGCCAGAAGAATAGCGACATCTTGCTGCCAGAAGTCAGGAAGCGAATTGGGAGAATTTCTAAATAAAGCAAACGACAAATGCCGGAGTCAAAGGCCGACTGGCAATCACATTCATTTCACAACATCCCCAGTTCAGGACCCCCATCTAAATTATGCCCTTCACCAAATATGGATTTCCTGAACTTGTCGCCAGATAAAGATTTGCATAACTAAAAGCGTGGCAGAAGCTAGGAAGGGGCTGCCGTTGTTTCTGGGTTTTATGTCGATTGTAGAACCAAATGGAAGATGTATGAAGTGGACATACCATTTAATTCATGCTATGATTTAGTAGAATGTTGAAGATTCCCACTCAATTTGCGTTAAGAAATGAAACGAATAATTATAGCTAATGAGTTTGAATGACCTCTAAGCTGAGTAAACCTTTATTCACATTTTGATACAAAACTAAAGGAAAAATTTGTTCAAAAAGAGGCGAACATAATTCTATTGGCATCAAGGCATAATTATACAGGCAATTTAGAAACACAAATATAAAATTTAATGTGTGTGACAATACTGAGAACTGAAACAAAGATCTGGAAGTGTCCACAAGGCAGCTGGGTGGCCTAATGGTTAAGGCTTCCACCAATTCCATATTAGCCAGCTCAGGTGAAGGGTCCTGGGTTTGATCCCCGGCCCAGGCACTCTTCTTGAGCTACATCCCAGCTGGATGTCGATTGCATGAGATGTTAAATCGGAGGTGCCTTGTACTTGGTGCCTATGCTAAGGCAAATGAAAGACCATCCATGGGGTAAATGTGTAACATGGTATGGACTCAAAGCCTTATCATCTCATCATTACATCTGCCTCGGGCAGCTGCTCATATAACCTGACTAAGTTTCAGACCCAATAACATCGAGACATTAATTAAACAATGTTATTCAACTTAGTCAACTCAATTTATCTTTGCGGATTTAAATTGTGTAACAAGTTTGCACCGAAGTATGTAATTGCCAATTGTGGTGTAATTATATTTTATAAGAGATATGGGCTACAGAACCATAATTCAATAACTAGACTTTATTGAGGGTGACAACTGGAAGCATTACTGGTTTGTGGTAAGCCAATTATTCATCCAGTGCTGATTTATGAGGCAAACTTTCTGCGAAAAATCCCAGGCAAATGTGTGCACTTAATGTACTCCAGTGTTCCTGTAACTTGACATTTTCAAACTTGGAAATATACTTCGTAAGTGCAAGATAAACGTGAACTTTAAATGCCAAGCTTCAAGGGCTTTGTTTCCAAATGGTGGGCGTCTTCGTGATGTTTGTGATGTCATCAGTCGGGGCAGGGGCTTAGCTCAGAGGTAGCACTCTGGGCTTTCAACCGCTGGGTCCCGGGTTTGATTCCCGGTCGAGCCTACATTAGATGGCTGTTTCATCCTTTGTCTCATTGCCATGGTCTCTGCCTGTCCTAATTAGCCCAACTGGTGCAGAAATACAGGACATAAAGCCCTAATCACACAAACACACACACACACACACACATTATGTCATCAGTCTGTTTGTTTTGGTGCCCTTCCAATCCCCAGGACCTCTTTTTAATTGCTTGTCATAGCTTTAGGTATAGAGTCTACCAGCTACGTATACATCTAATGTCAGCCACTTAAAATATTGTGTTGTACATGTATGTCATTGACTGGTTGGTTGGGTAATTCAGTATTTGTAGTTAAGCTATCATGTAGATAATATCTCCAGTTAGATTCCAATCCAACCTAGAGTGAACTACAGTATTTACTCGAATAAAGGCCCCTTCAAATAGTAGCCCACATTGAATAGTAAGTAGCCTATGGTAGCTGCCTTTCTCAAAACAATAAAGGCCTCCCTCATATAGAAACCTCCTTCCCAGGTAACTTTGCACCAGCTTTTAAAGTTCAAGAAATTGGGATGTTTCAGTGTTATCTTCGTACATTTCTTGGTGTCCTTCATTGCCCCTAAAATAACAGAAGCCCACTTTGAATAGAAGCCCACCTTACATAAAAGCCCTGCTAAGATGGCCTCTAAAAAATAGGAGGGAGGGCTTCTATTCGAGTAAATATGGCATACTGAGCTATAGTCACTAAATCAGTTGCTACAAACCGAATTATTCAGTAACAATTATATGAGTTAATGTTACCAATTCCTTGATATTCTGAGGCAACATCTATAGGTCGCATATATACAGATTAGTTATTGGCAGTCCATAGGGATCTTAAACAACTTTTACAGTGGATTTCATATATTTGGAAACAAATTTAAATACTCCAAATACGTCACGTAAATCCTGGTCTCCCATTGGCTGAAAGGCTGCCATAGCCAATGGCTATCCTGGATTCACATGACGTCCTCTGGAGTTTAGTTTCCAGGTTGTCTATAATATCTGCTGTAAAACTTCAGACAGATCTGCCAGTCAAGCGCAGATAGCATTCCAAATCGTTTCAGCGTTGGCCCGACGTTGGCGACATCAAACCGATGCTGTACCGATGGTGGCCTATACATGGCCGAATGTGCCACGTGCGTTTTCCATGAGAAGGATAAACGCATGGAAAACGCATGGTTTTTGCCTAATTAAATGAGGTGAAAACCATGCGTTTGGATAAACGCATGGAAAACGCACGTAGCACATTTGGCCATGTATGCAAAATGACGCTTGCCCGATTTGGAATGCCATCTGGGAGGTTCCTCTCACTCTATTTAACAACGAGCTAAATTTTGCTTAGCTAGACAAAGTTACATTACAACATACACCAACACCATAACACCAAACACGATCTAAACGCTTTACAGCTCCTCGTCAGGTGAATGATTCAGCGGAGTGCAACTTTTGAGGAAGGAAGTTGCAGCGGACCTAAATTCGGTTCGATCCATTGCAGACTTCGTAGCATTCTTGCTGCTGCTGCTGCTGCTGCAAAGCGAACCTAAAAAGCAGGTTCAGTGGGTGGAGTGGGTGGTATGTGGGTGGCAGGGAGACTTTGCAGCTCTTGTCTGTTCAAAGGGAAGCATTCCATTATTCTCTTCCTTCTAGTGTGGTTTTCCTTGCACTTTGAACGTGAAACCAATTTATATTGCTTCCCCGTCCATATATCACATTGCATAGTTCTCAAAAGTTAACACCAACGGCCCCAGCTTTTAAAGTTAATACTGCTGCACTTACTGCATGTACCCCTTGTTTGTCTTTTTGCATCTATGCTGCTGGTTTGCAGTTTTGCATCCATGACAAAATGCATCTCTTTCGCACCATGCAATGGACAAAACACCTCAATAGGATACATCATTGCAAAGCTAACAAATTGCTTAACAAAGCCATAAAAAGCCACTTAATATAATGAAAAACTCATTATTAACTTAGTGTTATACTCCACCGAGATAGTTTTCCTGTTGTTCTGCACTGAGAGGGATGTAACTGATGAAAATGTTACCATAAATGGGGGTATCTTTCGCAAACATTATTGGCTCTACCAAAACCGACAAAGAAATATTATTGCATTTCATGCCACCTAAATAGACCATACATGGGAAGATATACATACACCAGACACCTTCTTGAAATAATCATAACAGATTTAATTAACAAAATAATGGGCGGCCAAAGTACCCCGCATCGAGGTAACTTTGGCCGCCCATGGCCCTTGCAATGATGCAGCCAAATGTTTTGTCATGACATAGAAATTTCTATGACACAGCCATTGGTGGGACAGCAGTAATACTTTGAAACAGGATCATCAAGAGTACACATTTCTTTACCCATAAATATTGATGGGTTATCAAACTATCACAATACAAAATTAAACCATTCGAAAGTCTGCAAGAATGCACAATGACCAGATTATTTGATGATTTGGCAATGAAACGATCCTTTTACTTTAATAAACATATCTCTTCACATGCTTCATATAGTAAGACTGCATTAATATACCTCAAAATTGGGACCCTTGAGGTCATTTTGGCAATGGTCAAACAAGCCCCACATTAAGCTTCAGAGGGCTGAAATATCAATTTTCTTTGGCTCCACTAAGAAATGCTAAGAGAGTTTAAATTAGCTACACACCAATTTGATCTGTGAGATATTCTCTACAAAAGACATACATTCCAAATTTCTAGCATGTGTACAACCTGGTTTCCCAAACTAAAGTATACAGCAGCTGAATACCACATACCCTAACATGACTGTCTCCAGAATAACAGATCAGGCGGGGGCCTAGCTCAGTGGTAGCGCACTGGTCTTCCAACCACTGGGTCCCGGGTTCAATTCCCGGTCGAGCCTATGTTGGATGGCCGTTTCATCCTTCGTCTCATTGCCCATGGTCCCTGCCTGTCCTAATTAGCCCATCAAGTGCAGAAATACAGGACGTAAAGCCCTAATCCACCACCACCCCAGAATAACAGCATCAATGGTCATAATGTTTTGTTTTTCGGAAGCTAATAGATTAAAAATCATATTTATGCATAAACAAGTTGCCAATATTAAGCCAATTTAGAGTGAGACTCGACAAAACCCTTTTTTTCATAGGCAGCCAAAGTTACCCCGAGGCGGCCAAAGACACAAAATGTCAGCAATAAAATCAGTGCAAGAAAGCCAGGCACTTAAAACAGTTTTCTGGTGAAGTCTTCAGACCCATTTGCCATGTTAACAAAGTCCATGCTCACACATTAATGAATAATTTGTATCTAACAGCTTTAATTCCATTATGATTCATGTTGCGTTTTCTCATTTGATGCAAGAAAATGTAAAGTTTCATTTTCTCATTACTTCTTCGTTAGCATCTCTGACATGAGTTTTCAGAAGCGCAGCGAAAGCATGCCCTTGAACTTGGTAGAATATCCAACTACAGCTAGCTGAAGTTGGGAATATATTTTATTAGCTAATATTACCATAAATATAATGAAATTAGGTTGTGTTCAATGCAAATGAACCTCAGCTCAGATGTCTATGAAGTATTGATTTGCCTCATTTTACAACATTTGGCAGACTTGGGGGGTGGGTGGGTGGGTGATTAGGGCTTTATGTCCTGTATTTCTGCACCAGTTGGGCTAATTAGGACAGGCAGAGACCATGGCAATGAGACGAAGGATGAAACAGCCATCCAACTTAGGCTCGACTGGGAATCGAACCCGGGACCCAGCGGTTGGAAGCCCAGAGCGCTACCTCTGAGCTAGGCCAGACTTGGGGGGAGAAATTGGTGGTTGTACCCAGATCGCATTCCAAATCAACCCAGCATTACTTCCATGTTGGCCACTGTCGTTACAACGTTGTATCAACATTGCCGCCGTTGCACCGATGTCGTTCCGATAAGGAATACTATCTGGGAAATCCCCTCCACCAAAGAATTTATTATTTTGTTTATCGCTATATATACATTCCATTTGCCTGTGCTGAAATCCACTTGAGCTAAGCTGGTTCCACTCCTGCTGTTCTTTTTACTAAGATGCTACATACAATTTTAACAAGTAAAAATCGAAGGATAGCTTTTTTGGCTAAGATGTGCCTGCAGGACCAAAGAACTATTATTGGCAGCCACTTACATGTGATCGCTACACACTTGGATGTACCAAAGAGTTCAGTGATGGGCAGCTACCTCATGAAGTTGAAACAAATTCAGACTGACTGTGATACGATCCCTCTGATCTTAGAACTTATTGATTTTAGAAATGGTGACGCTGGTTTTACAAGCGATGATATTGATTTTACGATGGACTTTATCTGTACAATGTGACTTTTACCTAATTTACAATTTCCTTTTTACCAAATATTCCATTTACACTTGTGAATGAAATAAATGATAATTAATAATAATAATAATTTACCACAGGCTTTTTTGTGCGTACAACTCATTTTCTTTCTTTGCAGATTAAGAAGCATGGAACTGACTGGATACTTGCCTCACATCATGGCATTTTGTTGCCTCCTCAGGGTGGGCCATTTGCAAACTGGTAAGACACATTTAATTATGGCATAAACCGGACTGAAGTCCACAAAAATGCAATCACTTGCAGAATACGTATGTAATTAGTGTCTTTGTTTTGAACATTGTATCTCAATACCAAAACCCAGATAGCATTCCAAATTGGGACAACCAAACCCAGATAGCATTCCAAATTGGGACAACTAAACCCAGATAGCATTCCAAATTGGGACAACCAAACCCAGATAGCATTCCAAATTGGGACAACTAAACCCAGATTGCATTCCAAATTGGGACAACCAAACCCAGATAGCATTCCAAATTGGGACAACCAAACCCAGATAGCATTCCAAATTGGGACAACTAAACCCAGATTGCATTCCAAATTGGGACAACCAAACCCAGATAGCATTCCAAATTGGGACAACCAAACCCAGATAGCATTCCAAATTGGGACAACCAAACCCAGATAGCATTCCAAATTGGGACAACCAAACCCAGATAGCATTCCAAATTGGGACAACCAAAACCCAGATAGCATTCCAAATTGGGACAACCAAACCCAGATAGCATTCCAAATTGGGACAACACCGGCGTGACACTAGCGATGTTGATGCAATGTTGTACTGACGATGGCAAACATAGAAACGATGCTGGTCCGATTTGGAATGCTATCTGGGAACCACTCTAAAAACTATTTCAAATGTTTTGTGTTTGTGCTTGTTAGTGGTGCGTTTCAGCCAGTTTGGTCACTGTCT